>VZRN01002233.1:335031-370848 GCA_013397935.1 Dasyornis broadbenti
CCCCGCCCCCGGCCCGGCCCCCGCCGCGGGGTCCCCGCCGGTGCCTCGGTTCCGGGCGATGTGAGCGGAGCGGCTCGGGCCGGTCGGGACGAACCGGGCCGGGCTGGGTTCCCCTGACCTGCTGGCTCCTGTTCCGCGGCCGCTGCGCTCCTCCGGTGCCGGCGGCCGGGCCGGTCGCAGGGAGGGCAGGGATGGGAAGAGGAGGGAATGGGAGGGGAGGGAAGAAGGGCAGCCGGGCCGTGTCTGTGCAGCAGCTCCAAGACCGGGGCACACGGGGTCACGGCCGCCCCCACGAGCGGGGTATCGCGGCCCACGCGTGCTGCGGGGAGGCCCTTCCCGGGAGCTTCGGTACCGAGAGCTCCGGTACAGCCCTTCCCGGGGGTACAGCCCTTACTGAGCACTCGGTCCATCCCTTTTCGGGAGCTCTGGTGCATCCCGGTCCTCACGGGCTGGTTGTTGTCCCTGGCTGCCTCCCTCCCTCCCCGCCTCAGCACAGCCGACAGCCCCCCGCAGCCTCACTGCCAGCTCACCCAAATATCGGAACCTGAGCACCGACACCCGGCTCTGCCCGGCAGGACAGGCCAGGGGAGCTCTCGCTGAGAGTTTCAAAGCAGAGATGGTCACAAAGACAAAGATTTGGGATGAGAAATGAAATCCAACTGCTGGCCAAAATACCCCAAACTGCACAAACACCAATCCCTGTGCCTGCCAGAATCCTCAGTGTAATTCCACTGCTGTTTTCCACTGGTTTGCAAAGAGTTCTCCCACTGCAGACACATCTGCCCTCATCCTGCTTCCAGCTGAGAGTCCAAAAGAGGCACCTGGTGCTGCGGTCAGGACCTGGGCATCTCCCTGGACCTGCACAGCTCCAAAACCCTCAGGTCGAACCCCGAGCAGCACCTGGCTGACACAAGACACACACCTGTGCACAGAGGAGAACACAGCTCTGAGAGACCCTTGCTCCACCCAGACCGGGGAGTTAATTTCTGTGGAGTCCACTGCAAACTCAAAAGTGGCCTAAAATTCTCCTTTTTCTCATTATCTTTTTCCTTTGCACTTCAATGCTCCTCCCTGCTTGTTCAACAAGAAAAGCTTTTCCCAGGACCAAACTACCCCGAGCTTAATGCAAAAAGTGCCTAAAAAAAACCAAAAAGGCAGCCTAGGAGTGAGCCCAGAGCTCGGGGCTGACTCGGAAAAACAGAACTCGGGATGGGCCAAGCTAAGAGAAAAAAGAAAATAAAATAAAATTGCTATTAACAGACATTTCTCTTGCAGCTTGCAACCTAAACCAGCACTAAAACACCAGCCATGTCTAAAAGGTCCATCTAGTTCAGAGATGGAGTCACAAATTTTACAGGGGAAAAATCCTTCAGAATTCCCCTGCCAAAGGCTGACACTGCCCTTGTCTCACTCTTTAGCTCCTTTTCCTCTCGTGTTTGTTCTCAGAACAAAGTGGCTCCTTGTATTTAAAAACGTCTGCTGCAGTCCTTCCAGAAATATAGGACAAGCTCCTTTAATGATCAGGGGAAAAGTTGGATTCTGCTGGAGTCACATTAATTTCATCAAACATTTCATTATAATAATTAACTTCATCTTTCAGTCGTGCTACTGATGGTCTGGGTTCATCAAAGCCTTTTTTATTTGTCATGCACTGCAAAAGCTCAGATTTACTAATCCAGCAGAAGAGTTACATCCATAAATCAATTCTGTTTGTTTATAGAAGAGTTCCACACTTGATCATTTCGTGTTTCCCACCGCAGCATGGGCAACTCTCCAAATTACCAGCTTTGTTTTACACTAAATAGTTAACAGGATAAGTAGGGTTTGGTAGTACTAAGAATACTCCAGTTCTTGATTTTTATCAAAATTATTCTGGGAATGAAGCATAGAAGAAATTAAAAATAAAAGGAAAGTGAAAAAAAACCAAAACAAACCCAAAACAAATAAACAAACAAGCAAACAAACAAACAAAAAAAAAAAAAAAAAAAAAAAAAAAAAAAAAAAAAAAAAAAAAAAAAAAAAAAAAAAAAAAAAAAAAAAAAAAAAAAAAAAAAAAAAAAAAAAAAAAAAAAAAGGGAAGTAGAAATGACCTAGAGGAATTCTTTTCCAGCCTGGGTTGATACAGGGATCTGCTGTGGATGTGAACTCGGGGCAGCAGAAATCAGGCTCTGGCTGTCTCAGTTTGCTGCTAAACCTGAACAATTTGGTACAATCACTGAAATATTGGCCCCGTAGGATCACAACACACACACTCAGGGGCTGATCTCACTCAGAGCCCAGCACCACCTCATCTTTCCGCTGAGAAAAAGAGTTCTGGAGGAGACAGAGCCCGGGGGTGAGGTTTAACCATTCCCAGGGTCACGGCAAGGGATGGAGATGGACACAGTGAGGGGGAAAAGTCCATCCCAGAATGACCTCATTAATTAGGGCCCTTCCTAAGAACCAGCCCATTTCCCTGCTGCAGGGATTTATTTATCCGAGCTTCCACGCGTTTGTACTTCAGGGGGAAAAAGCATTAAAAGGGAGAAAGCAGCTGCTGTGCTCACCTAAAGATCAAAAACCCACCCACAACCGCATCAGCTGCAGCAGAGGAGCTCAAAAACTCAAAACCAGCCTGAAAAAAGCTCCTTTGTGTCCTTGTCTCACCAATATTTCACTCCACGAGCAGCCCAGTGAGGATTTATCCCTCCTGCTCCCTCAGACCTGTCCAGCTCTGAACACGGAAAAGTTGGGCCTCGTGAATGTACAGCCAGGACAGGGCTGCACATTTTGCTTTTGTTCCTGTGTTTTCCTCCTTTGGAATTGCCTCCCCTTTGTTTCTGCTCAGCCACATTGCTTTTGATTTCCTCTTTTTAAGGCACTGTGTGACGCACTTGGGAATCCTGACCAGATTTACCAAACCTGTGTAAAATACACCCAAAATTCTGCACTGCACACACATCTCATGCGGGCTGATTAAACAGAGGCCTGATTTTTTCTGGCTCCTGTTACTCTTTTTTTTCCCCCCCAATATCTGCACCCCAACTTAAAGCAGCAGATATCACCCTGAAAACCAGCTCATGGCCATTAATATAATTATTATATATTATAAATGTATTATTACATAGATTTTGATTAATATTTCAGACTCCTGAACTGCTCAAGTATTTTTCTTTTCAAGGCAGGAGCAGCAATAGGGAAAAATAAACCATTTCCCTTTTAGTAAATGATATCATTTATCTGCCATTTTTTTCCAGTCCTCTTCAGAATCACAGTTACCTTCAACAATCAAAGATCTTCTTTTCAAATACCTCTCCAGCGCAAATAAATGTGAAGAAAACTGGCTAATGCTATTCTACATGTGAAAATTGGCTGCACAATTGAAAAACAGTTAATGAAATACCTCAATTACCCTCTTTCTAAATAGAGAAATAAATACATTTTAAATGTATCTACATTATAATATGTAAATGAGGGGGCAAAAAATCATTGAGTGGTCCAGATTTTGCTGTCAATTTCCTGACTAAAAATCTAGAAAAATTCTCTGGACATTCCTGGGACTGTTCCTGAGTTACAGGATGGTGAAGAAGAACAGAAGAGGACACACACACACTCAAAGGACCATTTCCCCATGTAAAAATGTTTATTCTTTTCCTGAAAATAAAATGATTTTGATGAAACTCTTGTCCTGGCCCTTACCATCACAGTGCTGCTTGGTTATTTTGGGGGCAATCATTTATTGCAAAAAGCTTTCATTTTCTGTAAGTGCTTAGAAGCCACCCCAAACCTTTTCCTGCTGCCTGAAGGGGAAAGATCAAACCTTTCTCCTGCTTTGTGTTAGGGAAAAATGTGTCCCCTGGTGAGATAAACGAAGTTAAACCCAGCAGCACCAGGAGACATCCCACTCTTGCTGTGGGATTTGGCAGTCCAGTGTTTCCAAGGACAGTTTTCCTAGGACCAGGATGAAAACCTTCAATTTGCAGCCTAGAAATTTTATTTTGAGTCTCTGAGAGTTCAAATGCTCTTGTATTGCAGGGGTTTGTGTCCAAAAGGCACCTTGGCCCCCTGGGAATTATGATTTCACTGGGTCTGATGAAAGCCCAGAGCATCTGGAAACATCCTTCAAAGCCCTTCACAGCCCCAAATCTGCCTCCTGTCTGCTGAGCAGGACAATATTTTTCTTTTAAGTTAGGCCTGAAACAGTAACTTCTGTTTGAATTTTGTGACACTCACAACATGGATTGCTCACCTTGAATCCATTTTTGGGTCTAATCCTCAAAGAACTTCGCAAACATCATCAAAATCCTGTTAATTCCGTTAACACCTCCTGTTCACAGCCCTGCCCAGGGTCTGCTTTACCAGCATTGCTGTAACCTGCCTGGGAGCTTTCAACTTTCTCCTCAGCAGACCCCAAACCATCTCCCACCCTCACTCTCCTCTTAAAAACAGACAACAGCCGAATTTCCAGCCCGGGATCACCCTCCCCAGCCTCCCTGTCCGCAGTTTCCACGGTTCCCATTTCTAGTGCTGTTTTCCACCTGTCTCAGTGGGGCTTGGTGCCATAACCTGTGTTTCACATGATTTTCCCCACCACCAGTGGAGTCAGGGACTGGATCCTGAGTCAGGAACTGGGTTATAACTTGGGGGTTTTAGCTCATCCCAGGCTGATCCATCCCTCAGTCACCTCCACTGGATGCTGGGAGTGATGCCTTAGGATTTTAGCTTCTATATTTTCCATGTACCTGCAATCCTGAAATTGCTTACTGCCTAACTCTAGGTTCCATACAGGGTGCTGAGCTGCTGATCTCTCATATTTGGAAAAAACAATTCTTCTCTAAGCCTGAAACTCAAGGACACCTCGCTGTCTCAGGCCCCGAGATCTGGAAACAGCAGTGAACTGGGCGGGGAGCAAACTTGGAGTGATTGGCTTCATCACCTGAAGCTGTAATGGGAGGATTAACCCCCGATATACAAATGGACAGAAATTATAAAGTATGAAAAACCCGTGACTCGCTGTCCATTTTGGGTGAAGCCCCTGGGTGGGCTGTGACTGTCCGAAATGCACCTGAAGGCCCTCCAATAAATAGAACTGGTTTTATTCTCTAAACTTTGTCTAGCCTGTGTTTCAGGTAAGCCCTTCCAGGCATCAATTTTTCTGGCGACCCAGATGGGACTGCCCGGCAGCCCCTGGCCAAGGCACCCAGCCCGCGCCGGGGTGTGAGGGAGCCCAGCAGCCCAGCCAGGGTGGGGTTACCTGCTCGTTGATGTGGCACACAGCCAGGTTCTGCTCGTCGCAGGAGCAGGACACTCGGATGTACTTCAGCCAGTTCCCAGCCCCGCCCTGGCCGGCGTCGCCGCAGAACTTCTCAGTGCCCAGGGCATCGGGAATCTGCGGGAGAACGGGACAGGAGAGGGGTCAGCTGGGGCCAAATGGCAGATATGGAGGGAGAAAGGGAGGAAAAGGGTTTGCAGGGCAGAACTCCAAGCAAGAAATAGGAAAGAGAAAGGTGGGTGAGAGATATGGTTGATAAAGAGATTTATGACAAGAATAAAATCAGCTCTCAGCCATTATCTGAAGGTCCTGGTTGGCAGAACCTGCGGGGACATGGAGAGTGGTCCATGAGTAAAAGGTTCAGGACACAAAGATTAAAACAGCTAAAG
Source organism: Dasyornis broadbenti (assembly GCA_013397935.1). Taxonomy (NCBI): domain Eukaryota; kingdom Metazoa; phylum Chordata; class Aves; order Passeriformes; family Dasyornithidae; genus Dasyornis; species Dasyornis broadbenti. Next base: position 340,672 of record VZRN01002233.1, read on the forward strand.
CTAACATTAAAACACAAAACAGTAAAACAGCTCTGGTACCACTGCTCAAGTAATCAGAGCAGGTAACTCCTCCAAACTGCATTGATTTTAATGACAAAGTCCTTAACTGCCCCATCGTCACATCACCTGTTTCATCCTTTCATGCAGGATCATTTTAAATTGCGAATCTTTCAATAAACTTTCAAACCAGGTCACTTTCCACCGAGCTGTGAGATTCTATTTTAAAAAATACTTTACCAAATGCACTACTTTCATTTATCTGAGTAGAGCCTGAGAAATTTGCCGGCCACGTCTGTGTGGCTGAAGGTGAGATATGATTTGGCTGCTGTGCAAAAGAGGAATCCTTCAAAATAAAACCCCTCAGATACTTAAAAGTCCACGTTGGGGGGGAGTGTGGGGGAGGGGGGAAATGGGTTAATTAAGGGGTTGCAGTCCAAAAAAAGTCACTGGTTTGCCAGGAAGAGACTTTTCCTCCCTTAAGACAGAGGAGTTTGGTGGCGGAACCAGAGGGGATGCTCAGCATTTCAGAACAACCTTTGGGATGATCCAGTTTGTGTTTCACTCAGAAAAGCACATTTTAAAAATGACACAGGACACACCAAAAACAAGGAAAAGCCCTTTGAGTCCAAGCGTGGCAAGACTCTGCTCTGCTCCTAAGTGGGCCTCCCTGCTCCAGAAACTCCTTTTTTTCCTTAGATTCAGATTTCCCTCTACCCCGACCAGCCCCTGTGTCAGTGCAAATTACTTCAGTCATCAAAAGCTCTTAACATGCTTTTACTAGCAATTAATTCTCTCAGAATCTCGTGGGATACGATAATACTTTCCCATCTATTTCAAGACAGAGAAAAAAGGTGGGAAAACAAAAGGAAAGGAACAATTAAAGCCCAGCGATGACAGCAACAAGTTGAGCCTAAGGCTGAGCTGAGAAACCGCAGGGGGATGGGTCCAGTTGAGATTCTGGCTCCCAGCTCTGAACTCCTGGGAAGACCAGGACCTGCCAGCATCTCCAGGGAAGCTCCCAGCTCCCTGCACTGGTCCCTGCAGACATCTCCTGGTCTCTGAACCCCACCTCTAATCCTTCTTTCTCCAGTTCCCTGTCTGAAAAACGATGAGGGAAAATCCCATCATTGGTGTTTGGCTTCTTTTTCCTGATCAGAACATGGCACTGGGAATCACTGAAATGCTGTGTTTTCTCCAAGAACGTGGTTGGGACAGAACTGGCAGGAGAAAAAAACCTGTCTGTGCTCAGTTTCTTCATCCCCTGCCTGGGAACACCCAAGGTCACTCACTTTTCCCTAACTAGACCATGGCACTTTCGAGACACCCTTGTTCATCTGCTGGTAGCACCAAAGCTCTGAGGTGGGGCATTGATGGCACAGGAAGCCGATTCTGTGTTGTTTGGACTTTTCAAGAAAAAAAAAAAAAAGCAAAACCAATAAGAACCTGTTCTTAATGTGGCTGAAACACTACTGAGTTTACTCAAGCTAAAATAACAATAATTTCTGTTTTATGTCAGGGAGCTCCAGGAACACAGAGGCTGCCTAAAGCTGGTGAGATTAAAGACCTTCTCCTGGCCTTACTGACCCTAAATTAAGGGGACAAGCCCAGCCAGCCCCTCGAGGGGCAGGAGAGGGGACACACCAGACACCAAGTGACAGCAGCTTCCGGGGAAATTGGAAAACCCAATGAGACAAATCATTAATGCTCAGCTGGTCTGAGGCCACTGAAGAGTTTGGGCAGAATTTGTAGTGGTTTGAGGAACCAGCAGCCAACAAATCTCCCAGTCTAGTTAATTAATTCCATTATTAATTAATTAATAATTAATTCCTGCAGCAGCAATTGGTGATGTTCAGTGGCCCTGGGAAAACAAGACGGCAAACCCAGGACACACAAATTGGATTTTTGATTTCACAGCTGTAACTTACAGGTACGCTCTTCCATCTCCTAGAATTGTTTGATGAGGACAGCCAGATCCATTGAATGGTTTAGGATGGAAAGGATCTTCAAGTCCCTGCCCTGGGCAGAGAGCTCAGGGAAAGCCCAGAATTCAGCTCAAATTCATTTTGCAGGGTCCTGCTCACCAGCTGTGCCTCAGGAGGAGGTTCTGCCGTGGCTCGAAATCACCTGAAACTCTGTGGTTTTGTCTGCGTGGGGCACTAAAACCCAAGCTGGGGGTGTGAAATCTGACAGATCAAAACGAGAGAGAAAGAGGTGCTGTGAAAGCCTGAGAACCTGAGCTCGTGTTTGTCACACACACTCAGTGCCCTCCACAAACGGAACGCGGCACCATGGCCCAAAGCCCAGCAGTGGGGATTTGCACCCAGCCAGCCCTCACCCCTCTGCTGGCATCAGCGAGGACCCTTCGGAAAGGGGATAAATGGGGTGGTCAGTGGTCTCAAAGTGCTGCAGGACCAGTTCCAGAGCCAGGGGAGCTCCAGGGGCAGCTCAGCCCTCCGTGGCCAACACCTCTAATTAAAGATCAGGTTCACACGCTCGCACTCTTCGCCGATGGTCTCTATCAAAGTTATTTCACAGCTTAAAAGCGCAGAGGAACACAGCAGCAATCACCCAGCACTATCTGCAGGATCTGCTCTTTACTTCTGTCAAATGTTCACACACAGAATAATTTTCTAAGTCTCTCTTCCACCCCCCACCTGAGAAAACTGCGGAAAAACAAACTGAAAGCTTTTACCACATCTTCTTCCAGTTCAGACCAGAAGGAAATCAGAAATTTCCTCTGGCGAAATTCGGCAAACCAACTGTTTACCAAAAGTCTTTGTCAGTAAGTTAAAAAAAAAATAAAAAAATTCCAGCTTGAAAATGCTCCTGGAATGCTCAGGGAGCATTGGTTTTTCTGTGTCCTTTGGAAGAACCAGGAGATAATCCGTGCTCTAGGACAGGCAGAGGAAGGAAATGGAGGTGAAAAGTATTGGCTGTGGGCAAATTAAAGATCCCAGATGGATGCACGGGGGGATTCACGCCACTCCTGGAAGGCTCAGCTCCCCACAGGCACCCAGCTGGGGATGCTCTCACCACAACAGGCATCTCCAGCTCTGTTAAAACTCATTATTCACAGTTAGGACCAGAACTAAGTCCATCCCTAGCCAGGACTCAGCAGCAGCTTTAATCATAAAATCATCCATCCCGTTTTCCTGGGCAGGTAAAGGCTGACATCGGATATTTAGCACCAACAGCACAAAAACCCAGAGGTGCCACAGGAATTAAAAACACAACAGAAAATGATGTGTAATTGTTAGCAGGACTCTGACTTGGTGGAGCTGACATGGAATTTCTGCCTGTGCTCTGTGCTCAGGCTGGCTCTGTGTCAGTGGAGAGGTCTCTCCTGAGGGTAATTTGGTTTAGACATTGAAAGAAGATGTCAGAGGGATAGGAGAGGTGAAAAAAGGAGATAGGAAGATACAGGAGAGGAGGAAAAAAAAAAATAAAATCAATTTGCAATTAGTAATTGGTGCTGGTTTTGCAAGTCTATAACTATCATGTGCTGCTATTCCACTCAGTTTTGGGGCAATGCACGTCCCCTCGTTGATCCCCTCGGCTCTGAGGCACAGCATCCCTGCCCCATGGAGTTGGGCTCCCTGCAGGAACACTTTTTGTCCCTTTTACTTTGTCCCTTTTAGTGGGACAGCCACTGCACTGGAGATGTGCTGGAAAAGCAGATTTCCATCTGGCCTGCAGCCTGCAGACACGCTCGGAAAGTTAATTATTGTGGGAGCACTTCCTCTGGCCACTCTTCCATTTTATCCCTCCGACCCAATCATGGATTTCTGCCTGCTTTTCTTTTTTTTTTTTTTTTAATCACTGAACACGCCAAAACTTACGTCCATCTTTTCTCCTTCTGCCGCAGATGGTGAGTTCAGTCTTTATTTATTAACCCACGGCACCTCCCAGCACTTTTGTCTTCAAATCCAACAGCTCATCTCAGAATTCCCAATTCCCCTTCCCTTCCCTGCCAGTAACAGCGCCATGATTTTGTTCCCTGTGTTTCACAGAGCTCTGCTTGCTCTGAAGTTCCCCCATCCTCCTCCTCCTCCTCTCCAGTCTATCCCCTCCAAACAAATGCACCTTCATGTTCCCTGGGATTACCGGGCTTTAACCGGCCCTCTGCAGAGACACGGATTTGGGATGCAGAGCCAGACCCCGGCTGTGGCTGTGCTTCAGACCCATCCCCAGCCAGCCAAAAGGAAATTGTTGTCATGTTCCAGGGCTCACTTTGCAGCTTCATCTGCCGTCTGCCGAGCAGCGCTCGGCCTTTGGATCCAAAAGGCTCCTTGATCTCGCAAAGGCTCCGCTCCATAATTTATGAACATCAGAAATGCTGAGTTATGGGGCAGAAGTTATGGAAAAATCCTCCAGAACGTTTACAATTTTTTTTGCACATCATTTGAGGTTTCCTGCCCCTCTAATTTGTGGGCTCTCTGTTGGGTTGTTTCTTTCACGTTTTAATGGGACTCGTCCAAGGTTTGGCCCCGGCCGAGGTGTGCCGGGGGGCTGGAATGCCTGCGGATCTGTCGTCAGTTGGCTTAATGGATTCCTAGTGTGCATGGAGAAACGGAGCAACCAGGAGTTTGCCATCACTGACCCAGCGTCCTGTTGCTATAACATCCCTCCCCAGAAGCCCAGAGTGTAATAAACCTTCTCATCCCATGGTCGCAGGATCTGCCTCTGACAGCTTGGCTGATGTGCGCATTTTATTTGGCAGGAGTTGGAGATTTTTTCCTTTTTTTTCCCCCCCTTTTTTTGCTTTAATGACTCACGAGCTGATTTAGAGCAATAAACTGTTGCCATGAAGTTTTGTTGTGTTTCTTTTAAATAAAGGGGAGGGAGGGACTGCTGCAATTTATGACTTTCAGAAGTAACTGAAACAGAAAGTCCATTCTTGCCACGAAATGAAGAGAAAAAGACTTCATCCAGAGAAACACCTCTGTCAATGTGTAGACACGAAGCCTAGATGAACTCATAAATTCAGCACTCTGCCTGCAATTAAGCAGGCTTCCTGGTGATTTGACAAAGAGTTAATGAGAAACGTGTCAGACAAAAACAGGTCATAGCACTGGAAAGTGCTGGGAAGAGCAGCTGAGCCAAACCCAACTTGTCTGCCCAGGGCCACAGGAAAAGCTCGGAGTGTACTCAGGGAGAGCTGCTTTGAGTTAAGGACAGTCAACTTCTTGTCCATGTGGAAGGTCCTGGAAGGAGCTCCCAGCCCCAAAGCCACCAGGTAAAGAGAAAAGAGGCTGTTCCCTGGAAGCCTCTGTGCTGTAAAGGAGGAGTGGGCAGCAGAGCTCTCAGCCTGGGTGAGATGGTTCAGCTCTCCTCCTCAATGTGAGCCCCTGGGCAGTGCAGGGGGTCAGGGTTCAAGTTCCAAGGGCTGGTAAATGGCTGCAGGATCAGAGAGCTCAGTTCATGTCCCTGGCTCTGTCAGGAGCAGGGTCCTGTCCCCATCTCATCCTCTCTGCGGGCAGACCTTCAGCTCTCCAGCAGGAGAGCACGGAGCCCTGGGGCTCTGAGACAAAATCCAAGAATTCAAGCACCGGGAAAGCTCAGAGGAGAGGAAAACAAATCTTTAAGGTTCTCCTTCTGTCAAACAAGTGTGTTTCTGCTTCTTCCAGACTGAGCCAGGGCCAGGAGAACCATGGACGTGAGGAAACCCAGCTGGATTGCACTGGGGCCAACAGGTTTGGCATTGCCAGGCAGAGGCTGCTGAGCCAGGTGCCATTGTCGAGCCTGGTGACACGGCTGAGTTTGGTGACACTGCCGAGTTTGGTGACAGTCATGAGCCTGGTGATGCTGCCGAGCCCGGTGACACTGCTGAGTTTGGTGACACTGCTGAGCCAGGTGAGATTGTCGAGCCTGGTGACACGGCTGAGTTTGGCGACACTACCAGTCCTGGTGACCCTGCCAATCCTGGTGACACTGCTGAGTTGGGTGACACTCTTGAGCCTGGTGACACTGATGAGCCTGGGGACACTGATGAGCCTGGGGACACTGATGAGCCTGGGGACACTACCCAGTTTGGTGACACGGCTGAGTCCAGTGACACTGTCAAGTTTGGTGACGCTGCCAATCCTGATGACACTGCTGAGTTTGTGATACTGTTGAGCCTGGTGACACTGCTGAATTTGGTGACACTGCCGATTTTGGTGACGTTGCCAATTTTGGTGACGTTGCCGATTTTGGTGACACTGCCAGTTTTGGTGACACTGCTGAATTTGGTGACACTGCCGATTTTGGTGACGCTGCCGATTTTGGTGACACCGCAGAGCCTGGAGCCGCTGCTGGCCCGTGGTTGGCAGAGCGCTGCTGCAGCTGATGGCAGAGAGGCCGATTCAGGTTTTTAAAAGGCTGAATGGTTTTGAACTTTCACTCCCACCCAAGCCACACGTCTGGGGTGGGAATTTTCCACTGGTGTGTGCATTTCTGAGCTGCTGCATCCTCTGGCTTCACGAAGGGTCTGGAGGAAAAACATCACAGGGAAGGCTGGTCCTGGGACATGCTTCTGTCACGAAAAATAACCTTCTCATCCTTTTTTTCCCACCACATCTAAAGCACACAAGGAATCACATGAAAAAAGGCAGTTTTCTCCCAAAAGTCCCTGTCCAGGTTCCAAGCAGAGGAGCCTGGATCGCTCACAGGAGCTTGGGAAGCGAGGCTGGATTTCTTGAGAGAGTTTGAATCCAGCGGAGTCTTTTGAAGGGCTGCCCACATTAACTGCTCTTCCCTTACACACCAGCACAGCGAGTGTTTCCCAGGTGTCTGCTCTGCATCGGGATGAAAAGGTCTGGAAAGCTGCAGTGTCACCGCTGTGTCCTTCAGGCACTGCTCCAGCGGAAGGAGCATCAGACCTGACCCTGGACACGAAGCCTCGGGAGGAGCCGACAGCAGCAGGAATCACACAGGACACCGTTTACATTAAATTTACATTCATACTCGTTAAATACGATCTCCAGAAAAGCTGGCCACAGCAGACAGGCACCATGGATACACGGCAGAGCAAGTTCTGTGCAACGGGGCAAGGAGGAGAAGTCAAGAACTCTTGACAAAAATCCACCCTGGCTCTGCTTTCCCTCCCCCTGAACCTATAATTCCTCCTATTCCCGTCCTGGAGGTGCAGTTTTGCTCCCCAGAGGACACCCCTGAATAGCACAGGATGTCACAGAAGGTGCTGCCAGCGCCAATTCCTGTTGATGCATGAAACCGATGCCACCCCCTCGTTTCTCTCCCCCACTCTCGTCCTCTCTGAGGGCAATTAGCTCCTCTTGCACAGCAACATCTCATCACCGCGCAGAAAAACACCGAGTAAAGATGTCAAAACAGAAGACAACTTCCAAGCTGATGGCAGGCATTTATCTCAACAAAAGCTCATTTTTCACCAGTAACGTAATTCATACCACGCTGATTTAAATTAAACAGTAAACCATAAAAAACTGTGCTCGAATCAAATCCCAGGGCTGCCTCAGATAGTGTACACAAGAGGCAAGGAAAGGATTTCCATTTCTTTGTAATATACACACACAAAAACTTTGAAGTTTTCCTCCGCACCAGAAGAGTTCAGGACATCCCATTTTTGTATCCTACAGCGTTTTGGCTCATTCAAAAAAGAAAAAAAAAAGAATTGGAAAGTTCTTAAAGCTAAATAGATGAGAATAAAAGTGAACATGGGAGAAATCTTCCTCTGATAAAGAAAAGACAGAGGCTACCACAGGCAGGGGAGGATTTGGAGTCTCAGGACATTTCCCTGCATTAGGGAGAGGGAGGTGCAGCAGTGCCGAGCTCCCAGGGCTGCTCCAAGGGGTTAAAACAGACACAAATCACTTCTATCCCGGAGCTTTTGTGGAGATCCAAAACGCTCTAGGGTCTGATTCCTCTGCTGCTGTTTCCAAAGGAAGATGGGGGCTAAAATGGCTCCCTAATGAGCGGGTGCCAATTAGCCCAGGGGGAGGAAGAGCAGGGCAGCTCTCCTGGCAGAAGGGAGCGGGCACAGAAGCTGAACAGAACTTTATTGTATGGAGATGGGAACATTTTCTGATGGCGATTTCTCCAAGAGTCCTCTTAGCACTGAGGCACAGCTGCTTCCCTTACCCATATCCCAAAGGTTCTTCTGCTGTAAGGAAAAGTCAGCCAGCCTTACAAATCAGTTCTGATCAGCTTCTTGAGGCACATCCTGGGACTTCTACTGGATCAGGATGGACAGAGGGAGCTGCCGCTTGCTTTAAATCATTTCCTATTACTCCAGCTTGGTTTTAGCAACGTTTTGGGAATGGAGCTGTGGAACACCACGAGTGCGGAGGCCTCTCCAGAGTGATTTATGGGCAGCGCTCAGTGCCAAACCCTTTTGCTGTTTTTCACACTCTGGCCAAAAGAGTAGCAGAGCCTTCCTCTGCCCATTCCTGGTGCTGGTATCAGCTCCAAAGCACTCAAAGGCCACTGGAGGACCCAGCAGGAGAAGACCCCCATGAAATCATGTTGTCTTACGGCCTCTTCCGAGCCTCTTCCTTGGGAAGAATCCAGACTGCCATCCAACAGCCCTGGCAAATCCACTCCCTTCCCATGCAAACGCCCTGGGATTGCACTGGATCACTAATAATAAATGAAACAAATGCCAACAACAATTATCCAGGTACCCCAGGGAAAGGAAGAAATTCAGAGAGCTGAGGCTTGAAATAGCACCTATTTTCCTTTCATGAATAGATTTGGGGGTATATGGCCCACGTTCAAGTAACGGAGACACAGAAAAGGAAGCCCCTGTCCTGTGGTGTATTTGATGGACACAGCCTGAGTGCCTCACTCCCAAAACCCAAGAGTGTTACTCCTAAAGCTTGGTACCTGGAGTTACCCTGCCGCCTGGTTCTGGTGGTTGGGCCATGTTTGGACACCTCAGCACAGCACAAATCAAACTTTCTGTCAGAGAATGAAAGTTACTGGGAATCAGAAGTGCAGGAAATCAAAGGTACTGGCAGGGTAGGGTTTAAGCAACACAACAAAACCAAAGTATTCAATGTCTGGTGAGGCTGGAAAGGATTTGGACTTTTATTCCATGTGTGGCTGGTTCCAGTTGCACCCATGCAATGACAAACACTGTGTTGGTCTCTCTTCTGTCTTCTCCCAGAGCTTCTGCACCCTGCCCTGGGTGCTGCTCAAACAAGAACTGACCAGTACCACCCCACAACAGCAAGATACAACCATGGAAAGAAGGGAACCAGCAGCAAAAAAACTGCCAGAGCTGTGGTTCACAGCGGCAGGGCAAACCCCAACACACACAGGTATCACATTCTTCTAGCACTAAATTTAGAAGGTTAGTAGAGGATGATTATCCCTCCTTTCTTTTTCCATCAGCATGGATAACAGCAATGCAGCAATCCAGGAACGTGGATTTGTGCACCTCTCCTCATGTTGGCTTTAAAAGCCTCGAATTTTACAGGCCCAAGGGGTGCACGTTCCCATGGTTTAACCATGACCTGACACTTTCAGAACAGAGATTTACAAAAAGAAAGAAAGAAAAAAAAAGATAAAAAACCCCACCAAAGAGCAGCCCAAGCAGGGCTGTGCCCTCCCGCACGAGCACAGCTGCACCCCAGCTCCCGTTACACAGGAAACCCCCCCAAAGGGCCACGCTGGGACGGGGAAGCTGAGTCCTTGTAACCTTTCTTATCAGCAGCGGGGCTGGCAGCTGCTCTGCGGCCCTGCTCTCGTGCTCTTTAGAAGCTGTGAAATAGATGAGTTTGTGAGCTGGGCTGGCACTGAGAAAAAGAACGAAAGGATCCTCGAGGTTCCCCTCCTGGCGGCTGATGGAAAACAGCACCAGCAGCCTCTTCTTGGAGGAGCTTGGAAAACAAAGCAGCCCCAGAGAGATTTTCTCTGGCTGCACTCACAACTTGCTGCTCACCCCTCAGAGAGCTGAGCTGTGTGATCTCTTTGGAGTGAGATTTACCGAAACCATGGCCCAGAGGGGGTGCCAAAATGAGGCGCCGGGGCCTGTGGGCCTGTCCCAGGCTCCCACCACTGCCCTGCATCCTGCGTGAGAGCTGCCCGCTGATTTATCCTATAAATATCATCAAATGGGAGGGCAGGAGCCCTTCCCAGCACAAAGGCAGGGCTGAGCCTTCCTGTCAGGGACTTTGGGGATGCTCAGGTGGTGTGGACAGGACAGGAGGGGCACAGAGGGGCTCAGAGGATCAACCATCAGCTGCTCCTCTTGCCTTGGGCTGCTGGAAGGACGAGAAGGATGAGGGATGAGGGAGCTGTTCCACAGATAAAGCTCCTCTCTGCTGTGGGGTTGGGAATCATCCAAGCTTATCCCAACCCTTTGCCTTTGGATATTGGCTGAAGAGTGAGAGCAAGGCCAGAAAGGCAGATCCTCAGGGCACTTCCAGCTTCCAGAGGATCTGCTCCAGGGCTGGTTTGCCTCCCGTGGGAGATGAAGATTATTCACGTGATCTAAGTCTTGAGCAAGAACTTCCTCAATTTCTTCAAAACCATTACACGCAGTTTGTCTTCAGTGTGAGCATCACTGAAATGAGACCTGGGGACACCAGGATGGAGATTTTGCCTCACGTTTGCTTCCATGTGAGAAAAGGAGGTTTTAGAGTCAATTCTCACCTAAAGATATAAAAGTCTTTCACAGAAGGGGAGCTCCCCCCCGGGACAGCTGCCTGCGGTTTTAGCAACAACCTCACTCACAGATACACAAAGAAAATGTGCAAAGTGTCCTGCCCTCAGATTTATGCAGTGAATATGGTTATTTCCCCCCCAACAGTGACTCACACTGGAAAGAAACTCTAGGGTGCTCATTTCCCACCAAAACCTCAGAGCCAATAATTTTCCGCAGGTTGGTTGATGAGGCGTCCACGAGAGGTTAACAAACCTTTCAGCCAAACCTTGTTCCTCCTTTCCAAATTATGATGAGGAGGGATGGATTAAATGATTTCCTCCTGCAGCTCCAACCCCTCTGCACTGGAAGCAAATCAGTATCTTGCCTGACATCACCGAAAGAGCTGAAATCTCAGCCACAAGGAAGTACAAGGGTAAAACTGCAGTCCCGAGTGCTGCCGGGATGAACTTTACCCCGAGCCAATTCACCTACTTATGAAATGACACATTCCAGGGAATTGATTCTAATGATAAATCTGCCCTTTGAATGTGCTGAGAAACAACATTTCAAAATCTGCAGCTCGGATCTGATCCCATCTCTGGGTCAAAAGACAGCTCAGCAGAGCGGTGGTGTCGAGGTGAGGTCTCGGATGGAGCCACAGGAGAGCGTCAAGGGAGAGGCACCCCGATGCCTCTGCTCAGGTTGTTTTACTGAGGCAGTGCCGGCACATCTGGTTCTCTGACAGCAGCGCTCAAAACAAACCCGATCTGACGCTCACAGCTCACGCTGCCCCAGCAGAGGCAGGTTTGAGTTAGGCAGAGGCTGATAACCTCCACACAGAGCTCCTCATCTTCCCTGGACACCTGTGCCCAGCCCGAGACACAGCAACTCCAGCCCTGATCCAGGTCCTGATGCAGCAGAAGACCTCTGCTCCTTTTAATTTGGGCTGTTTTGAAGCCAAGTGGGAAGGACAAAAAAATATAATAGCATCGGCCTTTGGAGCTGATGTCTCACCTCTCAGAAAGCCAGACTTCCACCCAAAGATGGAGCTGGGGATGACAAATATTTGCTTTACAAATTAGGATTCCCTGGGCAGGAAAAAGGAACCCTCCTCCTCTCAGGGGTACTCTGATCATTAAGGGCCCTTCTAACCCAAACCAATCTAGAATTATTTTCTCAGTTACACTAAATTTGAGGATGGTTTTGTCTCTGCAAACCAAATACCCTTAGAAAAAAAATCAGACTTCAGGTATTTAAAAGGATCATCTGATAATAATCCCAAAGACTTCCTCATTAACGGATGGGAACTCTTATTTGGTGACAGATTTCTTTTTATTTTGGATTTTAAAATCCTCAGTTACAGAACGCAGAATTTAACAAATCCCTTTCAACCCTAGCAAAAAGTATTAATTTAATGCTAAGTAGAAATGATCACATTTTTAGCTGCACTTCAGCATCCAAAACAAACAAACGTGGTGAGGACATTGTTGTCTCCATTCCCTTCACAAATACTCACACAAAAGTTGAAGAAACTGCCCAAGCCTTGAAATGTTGCTGAAACAGTTTCTTGTGCTCTAATCCTGCAGCTTTTAAACCAATCCATGGTATAAATGATTCCTGCCTGTATCTGGCAGCCCTGGGAGCTCTCTGAGGATGAACATAAATTCAATTATACCAAATTAAATGGGAACATACATAAGCCACATAACATTTTAATTGGGGGCGATTCTTCACTTTTTTTGGAAGAGCTCTACAATAGCTGAGTCCACAAAGATGATATGGCACATCTGCTTTCTCCCTGGAGCTGCCTGCTTTTATTAATTACCCTGCAGAGATATATCTGTATTGATGTAGTCAGTGTGTGAACAAAACCTCATGGACGAAAAATGGTTTAATTAAAGCAGGAAAACATGGTTTACGGGTGCCGAGAAAATCTGGTCTTAAGAGTCAGTAAAAATTTCATAAGCGATTAGATAAAAATAAATCCTGGGGAAACATTTGCACCAAATATGTGTTTGACATTTCATGCTGGAGAATAGCATAAAAAAAAAAAATTCCCGAGCAGGCACGTGGGCTCAATAATCCATTGGCTGCACCTGGGGGTGAGTTCAGGCAGCTCCAGCTCCCTCATTCTCCTTTCCTCTGCTCTGGTTAAAAAATCTGCCTCTTCTGCCCCAAACCGCTCCATCCCTGCAAACTTCCCCAAATGAGGCAAAGACAGGACCAAGCCATGCCCTGTCCCTCCCTGCCTCGTGATGCCCAACTCCAGCACAGGTTCTGCTGCACTGGGGAAGGAGTGAACAGGAGCAGAGGCTCTGCCAGCGCTTTCCCCTGCCTGTTTCAAGAGCAAGAAGAAGAGTCTCCTGTAAATAACACAGAAATTTTGGCAAACCCCTTCGCAGTGGAATGAAGGTCCCAGCTGGTGACTCTCCAGGTGTGTACAAAACACACCTGGCTGGCCGTGCCACCCCGGGCCTTGCTCTGTGTCCCGCAGCAGACACTGGACGCCGTGCTAAAGGGAAGAATTCCACTCTGTCTCTGTCCCAGGGAGGCAGAAAACAAATCAGGAAAGCCCGGAGCACCGGGAGGGCCCCCGGAGCTCCCCCGCCCCGGCACAACGCGCTCTTTGTGACGGGCGATGCTCCTGCGAGAGACGCGGCCTCAGCCCAAAGCCCGGCCAGAGATGGAGATCTCACACGCTAATAAATAAAAATAAATATCTGACCTCAAGTAAAAGATCCTTCGTTTGACACTCCTGATCATTTTTTATACTTCAAGCTCAGTTTTTACTGGACGGGATCCAGCCATCCTATGGAAATGGAACAGTCTTTTTCTTTAGGTGAACAAAAGTCCTTTTCTAGTCCTGAGGGCCGGCGAGTTTATCCAAATATTCTCAGTTTACTACTAGCCCCTTTTGGAGCCGATACACTCAATACAAGCACACTTTGTATCCGCGGGGCAGCGCCTGGACAGGGCTGAGCCCGGCGCGGGGCCGGAGCCGCCCGGCTGGGAGGGACCACGGACTGCCCCGGGGAGCCCCTGTCCTCTCCATCCTCCCCCTGCCCTCCTCATCCTCCCCCTTTTCCTCCTCATCCCCTCCCTGCCCTCCTCATCCTCCCCCTTGTCGTCTTCATCCTCCCCCTTGCCTTCCTCATTCTTCCTCTGCCTTCCTCATCCCCCCATTCTCCTCATCCTCCCTCCCTCCTACCTTCCTCATTCTCTCCCTGCCCTCCCCATCCTCCCCCTGCCCTCCCCATGGCTCCTCTGTCCTCTTCATCCTCCCCCTGCTCGCCTCATCCTCCTCCCGTCCTCTTCATCCTCCTCCTTGTCCTCATCATCCTCCCCCTTTTCNTCCCCCTTTTCCTGCTTGTCCTCCACATCCTCCCCCTGCCCTCCTCATCCTCCCTCCTACCCTCTTCATCCTCCCCTGTTTTCTTCATTCTCCCCCTTACTCTTCTCATCTTCCCCCTGCCCTCCTCATCCTCTTCCTCATCTTCCCCTTTGTCCTCTTCATCCTCCCCCTTGTCCTCCTCCTCCTCCTCCTCCTCCTCGCCGGCACAGCTGCCCACATCAGAGAGCGCCGCCGAAAGAAACCACAGGGACAGCGCAGCGCCTCCTCCCCTCCCGCCATCTCCCCGGGAAGAATGTTTGGAAACGCTAAATGGTCTTTTCCATGTTTCTCCATCAGTTCTTATTTTGGCTGAGCCCGTCGAGCCCGTGAGCGGCTGCCAAGTGCATGAAGTAATGAGAAAGCTTCGGCAGAGGGGCTGACTTCACTCCAGCGGCGCTGCAGAAACACACCCAGCGTGTCCCGAGCTGTCAGCACGGCGCTGGACGGGACCTCATTAGCCCGTTTGGACTTTTCCACCGCGTTCCTGGGTGCCGCTGTCCCCCTGCCCTGCCCTGCCCTGCCCTGCCCTGCCCTGCCCTGCCCTGCCCTGTCACACCTTCCCCGCATCCTGCCCCGTGCAGCTGGGAAGTTCCCGTCCAGGCACTCCTCGCTGCCCCCAGACGTGACCCGGGGCTGGTGACAATGATCTCAGCAGCCCCGGAGGCTGCCAGGGCTGTGAGGAGGAGGCAAAGGCAGGACTGAAAGCTCACCCGGAGCCCTGTGGCTGTCCGGGGATGCGGCTCCCGTGCCCAGGGCACAGAAGCTGTGCTGAGTGATCTCTGTCATTGCCTGCCCCCCCAAAGCAGAGAAATGCTGCCCTGTCAGGATTAAAGCTCCTCTGTGGAATAACATCCTCCTGGGGGGCACACAGGGACCGGAGCCCACAGGAGAGGGGAGACTCTCACATGGAAAGTGTTGGTGTGGCAGCAGATGGGGCAGCGCACCCCTGGGGAGAGGCAGAAACTGGAGACAGACAAGGCCATGAGGGTCTGGACACCGGGATAACTGGAGTTGTCCAGCCTTGAGGGGTGGGATAGAAAGATGTTCAGTTCAGACACTGGGACAGTAACAGTCGAGAGTGATGAGCACAGGGACAACGACGGACAGAGGTCACAGAGTTCCTGTCTGTAGATACAGGTTAGACAAACACCCAGCCAAATGTCTGGAGATGCTGCACTGGTTTGAGCGGATTTGAGCTGGAAATGGAAAGGTTTGTGTGCAGCAGAGGGATAACATCAAGCTGGTGCCTGGTCACCTCTGGAAATAGCTGCAAACTGCCCCCAGCACTTCCTCTGCAAGTGCTGCTATTTGAGAGGGAAAATATTCCATGGAAATTCCTTCTCTCACTGAACCAGCAGAGGAACCCAACAGAACACATCCAATCCCTTCAGCAAGGTGCTGCCCTGGGACACATTTTAAAAATAATATATTAGGAACGGTTATTTTATTCATACAAGCCTTGCCCACACGATGACACCAAAATTTCGGCAGATAAGGGTCGATAAATCTCTTTACCTTATTAGAACGACTCCTGGCTGAGGAAAACGAGCCCAGCTTATCCCTGGAGCATGTGCTGCCTTTTGGACAAGGGCTTTGCAATAACACAAGAGAACACAAGCGCACAGGGCTGAGCCCGCTGCTGTAATTTCCATGGGGCCGAGTGCCACAGGTGCACTAATATAGGCATTAGTGAATGATTAGGCCCCATAAAATATATGAATGCTGTTTCTTTAAGAAGCCATAAAATTTTATTGAGGAAAAAATCCATGTGCAAGGCTTTTGGTTCGTTTCATGCGGTCATTCAGAATTTCACTCATTTCTGACAGGACTATGATAATTAAAACTGTGGCCTGGGTCTGGTTTCTATAAAGTCCATCTGGCCTTCCGCGATGGAGACTTTTGGAAGGATGTAATTGCCTGGGCAGCAAATAACTATTTTGCCATCCGCAGTAGTTTAATTTTGTCCCTGCAGCAGGGGAGCGAAGTCAGAGGGGCAAAAGATCATTAACGTCTGTGGGGGAAGAGGGGCTCCCAGAGCCGGGGCTGGCCCGGATTTGTTGAAACGCTTGACACCAATGGGCCCCATTAATGCATGGGTTAGATACAATCTGTGGAAAAGGGTCTATTATAAAGGGATTATTTGGAAGTGTTCTGTAGTTGGGGGTGGGTGTGATTGAAGGACTTAAAACTGTTACATTAACCCTTAGGGCACTCCAGGCAGTAACAAACCTGGCATTAAAGCGCTGGTGTTTGTCACAATTTCTTCACTTCCCTCCTTCCCCTGCCACAAGGTCAAAGAGATTAAAAACATCCATAATGCACTCTTCGGAGTTACAAAGATGAAGCTTGTTTTCTGTCCACTTTATGGCTGCGGCAGCACCCCCCTGCCTCCCTGCTCTCACCCCAAACACAATCGTTAAACAACAAAACAAATCGCAAAGGACAGACAGCAGCGGTTATTTTATATATATGGAATATAGGCATGTATTTACATCAAAAGAAAGCCAGCACAGATGGAGTGGTGACAGGAGAAGCTCTAGAGCTCTGCTTAAACACCCAAAATATGCCTGTTCATATTTTGCTTGACTTGAAAACCGAGCTGGAAATTTCAGGCTCGTGAGCCGATACCTTTGCTGGGAAGCTGCCTCATCCTGCCACCTTCCTTTGAATGTCACAGCTGAACACAACTATCAAGGACTTGATAGACCCTCAAACGCTTTCCAGAAATCCAGATGCATTTACATTTTAAACATTTAAAGCATTTTGTGGGGGTTTTTTTCTGTCTCGTCAGCTGTGCATGTGTGACTCCCGTGGGAGACCAAAAGCCAGACTGGGGCAAGGAGGGGCTGAAGCACATGAAGGGATCAAAGTCTTCACCACCAAGGGCAGCCACTTAAACCAGCACCCAGAACTGCTCAGGTGTGTATTTTTCACACCTATGCACATCCTTTAGCTCCCCACACATTCCACACAGTGGGATTTCAGCCTTCTGTGCAGCAAGCCCAACAGCAAATCCAACCAAAACTTGTTTCTGTTTGGCCTGAGAATGAGGTACTGCTTAGTCAATCATTCAAAAAGAGGAGGAGAATCCAGATCAGCTGAATTCGGACATTTTGACTGTTTTGAAACTTGATTTGTGGGGTAAGACGTGGAAAGCATCACAAAAGAAAAAAGGAAAGATCAGTGTATGAGGAAATTAAATGTATCTCAATGCGGAAAATCCACTGCTGCTGTGAGGGGTGGGAGGGAATCCCGGAACAATTTCACATCACCTCGAGATTCTCATGTTCTCTTCCTGGCTGTGGTGAGGGATGAAGGAGGAAAGGCCAGAGGGAGGACACGAGCTCCAGGCACTGGGCAGACCCAGTCCAGGAGGACCCGCAGCTTCATCCTCTCTCTCTGGCTGCAAGTTGTCAACGTGACAAATTATTTACCCAATTGTGTGCCATAACGGCCCCAATGACTGTGATCATCAGCTATTGCCAGAGAAATTTTCTCAGGAATAAGTGACTTTCGTTTTGCTTTCTTTTCCAAGGGTTCATCCATTTAATCTGATCTTGTGCGATCCTCAAATCAATCACCGGATTCCCGGGGTGTTTACAAGAATATTGAGAATTTGGGAAGAGCCCCAATGGCCAGAGAATGTCCCATTTCCTTGGAGCTTGTGCCACACTTTGCTGCAGGAGTGTTTGTGACTGGCGTTCTGGGCAGCTCTGGGAACTCTGGGGGGAAACGTGTGAGTATGAAGTGTTCCCCAGACCCCACTCGAAACAACAGCAGAGAGATGGCAGTGGAACACACTCTTTGGAGAGTTATTGAAATTGTGACTCTTCCAATACAGTAGAAATGTCTGTTTGCTTTGGCATGACCAGCTCTGCTCACCAGAGCAATCAGCACAGTCAGAAATGACTGATGTTTAAAAATGTCTGCTTGGAAGAGCAAAAAAGATTATTAAACCCATAAATTAGGAGATAAAAAAGGTGTTTAAAACCTTCGTATGAGCCCAATCCACAAAGATTTATCTGGACCAAGCAGTCGTGAAAACAAACCTCCTAATTAACAACCTTAGAGTTGCTAATTCTGGTTGGTTTCTTCATCTGCTGCTCCAGGGCTGGGACCTGTTTGATGTGGCAGAGCTGCCCCAGCAGCCCTGAGCCTGCACCAAAGGCAGGAACCAGCTGCCTCCCTGTGCTCGAGCAAGGTGCTGAAATCAAAGCCCCAGAGCCACTCTGGCTTCTAACCAAGCTCTGCTCGGGTGTTTGGCAGGAAGACAACGCCCCTGAGATGATGGTGCCTTGTAGGAAACACAGCCAGGAGGAACATTTTGCGAGGTGAGCTTCCCACAAACCAACCGCAACTCACACTTGGTCAACAGCGTCAGGAAAGGGACAGGACTTCTGAACTGATATTGGTGCTGACACAGTAACGACGGGAAGCTGAAATGGGTTAAAGCCCAGCTCCTGTATTTTTGCTTGTCGGTGCTTCCCTGGGGAGCCCTGTCTGGCACGCGCCACTCTGGGTGTCAAAATTGTCTTTACTCGTGGTTTTGCTGGGATAAACCAAAGATAAGCGGAATTTCAGCCAGGGTGTGCAACCACTCCTCATTCCCATCCTTTTTTGAGCCTGAGCACCACCCTGTCCTGTCCCTTCCAGTCCATCAGCACTGAGCCCGCCAAGGTGATAATCTTCATCATCTTCAAATTAAATATATCTGAATGAATCCACCTTTAAAGTTTGTTAGAATTCTCTTTATGCAGCTACTTAGACCATGAACAGAGTTTTTACCCACATCGAAACAAAAGCTCCTGCTGAAAGTTTGCAGACAACTCCCCTGAAGATTTTATTTCCCTATTTTTTATGGAAATCATAACTAGCAACAGGGCTGCTTTTTCTTGGAAATCACATGAAAAATACTCTGTTCTGAAGACACTGTAGATTCATGAAACCTGCATCTTTTCTAAATCAAAGAGAGTGAAATTCTGCCAGGCAAAGTAGGCGGAAAAGTGCCAAAAACCCTGAAAGGTCTCTCAGAAGGGAAAAAAAAAAAAGCACCAGAATAAAAGAAGCTGTGAAAGTTTATGAGGATAAACACTGATGACAGGTGGAGTAGAAGCTGAAATCTGAACTCCAAAGTAACTGCAAATAAAGATTTGTTACAGATGGTTTTAATATGACCTAACACTGGGATGCCAGCTACAGCATCACTTTTTCCTGCAGGCTGGACAAAACTAATAATGGAGTTATGGAAACAGGGCTGCAGCAGCGCAGCCAGAGAGGGCACACATCCTGCGGGACACATCCCTGTCCCCTCTGGAGGGTGAGGTGTGGTCAGTGAGTAGGTGATAAAGGGACACAGAGCTGGAACCTGCAACACGGGTGTGAAATAGAGAAACTCACAGAATCCCAGAATCACTGAGGTTGGAAAAGGCCTCCAAGGCCATCGAGTCCAAGCTGTGCCTGATGCCCACCTCATCCCCAGCCCAGAGCCCTGAGTACCACCTCCAGACCTTCCCTGGACACCTCCAGGGATGGGGACTCCAAAGCTCCCTGGGCAGCCCCTGCCAAGGCCTGAGTGCCCTTTCCATGGAGAAATTCCTGCTGCTGTCCAAGCTGAGCCTCCCCTGGCCCAGCCTGAGGCCATTCCCTCTCCTCCTGTCCCTGTTCCCCGGCAGCACAGCCCGACCCCCCCGGCTGCCCCCTCCTGTCAGGAGCTGTGCAGAGCCACAAGGTTCCCCCTGAGCCTCCTCTGCTCCAGCCTGAGCCCTTTCCCAGCTCCCTCAGCCACTCCTGGGGCTCCAGCCCCTTCCCAGCTCCATTCCCTTCCCTGGATATGCTCCAGCCCCTCAAGGGCTCTCTAGTCTTGAGGGGCCCAGAACAGGACACAGCCCCTGAGGTGCCTCCCAGGTGCCCAGCACAGAGGGACAGTCCCTGCCCTGGCCCTGCTGGACACTCTGCTTTTGACGCAGGAGCCGGTGGTCACTCCAATCGCAGAGCCCTGTGCTGCTGTAACTGAGCTGGCACCTGGAGCAGCTTCCCTGGGACCTGCTGGGAGCAGGGACAGCACCACCTGCCCGAGCTCCTCCTGAGCCCCAGATCTTGAGGGTGCTGCTGGGACAGTGCAAAGAGCTCCCCTCCTCCCTCCTCCAGCGCCCAGCGGCGTCACCCGGAGATGACGGATGAAGGGAAAGAAGCCCCTTCTCTCATTTCCCCCATAAATTCATTACTTGGGCAGCTGGGCCCTGTCAGATAAGAAAACAAAACCGGATCTTCTTCGGGAGAGCTGTGAAGTTCTTGTGCGTCTGAGTGCTGACCTCCACCCCCATTTCTGGAATCCCTACGTCATTCCCAATGCAAAATCCAGCTGGAACACGCGTGGTTGCTACATCTCTGTCTAGACTTCAAGCATGTAACACAGTTGGCAGGTTGGAGCATTCTTGCTGAGATCAATGGCCGCTAACCTGCTGCACCACAATTCCAGGAGGATTTGGGGTTTGGTTTTGTTTTGTTTTTTTTTCATTGCGTGGTAAATCTGAACTGCAAGCCAGGGTAGGAAATGCTGCATTGCTGCTGTACCTTCCAGTATCAGCTGCTTGATTAAATTGTCCTTGTTGCTTCAGTCAGCTTTTAGAATGCAAAAAATATTAAAGAAAGAAAAACTTTGCAAGATTTTCAAAAGTGCCAAATGCCCTGATATTTTAAGCTATGTTTATCAGATAGAACTTAAGGGGAAAAAAGAACTTTAAACCATTACTGTACTGAAATGTATGAACATTAATGATCACAATGTCATATAAGCCACTCAAGCCAGTTAACAGGGCTAATGATGGGCTCAAAATGCGAGGAATTTATTCAGTTTGCAATCTGCAGAGTGTACAGATATTCTATTTCACTTTTCCTGGGATCCTATGTTCTTTTGATGGGGCAGGATGAGTGCAGACCATGTGATCACTGCGAAAAAGAAGTGAAAACTCTGTACGGAGAAGCTGGAACATCCTGAGCACTGAGACAGGACCAGGGACTCTTCCCCCTCATCCTGACCTCACAGGATTCCTGCTTAGAATGCCCCAGGCTGGTTATTTTGGAAAACTGGCTTGGGAAAAATCTGTGTGTGGGGAGAGGAGCCACCAGCAATGGATGTGTGGCTGCCTTGTCCCTCTCCTGCTGCCACTCAGGGCACGCACGGAGCCCTGGCCTGGCTGGAACAACCAGCAGCTCCTCCCATTTGCCAGTAAAACATCCCCTGTTTACCTCAGGACAGGGTAATTGGGAGCTGGAGAGCTTTCCCCATAAATTCCTGGGGCACATGCGAGGGTGCCGAGCCCGTTCCCACGTGGAGGTGCCTGTGGAGCAGGGGCTGTCACGGCTGGCAGGGACATCCCGTGGGCTTGGTGGGATGCCATGGCTCATAGCGCCGAGAGCAGCCGTCAATAAACCCAACATCAGCAATCATAAAGTTTTACCGCTCACCTTATGTAACTTTTATTTTACACTCGATTAACTTTTACTGCCAGCTCCGAAGAATAAAGGCATTCTTACAGGGGAGAATTAGAAACAGCTTTTTGGGGTAGAAGAAAAGAAAAAAAAGAAAAAAAAAAAAAGGAAAAAGAAAAAAAAAAGAAGAAAAAAAAAAGGTGTGTTCTAATATAAGGGGCTGCATTCCCGGCAGCTTAGGAATATCAGGGGCAAATACGGTGTAAAACATGCATGTCTAATTGCCAGCTAATGGAGAGCCAGCCTTACCTTCCCCGAGCCTTGGGCAGTAACCCCATGCCTTCCCACCACGCTGGGATCTGCACTTCCCAGGATCAGATTCGAGGGAGACACCGAAGCAAGAAATCCCCGGGCTCTGTCTGTGCAATAACTCAGTGTGACAGCAGCTGATTTAGCAATTCCTGTTTTCTGATTGCAGCCAGGGAAGACCCAGCAGCACAAAGGTTTGCTCAGGTCACCAAGGTGGGTGCATCCCAGCTACACACACACACACAACTGTTTCCCAGGAATTTGGGGGAGCAAACGCACCAGGAAGCCACGCCTTTCTACATTTCCTTTAACTCATTACGCCCATTTTCTGGCACTTCCACGAGCGTCAATCACCAGCAGCCCGTGCTGAATACACCATTGTTTGTGGAACTGGACAGTGCCTGGGCCATCATGCCTGAGAAGTCAGGGGACTGTCTAATGTCTGCTTTTAATACGGGCCAAGTCCTTTTTCCCCTCCTGTTTAGTATAATTTTATACTGGGTGGACACATTTAGGGCCTGAATGGTTTGACAGTAATGATTAATACCCTGCATTAGGAGATTCCAGTGAAAGTATTCAGGAGCACGCTGTGCAGTTTGGTTCTCATCAGATGGTCAGGTCTACAGGCCTATTAAAAACAGCAGGAGAGCTGCAGACTTAATCACAGAGGCTGGGCCCATGGAGGGAGGAAGAGTGAGACACAAAAAATGGAGAGAATGAATAGAAGGACAGAGCAGAGGTGCAGGAGAGCAAGGAGAGCTCACGCTCTCGCCAGCCATGAAACCAGGTGAGGGTTTCTTTAAAAGCTCTGTCCAAAAATGTTTCAAAGGCAAAATCTCTTTTCAAGACCAAAGCAGAGAAGGTTGGAAGACCTCACAAGGCAGTAAGAGAGAGTGGAAGGTGAGAATCACTTCTGGTTCAGTGGCAAAAAATTCTAGAAAGACAAAATAAGACCCAAAGGAGAACGGGTAACGCTGGTGCTTCACACAGCAGCAAGCCCTGGAAAAATGCATCATAGTAGTTTTAGGAGTGAAATCAGAGGCAAAAAGCCACCCAGAGAAAGGCATCACAAGTCCTTGCTGCTGTTTGGTGCCTGGTTATTAACTCATGGAGCCAGAGTCATCTCTGGACAACTGGAAACCTCATAACAAATCCAAACAAGGTCCCTGGTGACGCAGCAGGAATGGGGAGAGCTCCAAGCTTGGAGGGCCGAGCTCGGCGTGGCCTCCTGACCCTGCCCTGTGGGCCAGCACGGGTCCTGTGTGGACAGAGACCTGCAGGTGACATCCCCATCAAGGAACTGTCACCTGTGTAAGGAGATACCGGATCCTGCAGGTGAATGAACGGGCAGGGGGCACAGAGGGGCACCCCTGGCTCTGCAGAACCCCCAGCAATGTGCTCAGCAAACACAGTGCGGTTTTTTTTGCCATTTCTCTCTCGGAATAAAAGCACAGAGGGAGCCCAGAGATGCTGAGGGGAGCACAGCTCACCCGGGGGAAGGTGCTCTGTGCAGAGGCTGAGGACGAGAGGTTGCCCCAGCAGTGCCTGGCTGAACTCAAAGCCTGGGACTTGGTTTTGCCCAAATGATGTTCTCTAGAAGGCGAGGAAGCACTGGGAGCTGGCCAAAAACACTTCAGGTGGTGCTGGAGCCCATCTGAGCCCTGGTTCCACCTGCAGTTGTTTTCCTCTCACCCTTTCCTGCAGCGTTCAGATGTTTCAAACGCTAACAATCCTTGAAACATTCCTTTAAAGCACCATTTTCCCAGTTCTCCTGATGGCTCTGAGCAGGGAATTACAGAACTTACTCTCCGCCACAGGAGAGACACCAAAGCAACCCCCTGGAGATGGCAAATCCACCTTCCTGGGAAGCCTGGAACTCCAACAAGGTATTTATGATGATTATTATTATTATTATTCCTTTCCCCAGCAAACAGCCCCACAGAACACTAAGTAGCAGATTACATGCCTGTCTCACGAGAAACATAACGCTCCCAATAAAATAAAGCCATCAGCACCGACCACAATCCCGGGACATTCCATCCAGTCTAATCCCACCCACGCCATCGGTCTCTAATTTCCACGAATTCTCACAAAGTCAATATTTGTTTGCGAGAGGTTTGCACCAAGCTGCATCAAATGCCGGGAGGGCACGTTGTGCTCTCGTTTCCTGATGGCCAAGCCCAGCCTGCCTGCCACCATCACCTGGCTGTGGCACAAAAAAAAAAAAAGATGGATTCGTTACCAAAGGAACAGAGCCAAGAGCACGTAAATGTGTTATCGACTGTGCCATGAATCCGTATGAAAATCCACCGAAAGTGGTACCAAAAAATTGATAAAAGAACCTGGCAGCATGTCGATCAGCTGGAAAAGGTTCTTTTTAGGAAGGCTGGAGCCCCCCAGCCTGCAAACCCGGCTTTAGGTTATTGAAAATAACCAAAAACTTGAAAATGGGGTGACTTCATCTGTTTTATAGCTTTTGGTGGAAGTTCAGTTCGTAAAGCCCCAGCCCTGGGGGGATTTCTGGGGCCTCCTGGGTGCTGCTCCTGAGGTTGCAGTGGTTTCGAGGGTAACCCAGGGCTGCTCTGGGCAGGGCTGTCACCTTTCAACAGGGTTGAATTTATATTAAAACCCAAATCACCATTAAAACCCCAACAACACACAAGCGGCCTATAACAAAGCCCCTGAGGTGTTCAAAGTCTGTAAATCCCCCCTTTTTTGAACGTCTGAATAACAACAAACCCAAAACAATAATTAATTCTTCTCCAATGCACAGACCCAGTTCAGTAACAAGCGCTAAAAATACATCTGAACCTTAGAAACAAAAGAGGAGGCACGGAGCACTTTGAAAGTTTGCTCCAATGATTAAATAAATTAGACCTGAGCTGCTAAGAAGGGAAGGACAGAAAGTTCACTACCAGCACGACAAGACGTTGCCAGCTCTTGACTTGTTTACCAAGAGAAAAAAGGGCAAAACCCAGCATATTTCAACAGATTTCCAAATTCCGGGCATTTTTTGTTTTTTAAGTGACAATATGATTTTCAGCTCTGTGAGATCTGCCTTGATTCTTGACACAGGGCCCACGCTCAGGGCTCTGACAGCTGCCAAACCCAGCGCTGCCGTGGAGGGAAGGGGCTCAGCCAAGATCCTCTGTGGGCAGGAGGGACGGTGACCATCCCAACAGAGCTCTAATTTCCATGTATCCTCAAAATCTGCTTCTCTCTGCTCCTCTGAGCGCTCCAGGGCATCTCCTGTGCCACAGCCTGGGGCTGGTGCTCCCACAGCATCACTGGGATGCACTGGGGCCCCCAGACCTTCCCTTCTCCACGGGGGCTGCAGGGAAACTCCATCTCCTCCCCACTGAAAACCCAGCTCTGGAAACCCAAGCCTTTTTTGTGGCACACGAAGAATGTTCCCTTCATGTTCGGTGCAAAGGGTCACGGTCTGAGGACAGCAACTGTTCCCAAATCCATGCGGTGGCAACCAGGATTTCACTTCTCAGCTGGAGGACATTTACTCTGAGCTCAACACTCTCCACAACCTGCACACAAAGCTCCTGAAGCCCCACTTTTTCATCCCGGTGTTCATTCAAGATAAGAATGCTCTTCTCAGACACCAAAAGAATGCAGGGCTCCCCATGACAGAGCCCGTGAGGAAATTTCTTGTATCCCACCGCTTTCCCGTGGCTTGGATGAGTGTTCCCCTTCTGGGAGCATCACCTTTTCTTTTTCCCCTTGGACTGGGTGCTTGCCTGTGATGGACAGCGCCAGGATCCGGGGACAGGGCTCCTGCACACCCCACTGCTATCTGCGCGTTATTGGGATTTGCAGGTTATCAGTGGGGCAGCAACTGCAGCCATGACCTCATTAGCTAATGTGGCCACATCAGCACCTCTGCGCGGCCTTTCTCACTCATCGCGTGTCACGGAGCAGCCCGCTGACACCTCCCGGGGAATGCCGCTTGTATCTTATCTGCCACAGGGGGAGGACCCTCGCCGGGAGACAGAGAGCGCGTCTAGGAATGCGCCGAGGAGACGCGGCCGCCAGCGGCAGCTGACAGGGGATGATTTCTCAAACAAACACCGAGGGGGAAATTAATGGGCTTTGGTTTGCCACTGACAATGCCGAGCAGAAATACATTAGCTCCCGGCTGCTATAATTTAAGAATTATGAGTGTAATTTCAGCCCAAAGCTACTGGGACGCTTCCATCAGCATCCAGCGTGCAGCTGCTCCGCGCTCCTATCATCACCGGCACATGGGCAAGGGCCAGGATCTTTCATTTACAGCCTTGTTCCTGGTGGCTGGACGGCGGAATTCCCTTCCCACAGCTGAAAACCACAACAACGTTTTCTCTTAATTTCTTCCCATAAAAATCCTTCTTTTGCATCTCCCAGATCTGGAGTCTGGGAGGAAAAGCAGCGCTCTCAGAGCAGCGCCCAGCCAGGGGGCAGAGACTGGGGTGATGCCAGAGCACCTCACCTTGTTTTACCTTGTGTCATTCTCCTAAAGGTGGTTTGTTAAAGGTGTGCTTTGCCAGGAAAATGCCACCTCTCCCTGGCAGAGGCTGTGTGTTTCTCCGGGTGCACAAGCAGTTCTGGGCACTGAATGATTTGAAGTCCCCAGAAAACACCTTTGAAAGGGTCACAGGGAACCGCTCTGTCGTTAAACCAAAATGCAGTGGGCGTGGGTATTTTAAAGTATGCAAAAATCCCTGTAAAAATGGGAAAATGGTATTTTAAGTTGAAAAAAAGAACAACAACAAACCCAGCTGGCACAGAAAAATTCCTTGGGCTGAAATCAGAGTAAACAGAACGTGATGCACACTGGGAGTGAGTTGGTCACCTCTGGCTGAATCTGGAGGGCTCAGGAGACTGAAACAGGTGATGGGCAGAGCAAAGGTGATGCATCCTGCCCACCCTCCCTGGGAACAATCCCTGCATGGAACAATCCCTGCATGGGACAATCCCTGCATGGAACAATTCCTGCATGGGGACAATCCCTGCATGGGGACAATCCCTGCATTCTTCCCTTCCCGGCCGGCAGCTGGCAATCCCGCTCTACTGGAGCCAGGAATAGGGAAGAGGCTCTGCTGCTCACAAGCACAGGGATGGCAAAGCCCCTGGGCACCTGCCCTGACGGGGAACTGATGCTTTGCCCAGCCTTGAGAAAGTTCTGGAATTTTTTCCTTAATGCCTCGCCTGTAATGTTGAGGTGATCATGTCTCTGACTGGATTCAGAGCTGTCAGAAGCAGGCAAACAAGAAAAAGCACAGGAGGTGGGTGAGAGCTGAAATTCCCGTTCTCAGGACCGGAAACTGAAAAGGCAGGTCCAGTGTGTAACAATTGTGGAATAAATCCCTCACTGCACCCCCAGGACAACCAGAGTAGGCCCCACCTTGCACCAGACTTTTGCCATGTTTTCCTAAATTAATGCACTGCTTAGAATTCAAAACAAACAAGGAAAACCACCCTCCCTGAGATCTGGAATCTTATTGCCCAACATCCATCGGATGCTGCCCATTCCCTGCGGGGAGCTGAAGGGAAAAGTTGATCCCACTGTGACTGGATAGGGCTGCTGAGATCCACCTGGGGATATCCTGCCAAAACATCATGGATGCTTCTCTTACCACTTTAAGATCTCTGGGATGTTCCAAATCAGTTTTCATCCCAAAGTAGTTTTCATCCCAATACGAATGTTCTCATTTTTTCCGATTGTCTTCTTTTTTTCTCTGCTTTCTAAAAGACTGTCTTGTTCTCAGTGGCATTTTCTCTTTTGCAAATGATCTGATGGAGTAACTT
The DNA here is from genome assembly GCA_013397935.1 of Dasyornis broadbenti. NCBI lineage: Eukaryota > Metazoa > Chordata > Aves > Passeriformes > Dasyornithidae > Dasyornis > Dasyornis broadbenti. Next base: position 368,205 of record VZRN01002233.1, read on the forward strand.
GGAAAGATCAACTTGGAAACCCACAAGTCTGACAGCCTGGTCCCACCAAATAAACTATGAAAAATCACTGCACCTTCAATTTTATTTCCTCGTATCCCCAACCTGTTACTGAGTCTGGAGACAGATCCCTCACCACCAACACTGGGATAAAGACTCTTCTCTCTGCCTTTTCCAGACTTAAAACCAGATCTTTTATTAAACCACATTAACCTAAACATCCTCCCTTTATTCGTCCCCTGCTGGGTAACACCGTGTCAGAACACGAGCTGCCAGGAACGCGCCGGGTGCTGCTGAAAGCTGTAAAAGAGGCCGACGAAACGCACGGGGCAGAAAACATAAACACATCAGGCTGACGTGTTCAGCGTGGATTAAACTGACCAGGAACATCAGAATGACTTTCTCCAATTGTTATAAACAAAAGCAGAACCCGATAAACATTTTCCATGCCCAGGCGCGCCAGGAGAAGTCGATTTTGAAAGCGAAAATGAAATCGCGGCGCTCTGAGGAGGTTCCAGTTGGGCAGGAGCAGCTCAGCGTGTCACAAAGCCCAGATTGTTTCAATCTGCACGTGCTCAATGCTCTGCTGGGCTCTAGAGGCAGCATTGGCTCGTGGATGGGACACGGGGAGCAGGACAGGCCCCAGCTCTGCCAGCATCTCCAGTGCTTCCAAATTCAGCCACTCACGGTTTTCTGCAAGTGGCCGCCGATCCCTGTCCCGTGGCTGTGTCACCATTTCTGCTCTTTGGGAAGTGCCCTGGATCCCCCGGTGATGACCCCCACACGTGAAGGTCTCCCAGAGCTCTCTGCGGTGGCCCTGAGGTGGCAGCCGCAGGACACTCGGGTGTCACACGCTGGTCCTGCTGAGCTGTGACAGCCTGGGGAGTTTACCTGCCCTGGCCCACCCCTGGCAGCGACTCTGAGGAGGAATCAGGGGGAAAGGCAACTCCCCTGGCCACGTCTCCACCATGAAAACCCGAGCCACTAAGGACTTTTCGCTTCAGAACAAACACAAATCCTTTTTCCAGCTCCTTTTAACTTGAGCTTTTCTTCCCAGAAAAAGACTCAAAAAGACCAGAAAAGGAATATTTGATAATCAGTGGTGTGGCCACAGAATTCCAAGTACTGTGCAGGCACTGCCTCAGTGAGATGCATTTTTCCTTTCTCTCATCTCCTGCATTGCCACTGAAGGTGCCTGGCTCTCGAAACACGCAGGGAAATTTTTTACGTCATAAATTTCAAATGATGAAAAACATCTCCAGGGCCTGACACAGCCTTTGCTAGAGTCAAAATTCATAATTTCCTGAAGCCAAGAGCATTGCTGTGAGTCAGAGCAGTGGGACAGCTCAGCAAACTCTCAGCTGGTTGTACCGTGAGGCTTTGCCCTCACCCCAAATTCAGCGCGGCCCACAGGGACGGGTCTGATCACACCCCTGCCCTTCCCACCCACGGACACAGATATTGCCCCACACAGTTTCCTCTTTTCCCATGCAATTATCTGGAATTTAATACCCATTCCCACTTGTTTTCATGGCAGGAGGTCTCCCCATCAGCTGGTGATGTTCCTTTGTGCAGGAATTCCAAAGGATCATTTTGTCTTTCCAAGGGCTACCCAAAAGCACAGGTCCCCTGTGAGTGATGGCGTGGGGTTAATAATTTATCACTGTGCTGCCTGCTGAATTCTCGGAATCAAAATATGATCAATGGAAAACAGTTGGTTTATTGAGTTTCCTGTCAGTTTTATTTCCTGAAGACATGGGAGAGAGTGCAGAGGATGCCTGCTGCAAAGTTACACTGGATCGATGCGAGTTTGCCCAAAATAATTATTCTCTGAGGGAATGTTCAAGACACTCTGTGACACACAAACCTCTTCCAGCTGAAGCCTGGGAAGTTCAAAGCCTTTTCCCTGTGTCGCTGTTGTCTTAGAAACTTGAGAGGCTTTGGAAATAACTATTTGTGCTTTCAAAGTGTCCAAGGCCAGGTTGGACAGGGCTTGGAGCAACCTGGGACAGTGGGAGGTGTCCCTGCCCATGGCAGGGGGTGGCAGTGGATGAGCTTTAGGGTCCCTTCCAACCCAAACCAGACTGGGATTCTGGAATTCTCTGAGTGTTCAGCACACAGGTGAGCATGGCCACAGGGACTGGGAAGCAGGACGGGTGTGGTGGGTCGGGAAGCAGGACGGGTGTGACAGACAGGGAAGCAGGACGGGTGTGATGCTCATGCACCTCCCAAAGCAATGGTGATGGGTTCTGGCCACCCGGACACCTCCCCTGAAGATCAGAGCCCTTCCCCCCGAAGCCTCAAACCTGACAAGCTTTGGGTCTCGCCACGGTGCTGTTTCTGCCCCTGTGATTGCCTCGATCCCGAGCGGAGCAGCCTCGTTGTGCGGAGCTCTCTGAGCGGGAATCACCAAACCCCACCCTCCAGCCCCAGCTACAAAAAGCTGCCCAGGAAAAGGGCCTGGCGAGGTGGATTGGATTGGATTGTTTCCCCTCACACATTGAGGGTTTGAGCTCAGCACAGAAAGCCCCCAGTGTTTGCCTAAGATGGGATCTGACTTTCTCTGTCCCTTTCAAGTCCCTAGACCCTCGCAGGTGTGCGCTGCTTCGTTTTCCCTCTTTTTTTCTTTCTTTCTTCCTCTTTTTTT
>VZRN01002233.1:373713-403473 GCA_013397935.1 Dasyornis broadbenti
AAGGGAAGGGAAGGGAAGGGAAGGGAAGGGAAGGAAAGGAAAGGAAAGGAAAGGAAAGGAAAGGAAAGGAAAGGAAAGGAAAGGAAAGGAAAGGAAAGGAAAGGAAAGGAAAGGAAAGGAAAGGAAAGGAGAAAGGAAAGGAAAGGAAAGGAAGAGAAAAGAAGGGAGGAAGGGAGAAAGAGGGAGAAAGGGGCAGGGAGAAGGAGGGAGGAAAGGAGAGAGGAAGGAAGGAAGTGCTGGGTGTCCACAGTGACACTGGATGCCTTTGGGATGTCACCAGCTGGAGTTTCTCCTCAGCCCTCCCCAAGGTCGGGTGGGTTTCGCACCTAGAGCAGTGTTTTAGGTGGCTCTTCCCAAGTCCCACTGACATGCCCAGCTGGTTATCTCACAGGGATGGAGCGATTCCCAAAACCTCCCTCTCAGAATCCTGCCTGCAGCACCAGAGGTTTTGCCTCCTCTCAGCCTCAAAATGTTCCTAGAAAAGGAAAGATGTGGCCAGAGAGAGGCTGGGAAACGCCCGAGGAGGCCGGAAAGGGAGGGCGTGAGGGGAACAGGGGTGGGCATCGTCCCTGTCCCCAAACAGCCCCGATGGCATCGCTGGGGCTGTCGCGCCCCAAACAGCCCAGGAGGCTCCCGGCTCCCTGAGCCGCCCGTCAGGGTTAAGTTTAGTGTCTGTTCCTTATCAGATGAGAGCAGGCTGGAGTTTCACCATCCCGACTGCTGCCATTCTCCCGCATTCATTCCCACTTCCTGCTCGCTGAAAGTCAAGCTCCCATTCACAAAAGAGGGGCCTTATCTCCTTACCTCTTGACCCTGAATCATGGCTGCAAACACACGGGTTTCTTTCTGACAGCACCAAACAGGTGGCAAAGTCCTTTGGCTCTGGGACTCGAGAGAATAAAAGAAAACACCATCTTCTGGCTTATTGTCGTGCTGCTGGGGATGGTGAATCTCAGCCTGCAAAACCCCTTTAAAATGTATCCTTTATGAAGCAATCTGCCCTTTATAAACAGATCTTGGGAAATCAGGAGCTTATCTGCACTCCCATCAGAATTGCCTCGAATTATGACAAATTTCAGCACTGAAAATGGGTGGTTTGGTGAACGTTCTCTGTCGCTGAAGCCCAAAATTCAGCTGGCTCCTTCCCTGAGGATGCCCTGCATAGCAGCTCTTATCAGAGCTGCCTCTCAGCCCCAGGCTGGCTGTGGAGGAGCTTTATCACATCTCACAGCCAGAGCACTTGAGCTGAGGAGCTTCAGTGGAGAAAGGACTCGAGACAATTAAGGGAACGACAACACGAGTGCCCCTGAAAACTTCAAGTGGCAGAAATAGATGTGCCTTGTTAAGGATTTGGGAGAAAAACCATTTATTGGTGAGGCAACATTTAAGCTTCCTCTCCTCAAAATCAACTGGCAGCCTTTAGAAACCCAAGGATTTTTGGGTTTGGGGTTTATTTTACAGAAGTGTATTTGAAGAATGTGTTACCCCTGTGGGCTGAGGCTCTGCTCAGTGGCAGGGCACTGTCCTGGTGTGTGAGCAGACCCTCGGCCTGTGGTTTGACTTCATAATTTGCAAATATACCACATAAAAACTCCAAGCCTGATGATAAAACTGCTTTTTCCATTTATGGCTACTAAAATTTTTGCTACACTTTTGTCTAAACTATATTTTAATATTGAAGTGCTGCAACACCTCGGTGCTCCTCCAGCAATTCCAGGGGGGGAGAGGCTGATCCTGATACCTGTGCAGCACCTGCTGCAGCTGGTGCCTGTGGGAGGGACCTTTAAATCCCCATCTCATCCTCCCCAGAGCCCCTGGATAACGGGAGCAGAACATCCCTGAAGGGAATCACCCCCCAGGCTGCAGTGGGGCAGCCTTGGCCCAGCTGGGCCACCCCCAGGAGAACCATCCAGGATCCCACAAGTATTTATTAAAAAGAATCCAGTGCTACCTCTGTCCCCTTGGCTCAGGCGGCCAGGGTCAGATAAAAGTGACATGAAAGCATTTCTGCTGCCTGAGCCCCGCGGGACAGTGCGAGGTGACAGTGCACAGTTGTCCCCAAATTGTTGGGCAAACTATGTCACGTCCCAGATAGCGGCAAGAGCCTGCCCTGGACAACGTGTCTGGGGCCCTTTGAACTCGTGATGAGCTTGGTGTGCTCTCTCCTCTTTATTTCTGTCGCTGCTCCAGACCCCGGGGCAGGTGGTGAGGAAGGATCGGGACAGGCTTGGGAGGAGCAGCAGAGCCTGGGTGTGAAGGGCAGGGCATGGACAGCCCAGGGCTGCTGCAGCTGGGACAGGAATGGTCCCAGGACATGGGGATTTTCAGGATGCACAGCTGTTTTCTTGGATATGGAAACAGAAAAACAGAAATGTTACCCAGAAAAATCTCACCCTGCCCTGGGGATCCTGTAGCAATCCCTACACATCCCCCAGAAAACAGGGCAAAGCTCCCTGCTCTCCTGCAAGAGCCAGGCTCTGCCTTCCAAAAGAATTGAGAATTGGCATCCCTTTTACATGAAATATTTGGGAAGAATCCTCCGAAGGAAGAGTCTGGAAGGATGTTTCTGGTGAGATTTCACGTTTTCCAAAACGTTGCTGTAATTAAAGCATCCCAGTTCAACTTATGAGTGTTCAGCTGCACTCACAGGTGATTAGAGGAACTTTGAGCTTCCCTCTCATCCCCTCTTAATGGGTTTATCACCTTTCCACGCAGCCTGAACTGAAAAGAATTATTCAGGAGACTTTTCTCCCCAGCCAGGAGAAAGGAAAATGTCCTCATTTCACAACATTTTTATTAGAGTACATAAAGGTGAGAAATCCTTCCTCGATATCCTTTCCCTGCCTTTAAACAGCCCAGCTGCAGCATCCCTGATGTCAGGGCAATGGATTTCACATGATCAGCAGGTGAGGGAGCTGGAATATTCCATATCAGAACCGTGAACAGCCTGAAGGTCAAATAACTGATTGTCAGCATAAACAGAATTACTGTAATAAGCCTGTCTAACTCTAATTGTGGATGGCCTCAGTGGAAAATGATTCCTGGTGCACAAACGGGTGGTGGGGAAGGGCTCTGTGAAATGGGGATGGCAGCTGAGTCCTTTCACACCAGGTGCATGGATTAAAATAAACTGGGATTGATCCTACAGCAAATTCAGGAAGAGCTGACCCAAAGCCATCCATTGTGAGGTGCTGCTGTGTCCACCACTGGTCTTGCAGGAGGCACAGGAAGTTTTGCTTTCTGTGTTTTAGTTTGGGGGTTTTTTTCCAGAATGTTTTCCCATGGATATATTCCATGCCTGAGGTGAAATGTGGAAGGCTGAGGTTGTCAGTGCGGCTGAGAAGGGAGAGATGGAGGAGACGCCCCTGTGCAGTGCCCAGGGCACAGGATTTACAGCACAAAACCACCATGGAATTAATTAATTTCTTCTGAATGGGTGGCCTTGCCTTGTCCCTGTCTCTGTCACCCCTCAGTTCTCATTTCAGAGCAGTGCTGAGGGCGAAGCCACTGCCTTAGAGGACACCGAGCCACGGGGACATTCCCTGGAATCACACAATCATGGAATCTCGGGAAAGACCTCCAAGATCATTGAGTCCAACCTGTGCCCCATCCCCACCTCGTCCCCAGCCCAGAGCTCTGAGTGCCACCTCCAGGAGTTCCTTGGACGCCTCCAGAGATGGGGACTCCAAACCTCCCTGGGCAGCCCCTGCCAAGGCCTGAGCACCCTTTCCTTGAAGAAATTTCATGTTCTGATCATGTATGGCCACGTTCTAACCAGGAAAATCTGCAGCTCCAAACATCCCACCCCACAAAGCTCCTCCCAAGGCAGCAATTCCCATCCCAATAACCTCGGAACACACGAGATCAGCTCCAAGGGGGCCGATGGAAATACCCCAAGCCATGGGCAGGCTCTGATGCTCTGTGCACACACCCAGGGCACTGCATTCCTCCAGCCTCCATTTTTCCCACCTGGACAGATTCCGCCAAGGATGATATTTTATGTTTTCCTTCCCCACCCCAGCACCTGCGCAGCGTGCGGCGATCGTGCCGCGTGTTCAGCCGGCCCTGATACCAGCGAATCTCCACCCCAGCTTATCTCCATCCCAGCTTATCTCCATCCCAGGTTATCTCCATCCCAGCCCGCAGCTCGGGCCTCCCAGCAGGACAGATGCCTGGCAGTTGACTGAAAGCTGATTCCTGTCAGGAGCTATTTTCTCCCCGAGACAGAGCAGACATTGTGCCCCTCGGTGCTCGAGTGTGGCCTTGGCTACTGCCAAAAGACCACCTTTTTGTTTTTTTTTTTTTTTTTTATTTTCTCTTCGCTGAGACAAAACAGAATCCCCCTGCTGTCAGCTCTATCTGGAGCTGCTGAAAGGGGATGTATAAGCCCAGTAATGCTGCTGGGGAGATAACTGTCAAACAGCATGAAAACCCCTGCCTGTCTGCCCACGGAGCGGCTGAAGCTCCATGGAGGCTACAACTCAATGCTCAACAGCTCCTGGCATCTGTGAGGTCTCTTTCTTAGTTGTTTTTTAATACCCTGCTGAAAGAAAACAGTGCGGGATTCAGAACCTGCTTCTGCTCGCCCAACTGGGCCACTGGGTGGTTGCTGGAGATGTGGAAATGGGCATTGTTCCCCTTGGAAGGGGAAATGTGGGGAAATCAAGCAATTCTGCTGCACACAGCAGGGATATGAACCAGATTTTCAACCTGCTCTACAGTGCTGGGCCAGGAAAACAGATAAAAATGATGGGAAATGTGTAGCAGAGGCACGAGAACAGCACTGGATTGCTGAGAGTCACCAAAGGTTTTGCCACTGTAGCCATGCCCAAAACCACACACAAGGCAGTTTGCACTCACATCAGGACACAAACTGTAATGGAAGTGTATAAAAAAGTTACAGAAGTACTTAAAAAAGGATTAAATATAGCATTGATAAGCACAACCCCCCAATTACACTATTTGTGAGTTTGCACTAGAAACAGGCAAATTAAAGTGTCCCTCTGCAAACCACAGTGGTCAGGAACCAATCCCCACACTATTCCACCCAGAAGTACCTTCTGGGCAGCGGCTCGCTGGGGTGAGCTCCAAAAACTCCTTGAAGCGGTGTCAGGAGCTCGGAGCTCCTCTGTCACCCCCAGCTCTGGTGCAGAGGCTGCAGCTGTCGCTCAGGGGGTTCAGTCACCACCACATCTGACAGACCCTGCAGACTTCAATTTGCAAGACACAAAGCAATCGCTGGCACAAACGAGCGTGTTGGGAACAGCAGGCAACGGGAAAGAAGCAAAAATAATAAAAAACAAAGGCACATAAATGTCCATTCAAATTAAAAAAACCCAAAAAACTTCAGTGTCACAACACCAAAAGTATGAAGTTGATGAAGTTACATAATACGTATGGAGAATGCTCCTCATTTTTATGCAGTATTTGGGAATGAAGAGAAAACAAATTTCACAAAAAAAAAAAAAAAAAAAAAAAAGGTTTAATGTCCAGTCCTTAAAACTCCTAAGTATAAGAGTCAGCTGGACTAGTCCAGATTTGCTGATGTTGCCCTCCTAAAAATCTCTCTGCAAAATCAAAGCCATTAGGGCAGCACAAAGTCAAGTTCAAAATTATCGGTTGGCAGCAAATTCCACAAGCCATCCACATACATCCCTGTAAATACAGGTATTTTACATATGTGTGTGTTTGCACATAAATTTTACCTTAAACTTCTGTCTCTATAATCATGTCTGAATGTCTCCAGGCACCCTCCTGGAATAACAGAGTTTCATCAGGCTGAAAGGTCTGGGGAGGGAAACATCTCCCAGCTGTTTTAACCCAGCCACTGAGTTCTTTGTGAACTCCTAAAAGCAAAGTGCAAATTGGAATCAGCACCCAGCACACGATAAAACTGCTGCTGCAGCCGTCGCCACGCAGCCCTCAATCCACCCAGTGATTCATCAGATACCTTCTTTTTGTTTTCATAAATGATAAGTAAATCCACTTAGTTTGTGTGAGTTGTGCCTGCAGGGATTCCTCCTCCCTCAGCCCTGTGCTGGGGTGGCAGGGAGCCAGCACGAGCCAAGCTGCATTTCTCCACTGTGTCAGCTTGTCTGTTTATTTCTTTTCTTGGGGGGGGCAAAGAAAGAAAATCAGTCTAGAAGGAATTGCTGGTTTCGTTGTTTAGTTCTGCTCTTCCTGCACTTAACCACAATATCAGCATCAAAGCATCCCTTGATAGGGAAACACAAACTCCCATCTCCAGCTCAGCCAGGAGCAGCACGGCCAAGAGCAGCAAGCAGCGCTCTCCCTGAATGAAAGGAACAATCCTCACTCACGTTTCATGCATAAGAAAGTTGTTTAAATTACAGATTTTTATATATTTATACACTCAATAATATAGAAGCCACTTTAGAGCTTATCAGCTACAGTAACAGGAGCAGAACTTTAGTGTGAAAGCTTGGATTTGGCCACTGGAAATCTTGGATTGGGCTGAGAAATGCCTCTTGGACATCACTGGATGTCACATTGCTACACAGCTGGCAAAAGGCTGCAAACTCACTGGGAAAAGCCCCTGACGTTTCCTCAAGGTTCCCTGAGACTCCTGAACTGGGTTTTTTACTGCCACTGCTTAAGGCATGAGGTCCCACTCAGCTTTAGTAACTCCAGTCCTTGCTCTGTAAACTCCACATCCCCACAGAACAATTAGAAAAATTACCCTGGAGACTTGGCTGCTGAGATCAGGAGGGACGAAATCCCAGTTCCTGCTCAGTTCCTCGTTGAGAGGGAGAGAGAAAGGGAGAAGTGGCACGAGGGGAGAAGTGGCACAAGGCCCTCATCTGGGGCACCGCCACCTTCAAATATTCACTGATCCATTGTTTCAATCCCCAGACACAGATCACCACCCCAGAATCTGAACCCAGGGTGCTGCAGCTCCCCGTGTCACATCAGCCACGGAAAAAACACCAAAACACAAATCCCTGTTGAATTTAAAAAATCTCTTCGGCCTCCAGACTGAAAGCAAAACTAACGAGCGCCGCAGCCACCTCAACAAGTGATCATTTTTCTTAAAACACAAACCCTCAGCATCAAAAGGCCATAAATTGTGCAATAACCAGAAGAATCCACTTTTTAAACAGAGGCACCTCTGCCAGCCTGGGTGCCTTTGATCAGAAATCTTCGCGGGGAGAGGAGAAATCCGCCCGTGTGAATTAATGACTCGGTGCTCCGTGGCCAGGCCAGGAAGCTGCTATTTGGCTCCAGCCCGGCCCTGTGTGTGAGGAGAGTGTTATCTAAACCACGAGGACGACTATAAAATATCTTAACAGCTTCTGCTGCTTAGCTGGGAGCAGGGCTCCCAGTATCTAATATGAAACAAGTGGGCCAGGCTGTGAAAGGCAGCTCTATATTCAGAGGCCGCAGCGGCTGGAAGCTATGGGGTCGTCTCAGAAGCTCTCAATTGTTTTTAAATTCTGTTTTTACAAGGAGCGTGAGATTTATAGGCTCTTGAGGGGAAGAAAATGATGTAACTTGAGTAAATCAACAGGCCATTTATTCCTGGCCCTGTTTCCTCTCTGTCACTGAGCTCTGGAACGAGCCCCCGAGCACTCCCTCTTCAAAACAAGAGCAGCCCAGGCTGCAGAGACCTTGCAGGGACAGTTAAAGGCACAGCTCCTTCCCTCCCTCTCGATGCCAGCCCAGGCACTCCCAGGATGAGGGCACCCAGGGCAGGATGTGCTCCCACCCTCCCAAAAAACTGGGAAACTGCAGCTGCTCCTGGTGCTGGGAGCTGCCACGAGCATGGGCAGGGCTGCTCCATCTGGGGACAAGGCACAGGAATCTGCAGCTGTTTGAGGGTAAACCCCAACATTTGCAGTGTTTGAGGAGAACACCCCCCCACAGCAGAGTGTGGGAAACAGGGTGAGCCCCGGAATGGGAAGGGAAGGTGGATTTTCTCCCCCTATTTTTCGCTCTCACATTCTGGTTTGCTGTTGATGATGGATTGGGTCGTTATCAACATTTTCCAAACTGCTCCTAAAGCTCCGTGCTGCTCAGTGACCCCCAGCTCGTGAAGAGAGATCTACTGAGCAGCAGCACAGCGCTGGAGGGAGGGCAGGGAGGGACGATTTTCCCTGCAAGGAATTCCAAGAGTTGATTCCCACCCAGGGGCCTGCTGTGATTTCCTCAGGATTCTTCTCAGATGAAAATGTGATTTAAAAATGAGAAGCCTGGGCACAAAGCAGGCGCCTGCTGCCAGCAATTCCCACTGGAAGCAGTTCCAGTAGCCACTGCTGGGCTGGGGCTGGCCCAGCCTGGTGCTGAGCGGCTTTTGGGTGTCTGAGCATCCTCACTTGAGGGGGAATGGCTTCAAACTGATCGAGAGGAGGGGTAGATGGGATATCGGGAGGAAATTCCTCCCTGTGAGGGTGGGGAGGCCCTGGCCCAGGGTGCCCAGAGGAGCTGTGGCTGTCCCTGGATCCCTGGCAGTGTCCAAGGCCAGGTTGGGCAGGGCTTGGAGCAGCCTGGGACAGTGCAAGGTGTCCCTGCCCATGGCAGGGGTGGCACTGGATGGTTTTTAAGGCCCTTTCTAACCCAAACCATCCCTTGATTCTCTGATTTTAACCTTTGCACTCTGCAACTTTCAAGCCTTGTTACCAGCCCCTCACCTGTTCCCTTCCCCCTTGGCCAGAGAGGGAAATTTTGGGTTGAAATCCTGCGATTTGCTGGATCTACAGTGCTGACAGAGACCTTCACTCCCCCACCTCTCCTTTCCCAGTGCTCTGCCTATTCACAGAGCCCCAAACTTTTGTTTCCTGCTGACATCCAGCTGCCTCGGAGCCTCTGCTGCAGCAAGCAGGGCAATTTCAGCGCTCAGGTCAGGCAGCCGGGCTGACCCCTCACCTTTGACAGTGATCTTTATCTAGACTCCATCTTAATTATTTATCTCAGGAAGGTCAGAAAGAAAATGCCTCTCTCAGGACCCCCACTGCTCCAAGCCTGTTAAAATGCAAGTTCTTTGAGGACGGTAATTCAAGCAAGCAGCGGAGAAACTGCTGCATCACTTTTATACCCGTTAGGAAATGTTTAGGAAATTGCTCTCAGCTCACAATTATCATTTTCAAACCCAGCAATTGAGGAGCTTTCCTCATAAAACCCAGGCTCAGAGGGGCCACAAGAGCTTTGCTAACGAGACGTGAAAGATTTTACATCATTAACGTGGTTTTGCCTGGAAGTTTAGCAAACACAAAAACCTCAGAGACAATAAAATTTAAAACCTCTTGATAAACACAGGTAGCATTCTACGCAAAGAGCTCTTCAGGGTTTCAGCAATGTAAAAGCTGCAAGCATTTTAAGAAAAGTTTTAATAAAGTTATTAAAGACGCAACACTTTTGTCCCCCTTGCAACAGCGTTTCCCAGCATAATTTAAGAAAAGCCACACACACAATAAAAGGAAGAAAAAGGGGGGAAAAAAGCTTGTAGTAAAAAACTGGGGTATAATTTTCTTCAATCAACTCCAGCTCATGACTGCAATTACCCCAAATCTTTCCGAACCTTGCTGTGATACACCAGGGACAGGTCTTGGAGCCTCTGTGGGTGGCAACCTTTCATCTGCCTCTCAAACTGTTCTTTATTGTAAGGTTTCAAATTAGTGCTAGCAGCAATGAGCAAATTTGATAATTCGATCTCAAATTAGTTAATGTAATGTGCCAGGAACCACTAACTAAGGCTCTGCAAAGATGAAAATCTATCTCTGCCGGCTCGGGATGCAAAGTTAACCAGCCTGACAGTTCGCATTTGAAAAGTTGCTTTTTATTTTAATTAAAACGAAATTCTGCTTTAAACACCGCCCCCCCCCGCCCCTTTTCTTTCCCCGCGGTGTGTTCGCCTCATTCTGCATGGCAAAACACGCTCCAAACACACGAGGCACACATTCTCCTGTGATCCAGAAACCCTGCGTGACCCAGATAGCTGTGAACTGGGTGGAAATCATTAGGATCGTGTGTTCCGATGGAGCCTTTGGAGATAACAAAGTTAACCGGGGATCTGTTTCCATGGCAGCTTTCAGCGAAACGAGCCCGTGATTCACATTGCAGATCCTTATCTCCAGTTTAGCCAAACTCATTTGCTCTGGGAATCGTGCTGAAATATTTCACGAAAATAAAAACTCCCAGGCACTGAGTTTTCCAGTGATTCTTGGGTTCGGAAGGTTGGGACCGTGAGGGAATCTCGCTACACCTTGGTGGCTTTGTTTGTCTTTAAAATTAAGTCCAAAAAGCCAAGTTTGATGTTTAAGTGATTCTGTCTCAGGGAAACTTCTTCTCTCTCACCTCTTCACCAATTTTTTTCTTTTCAGGGCAATTAAAGGAGCCCCAGGGCTCACACCAGTCCTGGAGCATTTGCCCCCTGCTTCAAGACCCTTTTCTGCTGATGCCCTTCAGATTTCCATTCCCTGGAAAAGCTGTTATCCCCCTTCACCAAATAAAAACATCATTATTTAGACAAAGTGAGACATTAAACAAGGCATTCTGTGGGAGCCCCTGGTGGGAGTGTCTCAAAGCCACTGGGAAGTACAAGTATTGGAGAATCATGTTCTAGACCCTTGTCTGAGAAAGATTTCTGACATTTTTAAATACATCTTTCACTCAGTTAAAAACAGGAATTCGAATTTAGCAAACCTGTGATCAGTTTCAGCCTCCTGAACAGAACTTTTTGGCCAATAAACAGCTTTTAGCTTTAAAGAAAGTTGTCACCACCTGCAGGACCAGCCAGTCTGTCTGCACTGGATGAGCACAAGAGTTATAAAAACTGTGCAAAACTTCCCAAAATCACAGACATTGGTATCTGGGCTGACACGTGAAGCTTTGGATCTTTTCCAGGGGTTATTCTGAATTAGAGCACAGCTCCCTGCCTGCACTGGACTGGTATTAACTGGCACGTTTACCCAAATACACTTATTCTAACAGTAAAATTTACATCTGAATCCTGATAAAACTCAAAATAACACAGTCTAGGGAGGATCCACCCCAGGGAGCAAACCCCTCATGCAAAATCTCCTTCAGTTTTGGTCAGCATAGAAGGACACTTGACAGAGGGGGGGAAAAAAGCGAAGGGACATGAAATTCCTGCAGCAGCAATTCTGCAGGGCTCAGGAGCTACCCAGCCCAGCCTTCCCCGGGGAACTGGAATTGCTGCCGTGGAATTACTGCAGCCTTCCCGTGCCGGGCACTTCGCTTTCAACTCCAAGGAGCAAATTCTGGAAGCTCCGCTGGAATGAACGCCTGGGAAGGGTTTGAAAAGCGTCCCTGTTGCAGCAGCCTCTGCACCTCAGTGGGAGCCGAGAGGCCTCAGCCCGGAGCCAAGTGACAGATGATTCTCCCCTGAAATGTTTTCAAACGGAACAGAAGACGTTCTTTATCTGTGTGGTCTGAGCTCATTTACTCCAGGAGAAATCTCCAGCTCCTGGCCGACTGAAAGCCAGGTCTTGTTCTCCCATCTGATGGATGAATGGAATTCAGAAGTTTGATACTGTCCCCTGAGATGTCATTTAAATCCACAGATACATTCAGCCAGCAGGTAAAGTTAGAATGTCATTCCACAGGCTCATCTCTCCCTCCCTGCCCCCTCCCCTCACACAGGAGCCTGTCTTCACTTTTTCTTGCTGCCATGAATCTCAGCACCTCTAAAATGAGATTCCAGGGCCAGGGGCAATGGCTTCAAACTGACAGAGGGCAGGGATAGATCAGATACTACAAAAAAATTCTTCCCCATCAGGGTGGTGAGGCCCTGGCCCAGGCTGCCGAGAGAAGTTTGGCAGAATGGCCTGGGTTGGAGGGACCTTAAAGTTCATCTCATTCCACTCCCTGCCACTGGCAGGGACACCTTCTCCTACCCCAGGCTGCTCCAAGCCCCATCCAGCCTCGCCTTGGACACTTCCAGGGATCCAGGGGCAGCCACAGCTGCTCTGGGCACCCTGTGCCAGGGCCTCCCCACCCTCCCACGGAAGAATTTCCTAACATTCAGCCTGATTTCCTCCTCTTTCAGTTTGACAGACAACCTCACCCCCTTTCTGATCAAGTTACCCATCTCCTTGAGATCCAAACACAAATCCCAATAGCCATCCTAATCTTTGGTAAAGTATTTCTGGCAGTTTGATTTATTTTGCCTGTTCCGCTGCTGCTTCTGCTGCAGATGCAAAACTTTGAAATCAGAAGAACACAGTGGAGCCGCAGCAGAACAGAAGGAAGTTTACTCTTTTTTTTTCAGAGCAAATGACACATTTGCTCTACTGACATCCCCATAGATTCTTCCCCAGAACACGTTGAGCTCTGGAGTAACTGCTGAACTTGATAGAAAAGAAATTCTTCCCAGTGCAACAGCATAGAGACCATGAGGGACTTTTGCATCTGATTACCACCAAAAAGGTGCTCATTCAGCCCTGCCCCAGCCTGCACATTTCCCTGTGTCTGGGACGTTACCTCTGTGTATCACAAAAAGGGCTCCAGGACAGTCGGAGCTGCTACTGTTGTAATCCATCCAAGATGGATCGTGGAAAAGGCTGAAATAAAACCCAAGCTTCCTGCCCCATGTGTCTGCCAGACTGCTGCAGAAAGGTCAGGGCCATCCTCACTGCAGACTGGTAATTGCAAAAAATGAAGGAGGTGAACCCTAACCAGGAGATCAAAGGGGGAGAGGGAAGGAGAGGATTTTACAGGGAACAGACTGACCATGGGGGCAAGACATTAGGGGGAAAGAAATATCTTGTACTAGAAAAAAGGCAGTGTAATTAGCATTGCCTCCATGAATCAGCCAGACACCGAGAAAAACGCAGCAGATAATGAGACAGAATGGTCACTGGGCAGATCCTTGTTCCCACTAAAGTCCGTGTTTTATTTAAGCAAATCTTTTCTCTGAGTTGCAGTAGACAAGTGCTGGAAAACTGGCGCTTCATTTGCTGGGAGAAAACAGAACTGCAGCAAGATCAGGATCTTCAGAGTCCTCGGAATATTCTGGGCACAAACATTGGAGATACCAACATTGTGCTGGGACACTCCAGGCGACTGTGGCAACACCGACCCTAAACCAGCCCTGCCAGAGCCCAGCCCTGCCTGATCCCAGCCATTCCTGATCCCAGCCATTCCTGATCCCAGCCCTGCCTGATCCCAGCCATTCCTGATCCCAGCCCTGTCTGATCCCAGCCATTCCTGATCCCAGCCATTCCTGATCCCAGTCCTGCCTGATCCCAGCCATTCCTGATCCCAGCCCTGTCTGAGCCCAGCCTTCCCTGCCACTCCCACCCCTGCAGCCTTGCTCTTTTCTGGAGCCAGGGAAGGAATCCAGTTTCATCCACGATGTGCCCAGAGGAATAAACCAGAATTTGACATTTAGAGAAAGCACCCCCAAAACCTGGCACCCTCCTGCCAGCCCTTCCCTGCTCCCCCCAGGCGGTGCCGGTCCCTCCGCTGCCTCCCTGGTGATGCCCAGCATCCGTCAGCCCAAACTCACTTCTCTTTCCTTCCTGTTGAAAAGCTCAGAAATTCCTCCAAAGCAGAAAATCCTCCCCTCTCCCAAAGCAAATCCAGCAGGGACTGCAGAGACAGTGCACAGTGCCTGCCTGCTCCGGCTGGGAGTTGAAGGAATTCCCTCTCTTGCAGTCTGTGTATTTAATAAACTAATCCATTGATGACATTTCCTATTTAAATGAACAAGATTATGCAGCTAAACAATATTTTGCAACCAAAATGGCCAATAAATCATGCCTTTGGAAGTGCTAATGGCGCTCACATTTATTCCTATTAATGCTTCCTGGTTTTGAAAGCTGGGCCAATTCCAGAGATAATGTATTACAAACTTTCCTGCTGAAGGATTTGGGTTCCTCTAGGCTCCATTCCAGTTATAACTGGCAGCTAATACTTTCACACATTCACAAATCCCCAGCCCCTCCCCACGAGCAGAAGGGAGAGGAGAGGTTTTGGCTTGGGTCAGCACATTTGGGAGTGTTGCAGAAATGAATGGGAAGTGATGCAGTTCCCTTTGAACACTGGGCTCTTCACGAATGCACGTTCAGCACCTTCTCCCCTCAGCCACACAGACCAACACATCTGCACACCTCTGGAATGCCCCCTGAAAACCCCCAAATCGATGGACAGGCATCCAGCATTCCAGATTTTCTTGCCGCCTCACAGAAGTGCTACTCTGTGCCTGCAAAGAAGGAGCTGCTGTACAAACCAACCGAGCTGTTTCCGACAGAGCAGCCCTGCAGGGAAGGGCCTGGGAGTGATGCTTGATAAAAATCTCAGTGTGAGCCAACAGTGTTGCCTGGCAGCCCAGAAACGCCCCCGAGTCCTGGGCTGATCCCAGCGTGGGCAGCAGGTCCCAGCAGGGAATTCTGCTCTGCTCCCCTGAGATCCCACCTGGAATAGTGCAAACAGTTCTGGTGCCCCCAGCTCAGGACAGGGAGCTGCTGGAGCGAGTCCAGGGGAGGCCACGAAGCTGCCGAGGGGATGGGAGCATCTCCCCTATGGAGCCAGGCTGGGAGGGCTGGGAATGTTCAGCCTGGAGAAGAGAAGGTTCTGTGGAGACCTCACAGCACCTCCCAGGGTCTGAAGGGACTACAGGGGACCAGAGAGGGACTCTGCATTAGGAGCTGGGGTGGCAGCGCAAGGGGAAATGGGTTAAGATTGAAAGAGGGGAAGTTTAAGTGGGATTTTGGGAGGGAGTTCTTCCCTGTGAGGGTGGGGAGGCCCTGGCACAGGGTGCCCAGAGAAGCTGTGGCTGCCCCATCCCTGGAAGTGTTCAAGGCCAGATTGGACAGGGCTTGGAGCAACCTGGACAGTGGAAGGTGTCCCTGCCCATGGCAGGGGGTGGCACTGGATGAATTTTAGATCCCTTCCAACCCAAACCATCCTGGGATTCTGTGATTCTATGATTCTAAAACTGCCCAACATCCAGGCAATGTCTGCAGCAGGCACAAGTGTGAGTGGGAAATGGGCACAGGCTGGAACTGCATTTTCCTGAGCCCAAACCACCCAGTTCCAGGCAAACCCCGTCAGAGCAAGGGATGCTGACGCTTGGGGCTTGCTGAGGGGTCATGTGGGAATTAGCTTGAAAATGGAGAGAGACAAACAGGCCCTGAGGTTGAGGACAGCAAATAATTTGTTGATTCCTGACTCCAGTCAATTAAATGTCACTCAATACCTTAAATCTGACCCCAAAATAAAGCTTTAGAAATCATTGCATGACGGCTACTGAGCTCATTCTGAAGAGACTCCAAACTCAAAGCATCAGTGAGAGATCATCAGATGCACCCAGTGTCATCTCCCCACAGTGAATTTATGGGATAACAGCTCTGTAGGGTGCAAGAAAGGATGGTATTTCCTAATGACTCAAAACAAATTGCTTGGAAAAGCTACTCCAGTTTCCCAACCCAACTCCTTGCTTCTCAAAATCAGGCTCAGCACACACCGTGCATTGTAAAGCCTCCCCTGCTCTGTCTGACACCACCTATACCCCAGACCCTCAGCATCTTCCAGAAGTTATTGCTGGAAATGTTGAATCTCATAACAGCAATAAAAGGAAAATATCATTTGTAGCCAAAAGAAATGTCTCTTTGGACCCCATTTAAAAAGCACTGGGATATTTGTGTAAGTTGAAGCTCTCGCTCTCACAGAGAACAGCTCGGCTGTTGGGAGATATCAAGGGGCAGGATAAATTTATAAAGAGCTCACCGTTGATTTGTCTGTTTAGGGGAAATGCTCAGGGAGATAAAAGTCTGGATTGTGGTTCTCTCGCAGTCAGATCAGAATCCTGTTCTCTCCTCAACCAAAGCATGAAATCCAAACCAACAGCTGAAGAAAAGCCTCAGCACTGAGTGTTTTGATCAGGTTGTTAAAGGCTGAGTTGATGTTGCTCACGAGGGCAGGCAGTGAAAGCTCTCAGCAGATTTCCTGTGGCACCCCAGAAACACAGAGATGTGACATCCAACAAGGATGTGCAAAAATATTCACAGTTCAAGCAAAAGTGTCTGAGAAAACCGTATTTTCCAAGGTTCCACTGAAAACAGACTGGGTTTCCAAAAAAAAAATCTGTCACAGTTTTGGTCACTTTGCATCTGCCTAAAGAGATCGCGAACAGGGCTCTGGTCTGTGAAGGGCCGGTGAGATCCCGCCCAGACAAATCCTAATCTCGAGTCAGATTTGACAGCCCAACTGTGCACTGTAAAATAAAAATCTCTCAGGTCAAGTCTCCCTTTTGGTGTGGAAGGGGAGCTCCTGGGCAGGGATGGATGGGGCTGATGGCACGGAAACAAGGTCTGCTTACCAAAAATGGAATTAATTCTCTCTCTAAACAGCCTTAATACCTGTTTCCCCCCTCTAAAATAATGAAAAAAAGGGGGATGCAAGAAGCATTTAAGCTTTAACTGGTGCAACTTCATTTATTTTATCTGAGTTAATTCCCCCTCAGATCCAGACCGACAGCACTATAAACTCCCTCCCTTTCCCTTTTGTTTGGAAGACTCAGACCCAGAAAACAAAATTAACTTTATTTTTTCCTTATTCAGATGATAAAATAGATTATCCCTAGAAATACAACATAGGGGTTCAGGGATTTTTTAATTATTATTTTATTTTTATTTTTAGGAGAAACAACAATCCCGTTCCTCTGCAGGGAGGGCCGTGCCGGAACAGTGGGATGATTGTTGGAGGAGTGAATCTGGTTTTCATTAGAGGGAAGTGATGGGTCCGGTTTCTGCCCGGGACTGTTTGCTCGCATCTCTGTTTGTGTTCTGCCTTGGCAGTTAACCCTTTCCTGATGGGGACGGAGCCTGCCCCGCTGATCCCACCCACCTGGCACACGCAGGGAGAATGGGGTCGCTCCAGGGGAAATGGGATCACAGGGTGGAATTACTGCAGGTACTCTTGGCCGTCAGGCTCAGCGAGAGGGAACCTTTTGTTTTTGGTCTTCAAGTTGGAAGGAATTCAGAAATTGTTTATTAGGGGCTGGAGAGGCTGTTTTACCCAAAAAACCCCAAACCCTGTATTTCTATATCCATAAATCGGCTGAAGCTCAATACACAAATGAATTCCTGCAGGACCGGGTGTCCCTGCAGGTGAGTTCAGCACCTGGGGAGGCTGCCAGGAGGGGACACGAGGGATGTGCCCTGTGCTGCCTCCACATCCCAAAAAACCTCATGCACTCATTGGTGGGGAGACACCTACTCCAAGCCAGCAGTGAAAACTTGTGCATTGTTAACTTTGAGTTTCATGCACTAATTTAAATTATATATTTATTGATTTTCGATGAACATAATATATGCATTCGTTTTCTATTTATACATAAATAAACTGGTTTTCTGTGCTCAGTCCAAGCCTCACGCTCTCCAGAAACAATAAAATCCCACAGTTACACAATGGCAATGAACCACTGGATTAATTTCACTCCTTTTTATTCCCAGGTTTCTGTGTGTTACCTGGTAAACTTTGGAATGTGTTCACTACTCAGAGCTTCTGGCTTCATTGGGGGATATTTCTGGATTTACAGATGCTTTGCTCTCAGCAAGGGAAGGTCTCATTTACCCACCCCAAGCACTGCCCAAACACAACCAAGCTCTTGGATTTCCAAGGCGAAAAGGGTTTTTTAGGCATTGCAGGGGATGGAATGAAGTTTTCTGCTGCGGTTCTTGGTTCCTTAAAAGACAGTGAGCCAACGACCTCCTCAGCATGGCCTGGAAAATCCATCCTGAACAGGCCAAGGAGGTTCTGCACCCACCAGGCCCTGAAAGGAGGGATAAAATCTCATTAAAAGTGGTAATTTGGTACCAGCACACTTCCAGCATATGGATTTTTCAAACTGCATCCATTCTGCAGGACCAGCCAAAATGAGTATGAATATGAATATATTTGGCCACGTTTCCATGTGTTTTGGGGCTTCCAGGATAGTGTCAGCAAGGCAGATCACCCGGAGCTGGGTACAAAGCCCAAAAAGTTTCCTCATGGGAGGTTTATAAATAACATCCCACCTTTCCACAGCCCTGATCACACCAGGCCCCATCAGGCCAGGGCAAAATTTGTGTTTTGAAACACAAAACTCATGGTTTAATTTCCTTCACAGACTCTGGATCCAGTGCCAGTCAGTGGGAAGTGTGGGAGCTCTGAGGACAGCAAGGAAAGTGAATCCCAGGGATGATTCCAACAGCTCCTCGCTGTGCCTGGCAGCTCTGGGCACAAACCCCACTGGCAGCTCTGGGCACTCTGCACAGACAAAGCAGGTCCAGGCTCTGCCAAGGGGAATTTAGAGTCCAATGCCCCTTTCTGCAGGAAATTCACTGCACACCCACTGCAAGAGGAGAGAAACTGTGGATGGGCTACATGGAGCTGTTGGAGAGAGTCCAGAGGAGGCATCAAGGTGATCAGAGAGATGGAGCAGCTCTGCTGGGAGGAAAGGCTGGGAGAGTTGGGATGGCTCGGCCTGGAGAGGGGGAGCTTCAGGGTTGATCTGACTGTGGCCTTCCAGTGCCTGGAGCTAACAAGAAATATGTAGAGATTGTTTCCAAGGGCCTGGAGTGACAGGACAAGGGGGAATGGATTCAAGCTGAAAGAGGGGAAGTTCAGATGGGATATCGGGAAAAAATTCTTCCCTATGAGGGTGGGGAGGGCCTGGCACAGGGTGCCCAGAGAAGCTGTGGCTGCCCCTGGATCCCTGGCAGTGTCCAAGGCCAGGCTGGACAGGGCTTGGAGCAGCCTGGCACAGTGCGAGGTGCCCATGGCAGGGGTGGCACTGGATGAGTTTTAAGGTCCCTTCCAACCCAAAGCAGCCTGTGATTCTGTGATTCTATGAAATAAGGAAAGCAGGTGAGGCTATCCATGACAGCCTGATCTGGCGGCACAGACTTAGGGTCCATAATGTGAGAGACTCAAAAGAAAACTGCAGTTGGTGTCTGGCCTGAAGTACCAGAATTAGACACAACCTGTACATACAAGCCAAGCTCTAGTTGATGGGTTTGATTCACCTCCAGAATGCACTAGGGTAAAATGTTTGCCTGAAATGAGATTTCCGGGCCTCTCCTCATGTCTTCTGCCAATCCCAACACCCTCAACTTGGAAGGCATCATGGAGGAAACCCCTCACAGACTGGATTTTAGATATAAACTGTCCATCTTGCCCAGTTCAACACCTCCCCTAACCCCCAGCCTGCTCTGAGCAGATCTGCCCCGTTGCATTGCCCTTAGCTCAACTCCTGACCAGGGAAAACAGAGGAAACCTCTCCAAGTCCCCTCTGATGGCACCACCATCACATCCTCAGAGCACAGATCTTACCAAATAAATAGATGGAAAAATGACACTGTCAGAAGGCTTCCTGGTTAGATGAATCCACAGATATTGTTAGCCAGCCACTAGACCGAGACATCGGAATATAAAGGAGATTAAAAGAAACTGTCACCACCTATTGCTAAAATTGTCTTCCACCTCCTGTTTCAGCTAGTCTGCATGTCACTGCTTCTTTGGAGGGAATTATCTCGGAAAGAAAATCCTGCTCTTCCTTTAATTGGAGGGAAACCTCTTAGACACTCCCCCGCTTTTTATGGGGCACATTCTTGCAGACATTCGCCACAAAAGCGCGCCGAGAGCACAGCAGCAAAAGAGACTTTATTTGTGTCCGTGCCCTCAGCACCATGCCCAGCTCGTGTTTAGCACAACCACACACGTCAGGGTGTAAAGGATTCCTGGTGGCACATCTGAGGTGGCATTTCCCCTGCTCTGCCCTGTGCCAGCACTTTCCAGCCTCTCCCGGGCAGTGCATGAAATGCCTTTTTCTGTTCGTTTAATTCCTCGTTTTACCCCAAAGACCTCGCGCTGCACTCTCTATACATTTATTATAAACTTGGTGTCCTAAGCCAAAACATTAATTGCATCTTCTAGCAAGCAAAAAACCCCAACCTCATTTAGGAATGTATTCATTAAGGGCCTGATTGACATGGCCAGAACCAGGGGGTTAAATTCAAGCCGGAGCGGAGGCTGGAGCGCTGGGAGCCGTGAGCATTCAGCTGCAGCAATCTCACCTCTCTGTGGTTTATCTCTGCAAGTCGGATAATTTATCCTCCTCACGGCAAGACAAAAAGGGAACTTGGCAGAGGGGGCAAGACAAAAGTAGACATTTTGTAACTGCTAAGTGCTAACGTTTCTGAAGATAATTTTTTGCGAAAGGTTTCTAAACAGCCCCTGTCAGCCAAGTTGTATTTTGTTATTTCAAAGTGACTGTGGGAGTCTAATCCAGTTCAAGCCCTTTGTAAATTTTAATGGAAATGCTCATACACAAAGGACAAAAAAAATGTTTAGCTGCTGTTAGATATTCAGGAAATCTAAATCTAATTTGCCCTCCTAATCAGTGCTTCGATCTCAGCAGTGCCTCTTGCTTCTCTGTTTCCTTATTGCAATTTCAACTGCAGCATCTATTTTCTAAAAAAATACAGTTCTATATAGGAAATTCTATATAGAGCTCAACATACAGCTTGAACCACAGGGTAAAATAGGGGATTTTCTTGAAAAACAAAACCACGGTAATATTGCTTTAACTTAAAAGTGTGTGGAAGTGTGGAACAATAATAAAAAAGGATTATATCCATCAACGACTAAGTGGCCTTTTGTTTCTACACTTAGGGGAGATGATAAACATCTTGGGCAGATCAAGCCACAGCCTCCCTGAAACAGGTGTGCAAAGGACCTTTTCCAGTGAAAAGGAGGAAGGAGAGCTGATGGATTCAGCGCAGGAAAGACAAGGACAGGGGACAGAACTCCTGTGAGAGGACAACATCACTGTCCCATCCACGGAACAGCAGCTAGCCAGGACCAGAAGAAACTCCAGGAAAGAAATGTGAATGTTTCAATGGAATAAATGCTCAGAGGTACGAACTAAACACAATTCCTGTGCCAAAAGCCAGGCAGAAGCTCCTGGGCCCACGGAGCTGAGGGGAAGGGAAGGATGGGGCCTGTCGGGGTCAGGAACAGAAGAGTCTCGCCCTACAATCCTCTGCTCCCCCTGCCCTATACTCGAGGCTGCAGAAATTGTGAGCCTCACTAATTATGGATAATCCTACAAAAAATGAAGCTCATCAGGAAAACAGACAGAGGACCACCTTCATCGCCCAGCTTGGAGGGTTCAGCAGACTGCGAGGTGCATGAGAAGACACAGGATGAGGTGTTCTGTCCATCCTTGGGTGTAACACAGAGCTTTAGTCCCCACAGGTATTTCTAAAGCTTGCCAGCAACGCAGCAAATTTAAGCAGTAGATGTAACATTATTAAGATTGCAAGTTATTAAAATAATCCCAGAACAGGAAAGCAAGCTGAGGGATGAGGCCCCAGCTGAAGATGTCTTTGGTTGGGTTTTAGTTTGGATTAAGAGCTAAGATTTCACAGTAGGAAATCACAACTCTTAAAGGAAGTAGATGAGGAAAATGGATGGAGAACCTAAAGCCATTGGTACTCTGGATTGCCAGACACGGAGAATTCCTCAAAAACCTGTTCAACAAACTCTGGAAACAAGCCCATAATGTGGCTTGAGAGAAATTTTTCCCCCAAACCAAACACTGTTCATTTACCTAAAGTGCATTCCCAAGCAATCACCAGCCCACAGACCTTAACCTATTTCCGAGGCAATAATGGAATTAGATTTGAATCAAAGTTCAGCGCCTTTGATAAGTCTGTGCTCTCACTTTGCCCCGGGCAATACTGTGCCTCTTATTAAAGCCTTGTCCTGGTTCTGAGCTGATGAATCACTGCACAGACAGCAGTGGGGTTTAGCCAGACACTGTTATCCAACCCAGAATCCACAGGAAGGTTTCATTCCAACCCCACGTGCAGCGGTGGGGCCGGATGCAAATGTTGATGCTGATTTATCCCAGTGATCCCTGCAGGTTTCAGCTGTGGCTGCTGGACTGTGGAGGAGGAAGGACCTGCAGAGATCCCAGGGGTGGACCCAGTGCTGGCTGTGCCCACCCAGAACTGAGCCCTGACACTGGGCACCCACTGCCCCAACTCCAGTCCTGACACTGGAGGGTGAATGAACTCACAAAGTGTCCCCAGGAGCTCCTGGGGCTTCTGTATTCAAGATTCTGCCAAGCTCATGGTGGTACTGCTTCTTTTTTTCATGCAATTTTTAGGTTTTTGCAATTTTCTAATCATCCTTAAAAAAGAAATCTTAAAAATGCATTTCCAAAAGTCTGAAAAATTCCCTCAAAAGCTCTGCAATAGGAACACACCAGAAGAAAATACCCTGAGCTTGTTCACAGCATCAACACAGCCACATGCTGGGGGTTGCTGCAATTAAACCAAAGACGTTTAAAGGAGTGAAAAAACCTTAGAAAATCTTCTGAATGTATCAGAATCACAGAATGGTTTGGGTTGGAAAGGACCTTAAAGATCAATTTATTCCACCTCCTGCCACAGGCAGGGACACCTTCCACTAACCCAGGCTGCTCCAAGCCCTGTCCAACCTGGCCTTGGACACTGCCAGGGATCCAGGGGCAGCCACAGCTTCTCTGAGCACCCTGTGCCAGGGCCTCAACACCCTCACAGGGAAGAATTTTTTCCCAATATCCCATTTAAATTCCCCCTCTTACAGTCTGAAAAATGATGAAACTGTTTCTGAGAATATATAACTGATAAAATTAATTAATATCTTTCAGGTGCTTGTGTTAAACTATTTCAGTGTACTGCTGTGTAGGATCTTTCTTACGTGGGACTCTGAAATTCTACACTGTACATTTACCCTCAACAAAAACCACTTCAAAATTGCAAACACTTTCTTTGAAAAAAAATTATTCTTTCGAGCTGTCTCATGACAAGAGAACTCATCCCTGCCTTCAGCTGAGGGCACAGGATCAGATTATTAAATATTGGGATTCCCAAATGGCCTTTTGGGAAGGGTCAGGGCTGCCCAGTGCCAGCTCCTTGCTGGAGGAAGGACAGCTTGGTGGGGTGACAAAAGTCAGGAAAAGGGACCCCACAGCAGAGAATCCAACACCCCCCCGGGCCACTCGCTGTGACACCGAACTGCTGGGCCATAAACCCAACAGTGTGACAAAGAACCCCAGGACAAGAGAGGCAGGAACACTCCTTCCCTTCCCCATCCCTGCTATCATGAGAAAATGTCATATAAAGTAACTCTTGTTCGTGTCCTTTATCCTCAAATTTATAACTGTCTCCGACAGTGCAGTCAAGGGTGAAGGTTATTTGTGTCATACTTGCCAAGAAAGTGCCCCTTTCAACACTTAAGGAACACAGTCAAACTACAGATAAAGGAGCAGACAAAAAAGATTCTGTCTTTCCCAAGTATTATTTATCTCCTCTATGTTCTTTGTTTCCCTAATGGTGGAGATACTAGCCAGAGTAGGATTCACAGACGTAAATCCTTGAACCCAAGTGTGTAATTGAATTTTCTTTCATTTGAAAGTAACATCAGATGGGGATCCTGAGGGTCAGAGTTGAAGCTTGCCCTTCTGAAACGCTCTGGTGTTCTTTTTTTCTAAGAAATGGGTCTCAAGTTGATAGTCAGAAAACAAAAAGAAATAATGAAATAAAATGAGGGGCAACGTTTATTGTAAAATTCTCTATGGGCAGGTCAGATGGACCAAACACAATCGGGTTTTTTCTTAATTAGGTAAAGTTTGCCAATAAGAGTGACTCTGCTTTCAGGGCACTTTCCCAAGTCCTACCATGACCATTCAAAACCAGGCTTTGAAATGGCTTCAGCCACTGGCACAGTCACCCAGGACCCTCTCCTGGTTGTCACCCTTTTGTTAATCCCATGCCAGCCCCATCTGGAGGAATGGGCAGAATCCCCTTGGTGCTCACGGAGGAGCAGCAGGAGCTCAGAATCACAGCTCACCTCTTTCGGAGAATTGTGGAATGGTTTGGGTTGGAGGGACCTAAAAGATCATCCAGTTCCACCCCCTGCCATGGGCAGGGACACCTTCCCCTGTCCCAGGCTGCTCCAAGCCCTGTCCAACCTGGCCTTGGACACTGCCAGGGATCCAGGGGCAGCCACAGCTTCTCTGAGCACCCTGTGTCAGGGCCTCAACACCCTCACAGCCAGGAATTCCTTCCCAATATCCCATCCATCCCTGGCCTCTGGCAATGGGAAGCCATTCCCTGTGTCCTGTTCCTCCAACCCTTGTCCCAAGTCCCTCTCCAGCTCTCCTGGAGCCCCTTCAGGCCCTGGAAGGAGCTCTAAGGTCACCCCAGAACTTTTGCTTCTCCAGGCTGAGCACCCCCAGCTCTGCCAGCCTGGCTCTGTGGCAGAGCTGTTCCAGAGGTGTTTCACTCTGCGTCACTGCCTGGCACAAGGCATTTACATGAAGATTAGATCATTTTTCCCCTCATGCTACGGCCATTTCTGAAGCGATTCCTGATGTTTTTGAGGGCTGGGCCACGGGAGGGCCGGGATGCAGGAGCCATCCCTGTGCCCGCGCGGGGGCCGGGCCCTCTCCTAATAACACGGCTAAGACAGTTAATAAGGCTCCCGATGAATGATTAGGATGGATTTCTGCACTGCTAATTTCCGTAACTATCACTCTCTGAAAGACAGCTCCAGGGATTTTGGGCCCGGGGTGCCTCTGTCTCTGCGAACACAGAGCAGCTTTATCCGCCCGCGCTTCAAATTGGCGGATCCCCTTTCACTGACCTAATGTGCACTGCACTTTAAAATGATACAATATTTTGAAACATGCAACTGCTTTGCTGATACCGTCTGTGCCTAAAAGCCTCAGTGCAGCTCCAACAATGCCTCGGATCTGCTGCTTTGCGAGGGAACACAAAGCCTTGGCATGTGCTCTGTGTGGGTTTTTTCTGGCCGTTGTTTTGGGCCTTCAGGTGGGGATCTGCTTCCATGGGGAGAGCAGGGCCTTTGTCCCACCCCAAACACGCATTCCCACAGCCCCTGGAGTGGGATCCGTCTTTGCCATGGGGCTGTCACGGCTGGGTTGTCCCCACTGCCCCATTGTGACAACACCAATCCCTTTGCTGCTGCTCTTTGCACAAGGGACTCGTGGCCTGTTGGATGTGAAATGGCACAGAGGGGTCCCTGTGCCCAGCATCGCCCTCACACCTGGATAAGGAATAAAACATTGGGTCTGGCTATGGAAATTATTCTGCACGAAGCAGAGGGATCTGGGGTGACAAACTCCACACACATCGGTCAAGCAGGGAACAGAGGCCGTGTCAGTGCAAAGCAGGAGAGATATCTGTGTTCCTTCACACACACTTGTGCCAGGTCCCTCCTCACTAAAAAGGCTCGATTTAGGCCAAAACAGACATTTTGACACAGTCCAATTTCGTGAAACACTTGTTGGACAGGTTTGTCGTTCACTCCATTGTAGCCAAAAAAACTGAATTAATTTTTCTCCATTTCCATTCATACCCACACACCCACTTCGCTCAGCCCTGATTTTAGGAAAACCTAAAGCTGAACCTATCCCATACATTTTCCTTTTTGAAGATCTTTCCTACCTCATTGACCTGTTGGAAGCGGAATTGTCTGTAGTGGTCATCAACCTCAGAATTATTATTAGGAATTTAACTGGGATTCTGGAGGCACACCAAGAAAAAACCGCCCCAAAGGCAATGACTGCATTAATTATTCCAAGTGCTACTGCTGGGTTTAAGCAGCCCTCCAGAATCCCAAGAAGAATTCAAGATTAAAACACCAAGTCATACTTGAAGGGGTGTTTATACACACAGATGACACTATGTGCAAGCTACTGATGTATTCTATAAAACAAAGTGTATTTTCATAAATTACTTATTGCCATTTTCCCACTCTGAGTTGGGACATGGCAGTGAAAATACCTGAGAGCTTGAGACAATGTCCAAGTTTCTGTCAGAACGGAATGTAATTAGTGCAAATTAAGCAGCATCCTGAGAAGGAGGAGGTCAGGGAGAACTGGCAGGGTCGAACTGGGTCATTACAAAGCATTTTTATAGCCAGGCAAGCAGGAGGGATCCCAAGCACCTATTGCTGCTGTGGTTTGAACTCTCCCTGCATCCCAGACCTGCTTTTCCACACAGATCAGGACCGGGATCCATCAGTTTTATCGGCAGCAGCCAAAGAGCTGTGAATTAAAACTGTAAAAATCAGCGCAGTTGCTCTTTTCTTCTCCCTTTAAATTTCGCATGTTAAATTCGGAGGGAAACAAAGAAGACTGCTCCATTTCTGTGCTGGGTTTTGTGACAGTTGATGGCTCAGGAGGAAAAACTTGAAAGCTCATTTATCCACAAATGGGAATGCCCAAGTAAGGCACAACAAACCTACCCCGAATCTTCCACCTGCCCTGGCTGCAGGCTTGAAATGATGGCACTCACGAGGAGGCTTTGATCAGCCTTTAGGGAGTTCCAAAACTTGGCTTCAAAGATGACATCTGAATATTTAGGCTCGAATTACTGATTTTATAGATATATGTGCATACACACGTCCTCAGGCACAGGTACCCGTGTGTTTGGGGAGACCTGTGTCCAGGGATGACATTGCAGCTGTTGGCCTTCCCAGTTTTCTGGGTCAGGATTTCCACAAGGACAGGCTCTGTCCTGCTACTTCTGTTGTAGAGGGATATTTCCCAACCTGCTTTGCAGCCACACAAATTGTTTGTCATCCCCAAAAAGCTCCTTTACAATAATTCAATCTTTGATGAGTTACAGCCGCAATGTGCTGGATTTGTAGGATGATCCTCTTGAGCATTTCCCACCATCTCGAGCTCTAAGGAAACCACTCCAAATTTCTGCCAGCGCAGTGAAACTCAGAGTTTGGTGTGTTCAGTGGCCACGCACCTTGTCACCTGCAGAGAAGCAATTCCCATGCCCTCCCTGCACACAGGATGCTGCTGGACCTTCTATGGAAAAATTATCCCAGAGAAAAGGTCCACAGTGCATCAGGCATTCAGCCCATGGAATCACAGAATCATTGAGGTTGGAAAAGACGTTTCCAAAAGACCATTGAATCCAAACCTGTGCCCAATCCCCACCTTGTCACCCAGCCCAGAGCTCTGAGTGCCACCTCCGGTCATTCCTTGGACATCTCCAAGGATGGAGACTCCCGCTCCTCCCTGAGCAGCCCCTTCCAATGCCTGACCGCCTTTTCCATGGAGAAAATTCTTGTGAAAAACTTGGACCGAAATCAATTGGATTTGGAGAGCATCATTCTCCCAGACCCATGTGAAATCTCTGGAAGCTGCACTGGTTGGACTGGAAGCTGTTTTGAAGACAACTGCAGTAATTTTGATATGTGGTGCTGAAAAGGCCCTTCGTGGTAGATGATGGCCCTGTCTGTTTCCCATGCAAGGGCAAGAGCACCAGGCTCTTCTCACAGGGCAACGACAACTTCTGCAAGTTTTTTCTTCCTCTCTTACTGGAATTTTAAATCTCAGAAAAGCTCCAGGGTGGGTGGGATGGAGATGAGGAAGAGAACTCTGAGCAACTCCTGTGCTTCCCATGCCTTCCTCCCCAGCAGCTGCTCAGCCCAGGATCTCTGCGCTATAGACTTTTTCCTGGGTCTGACAAAACACTAAAACCCCCTCCAGCATGACAACAAAAAATAAATATCAAAAGAACATTTGAAGAGCTCAATAAATTGATCATATTCTGCTGAACCTTCACCCTTGTAACGATAGTACCATTTAAATGCTAATGTCATTTTTAAAAAAGTCAATTACAGGAGTTTTAAAGTAATGGAGTCAGCAGTCTCGATGTAAATCTCTTCTATTAATCTGCTCCGTACACTGTATCCATGGGCACTGATGCATTCACCCCCTTTCCCCTGGAGGGAATGTTCCCTCGCAATGGTACCAGTAATTGAATCAAGTTGATACAGACACCAAAAATATTGTAAGTCTTGTAGGTAATGAAAAGCATATGTTGATAAAGCCAGTTGCTGTAATTTTGGATAGAGGAGCACTGACATTTGGGAAGTTCGAAATTAGAATTAACCCTTTGATGATGAAGTGACCCGAAATCGTCTTTACCAACTCTGCTAATTTCACAAAGAAAAACTGCTCGAAATCTGCCGTGAGACAGCTGAGATCCTCCATCTCCCATTTTCCCTGCTTATCCCCAACTAAATTCACTTCCATAAGGATTTTTGCAATTTTTTTTTTCAAACTGGTTCAGACAAAACATAACAGGATCAGAAAACAAATATTGCTTAGGTTCAAATTCATTTCTCCACCTTTCACCTAAAGAAGCTGGAATGTCACAGCAAAAGAGAGGTTTGGGTTGTGCTCCTTCATCAGGACGCAGCAGAAATCTCCAGGTGCCGGTCCCTACTCAGCAGATTTTGGGTGCAGTTCCAAAATGAACAGAATCACAGAACCACAGAAATATAAAATCATTTAGGTTGGAAAAGACCTCCAAGATTATCAAGTCCAACCTTTGATCAATCTCTAACACCTCATATACGCAAATGGTGCTTTCGAATAAACCCAAACCAGAACAAATTATCATTTCAGGAGGGACTTTTAGTTGTGAACAGACGGATAAACCCCAACATTTTGCAGCTCCTCGGATCATGTTGGCCCATAATGAACCATTTGAGTTACGGGGTTCAGACAGATCCGCAGCCTTCCCTACTCCCACAGATCATAGAAGCTGAAATGTTTCTCACATTAAACAGGATTCATTTTGGTTCAGGAAAACAGGGGATAATGAACCTTAGGAGAGAGGCTGAACTCCCTGACTGAGGTAAAATTACAAATATCTGCACGTACCTGTGCGTTCACCCACATACAAAGAGGTGTCATCATTTATGACAGAAGATAAAACCTGCTGAGAACTTCCAGACAGTGAGAGCTATCAGAAATAAAAGACTAAACAAACACATTTTTCTAAGCAGTAATAACAAGGGAATTGCATTCAGCACTGCTGTGAGGCAGAAAGAGAACTTCCAGATAAAATCGTCATGGAATCCATTCCACTTGTCACATAAACACTGCGCTGGCTTTGCTGGTAAGAAGGGGCTGATTAACGGTTCACCAAGATTTCCCTGCTTCTGCCTTCTGTGAATTGATTCTCAAGTGTAGGTGTAATAAAATTTCAGCCAATGTCACACACACCCCATAAATATTTCCATCATAAATCCGAACTGTTTGGAACAGGGCGTTCCCAGAGATTTCGGTAACTCAAGGCCTTCCTCTGGCACAGTTCAGGGGTTAAAGGGATCCACAAATATTGAAACAAAGCTGGAGTTAACCACAAAACTGAGAACATGTCGGACAGCATTTTGACATTCTCTGAGCCTGTAACTTCTCCTGAAACGCTGCAGGCTGGAGTCTCTGGAGAAATCAATCCGGAACTTTGGAGCTGTTTTGTTACTACCAAAGCACCCAATATCCCCTCCCTCCACATTCCCATTCTGCATGGATCAAACAGAGGAAAGGGCAGGAATCTCCCAGCCTGGCTCTCACTGCACCAATGTCATGGTGCCATCCCTCCTCTGGGAGACGCTCCCAGATATAATCAGGAATATGGGATCATGCGACAGGGCAAAAACTCCCCGTTAGTGATGCTGCCAAACTCCTTGAGTTGGTATGAGAAAAGTGGTGTTTTCAAAAGAGTTTGGAGTAATTGAATAAACTGACTCACAAAGCAACATTTGGCTGCTTCCAGAGAAATCTTCCAGTTCAATCTTTTGCTGTTTGGGCAAAATTGAAAATCTCCATTCTGACAGAAAACGGAGCTATTTGAGTCATAAAAGCATCATGGGGCTTTTTTTTGGGGGGGGGGTGTTTATTTGCATGTT
>VZRN01002233.1:404324-425503 GCA_013397935.1 Dasyornis broadbenti
GGGGTAACGGGGTAATGGGGAATAACGGGAATAATGGGGGGATAATGGGGGTAACGGGAATAATGGGGGGTAATGGGGGATAACGGGGGGATAAAAGGAATAATGGGGTAATGGGAGTAACAGGAATAATGGGGGAATAATGGGGAATAATGGGGAATAACGGAGGGTAACGGGATAATGGGAATAATGGGGGATAACAAGGGGTAACAGGAGATAACAGGAAATAACAGGGAATAACGGGGGATACTGGGAGGTAACGGGGGATGACGGGGGGATGACGGGAATAACGGGGGGGATAACAGGGGATAACAGTTCCTTGTCCAGTGGTGCTCCAGGAGCAGCATGGACACACAGGGGCAGGACAGGGTGGGTCTAACATGAGAATTTAGAGAAATTATTTCATAGTTCTGGACTATTCAATTTATTCGGTTTTGTAGAAAACGCTCCCCACGTCCCGCATCCATGGGAATTCCCATTCCTGGACACTGCACCAAGATCCGCTCGGGCTGTCACAGCATGCAGGTCCCTGGGTTTAGGAATACTTTTGGTCAGGCCTGGAAGGAAGCTGCTTTATCCTAAGAGTTCCTCCAGGAACGCCAAAGGCCAGGCTGGTTCACTGTCCATCGGGCAGAGCAGCACCGGGCACAGGGACACTCCCAGGGGATGCTCTTGCGAGGGTTCTCCCTCCTGAGAGGCAGCTGGGGATGGGGCTGAGGGGTGACCCCAAAATGCCCCAGGCCTGCAGGACACCTCACCTTGCTCTCTCGCTGCTCTTCCCTGATCTCTCCTCAAACATCCAGGAAGGAAACCTCCTCCTGTAGCAGGAACCCTCCTAAAGGGGAGCTCAGACCAAGCAAAGCTGATTTCAAACAGCGTTAAGAGACAACAAACTCCAAAGTATTCCTGAAGAAATGGGGTGCAATGGGTTGGAGGGGGCACAACCCCACAGCCTCCCCCAGCCCGTGGTTCCAGCAACACCCTGCACACAAACAGCAGCCGAAGTGAGGCACCGGCTGAGGAAGGAGTGGAAGGAACAGCCTGGAACCAGGAAAATACAAACGAACTGGGAGGGGAGACTTTTTGTTTGTTTATAATCTTTTTGTTCCCCTTTTCAATTTGTAAAAACAAGTAAAAACAAATGCAGACTGGGCCCTCCTGGTGTATCTTGATGGACTGGATGAGCTTGGAGGTCTTTTCCCAAATAAAGGATTCCGTGATCTTCTGCCCCAGGTCTGCACATTCCCAGCTGGGAATGGTTTTTCAGTCATTCCAGCTGTTTTGCCCGGCAGAGCAATGTTCATCTTCCAGCAGCAGAAACCACCATTAAACTGGGGGTTAAGAAATCAGGAAATCAGACCCGGGCAGAAGGGTGAGAACTTAAATATTTCTGACTCAAAAAAGCAAAAAAACTGGAGGAGTCATCCTGAATTCCTACCACAGCCCCAGCCCAAACCAATGTAACATTTAAAAAGTCACCTTGAGTTTGGAGTTTTGCACCTTTTATTTTCTTGTTTTGATATGAAACCGAAGGCACTAAAATATTCCTGAAATACCAGCGCAGGTCAGGGTAGAGAAAAGCTGGGAAGCAGGAGTGGCATCCCTGCTCCAGCCCAGACTCTCACAGACTCTGCCCTCACTGTGCTCACCTGAACTTGCAGATGCTCAGGGGTTTTACAGCACTTTGATGAGTGACTTAAAACCAAACCACAATTACTTTGCTGTTAATTAGTACTTTCAGTGGTGTACAGTGCAAGCAGCCAAAGAAATTTGGGAAGAACATCCCGTTCCGCGGTGGTTTTGTCAGCGCTGTGTGTGCTCGTGCAAACGCCTCCCCTTGAGACAGATGCTGCATTAACAATCCCCATCCCACTGCAATCCATGTGAAAACTCCTCCTTGCTCTGCTTGGAACCACAATTCTGCCCCTGGACTTTGGGATCCAAGGACAACAAGTCCTTTAGCTCCGTGTTCCTAATGCAGGTGCAGCAACAGGGATTGGTGGTTATTTGAAATTAAACTGGAGCTGTTTCTAGAGGAGCAAGTGCTCTGAGTTTCCTTGCAAACGTGAAGATTTTTTAACTCCTCTCATCCAAAAATTGAACTCCTCTCATCTTCCAATTGAAACTTGGACATATTTGCTCCTAGGAGCACGTTTTCCAGTTAGAAAATTCTAAAAACAAATGGTTCAGACATTTTTATAGGCACAAAAACTAAAGCCAAGTTGGTTAGTGGTTTCAGATGCTTTTTATTTGCAAATCAGAAAGGGTTTCATTTATAAATTGAAATTGTACTGGCTGCTAATCCTGAAGGCAGACTCAGGCCTTTGGCTCTGCTTGGAGAAGGAGAAATAACGCATTTTAAAGACAAATTATTTCATTTGGACCAATGAGTGCTGTGGTTGGACAGGACATTTATTTTATAGCAAAACTCACAGAAGAAATCCTTTAGATTGGAGTTCCATGGTTTTAAGGGCATTGCACAGTGGGGACACTGCTCTCCACTGCGGATCTGCTCCCAAATGTGCAATCTGGGAATTTCAGGGGTAATTCCTGCTCCTGCGTGGAGCACAGGCTCTTCACACAAGGTGCTGCACCACCACGCTGCTGAGGAGCTCCCAGTCTGCCCCATCCAGAGACAAAATCCAGTTTCCCCTGTTTGGAAGGTGGAACTGATGAGCTGAGGTGATGAAGGTGCTCAAGTGTCCCTGCAAGTCTGTGTTGGGACACACCCATCCCAAATCTCTGAGACCACAGGCTGCCCCTCTCAAATTCCCACCCAAATTTTGGAAACTCCCCTCTTCCTGAAGCACAGTAGTAATTTTTGATTACAAAATCACAGAATCACGGAATCGCTGAGGTTGGAAAAGCCCTTCAAGACCAGCCTGTGCCCGATGCCCACCTTGTCCCCAGCCCAAAGCACTGAGTGCCACATCCAGCTGTTCCTTGGTCTTCTCCAGGGATGGGGACTCCAAACCTCCCTGGGCAGCCCTTTCCAAAGCCTGGCCAGCTTTTTCATGGAGAAATTCCTCCTGATGTTCAACCTGAACTTCCCCTGGCACAGCTTGGGACCATTTCCTCTCACCCTGTCACTAATTGCTGGAAGAAGAGAATAATTAGTTAAAATTATTATTCTTCTCATTGAGTAACGCACTCAAGGTTGGAGAGTTGTGTCTGAGCTGTGGGCCTGCACCAGAATTTAATACCGGAGCTTTGAAAATGGCCATGTTTTGGTGTCTTCTTTCTGGACAAGATGTACAAAGCAGGGAATATTTTTAAAAGCCAAGTTCAGAAGGCAGGGATCAATGCACCAGAACCGGATTATCTTTCTACACCTCAGGCAGGGCAGGGCAGCAGTTTCTCCGTTTCCTCCTTTCCTAATTTCCCTCACCCTGCTGCACTCAGTGCAAGACAAGTCTGCCACACTTGTGAGCTCAGCTCATCCATTTCTCAGCCTGCAGGGAGCGGGAAAAGCAGCGGCCACGATGGCAGCTCTGCACCCAGCAAAACACAGCTGTAAGCAGATCCTCCAGCATCCCTGAGTACACTGCCAGGGCACCCAGGAAACTGCAACAGGGATTGTGGGAAGTGCCAAGTGACAGAGAAAAGAGGTCCTGTTTCAAGGAATTCCTCAGCCAAGAGTGACGTGAGACAGGGAAGAGCACGAGGAGGGAAGAGCTGAGCCAGGTTGGCTGTTGGCTTCCCAAGCTCCTCACGTGCAGTTGCAGGGCAGGGGATCACACCTGGGGGATTCCCAGGGATCAAGGTGAGCTCACAGCCCCAACAGAGATCCGAGAAAATTCCAGAGGCTGCAAGCACAAAGGTGGTACAAAATCAACAGTAGTGGGGAACGATGGGCAAAACCTAAACTCCCTGTAGGAAGAGCTTCTCAGTTACATAAACCAGGTACAAAT
This sequence comes from Dasyornis broadbenti, assembly GCA_013397935.1. Lineage (NCBI taxonomy): Eukaryota > Metazoa > Chordata > Aves > Passeriformes > Dasyornithidae > Dasyornis > Dasyornis broadbenti. The sequence continues at coordinate 408,233 of VZRN01002233.1, forward strand.
CTGGTTTTGGTGGGTTCCCCAACCCAGCCCAGAACGAATCCTCAGTACCATCCCATTAATCCTCTGATATAATTCCTGACGCTGTCTCTGGTCTGTGGCCTCTACCACCCGATCTCATCCTCTCTGGCCTTCTGTTGAACTTTTTTCTCTCTCTCTGATGGAAAGGAAAATCCCTGGTGCTGGGGGGCTGCTGCCCCTCTGCTTCCCCGGCTGAGCTCAGGGCTCGTTATCGCGCCCGGGCAGCCCCTGCGCTGTCTCCTGCAATTGTTCCTGCTCAAGCCACTTTTTTATTTTTTTTTGGAAGGGTGGTGGTGGTGTTTTGTAATTTATAGCAAAATAAGAAATGATTTCTTATAACAGAAACCATTCTGTTGTTGCAGAGTCCTTATTTAGCTGCCTTCGAAGAGCTGAGGAAAAGCTGCTCCGTCGCTCTGGAACGGGAGCAGATCGAACCACGCAGCTTCTTCTTCCTAACACCTCCCACAGGCCACATATCAACCCTTCACTTCCTCCAAACGATAAGCAGCATTCATTTGGATCATTCACAGTTGTTTTGGGGGTTGGTGGGTGAAAGGCTTCTCTCTCAGTCTCTCACCTCCTCCCCAAACTGTCTGCAGCTCCTCGGTGCCAGCGCTGCCAGCGGAACCAGGGGGTTTCCTGCTCGGTGCAGAGCGCGAACACGGAGCTGGGCTGTTCCAAGGCCTCCCCAGCACAGCCCCCACTCCCAGGGATCACAGACCATCCCCTGCCCGGCTCTGTGGAGATCCTGGAAGTGACAGCTACACCAGGCAGGTCACCAGGCAATGGCAGCACCCTCTGTGCCAGCACAACCTGGCCTGGCTTTTTAACACCTCAAAAATCAGTCCTGAAGTTTCATTTCCCTGTTTGCAGAGGATTCCCTTTGCCACTGCAGGCCTTCCCGGAAACAGAGGAGATTTCAGCCATGCTCCTCCAGCACCAGGTGCCCTCTCCCTGCTCCCTCCCAGGAACAGGCTGATGCTTCTCTTGGTTTCTCCTCTCTGTGCTGGGCAAAATTCCTGCTTGGGCCTCTTTTGGACAATCCCATGCCAGGAAGGCCAAGCTGGCATCTGGCATCCCCCAGGAGGGCTGGGCTGGCTGGGTCTGGGCACAGAGCACCCCAATGTTCCCCGTGGGAGTCCCAGACCTTTGGAGCAAACCTGGGAAACACTGTCCCCCTTCTTCCCCAATGCCCACGGCTCCTGCCAGCTGAATATTCCTCTTCTTTCCAGCTGCTTTGATCTGACCACAGTTACCCAAAAAACAGCCACTTCTTGGGGCCCCGACCTCAGGTGGCGTCAGGATCCCAGAACTGTGGTTTATTTGCTTCCATATCCCATAAATGTGAGGATTTCGGTGTCCACACTCCGGGAACAGAGCTTTAGGCACCTCAGCATCGACCCTGTGCAGCCAATCCTTGCCAATGGATCCATGGGAAAGCTTCCCTCTCACCCTGATCCTCTCATAAAGCAGCCAAGCTGAAGTTCCCAGAGTGGCCCATACGTTTTTAAAACACTTCCCAGTCCACAAGTAGCCACACTCGGGGAAAACTGTATTTTCAGGATTTAAAAGCAGCTTCCCTAAATAATTTTCCAGCTTATCCATCTCCAGGGATGTTTTTAACATTCCAGTAAAGAAGGGACTGAAGAAGAGCTCTTGATTAAACAAGAAAACCTGAACTGTTTTAAAATCACAAAACCTGAGTATTTTTTAAATCCTTGAAAGTGCATTAATGGGCTGAGTGGTCTGTTAATGATTTTACTTTTGCGCCATTTTCTTAGAACCACACACTTGTTTTCCACAGATACTGAATGCCAAAGAAACCTAAAGAACTGCTCAGGAGGTACTTTGGGTTCACTTCTGACTTCGAGGGACGAGCACTTGAACGAGTTTGGAGTGTTTGCGGCCTCTCTGGTGTTTCAAAACCACCTCAGAGTCCACGGGAGGAGGTTCTTGGGCTGAAAGCTGATGGGATTTGATTTATTTTTAAGGACATTTCAGGTGTGAACACTGCCCTGGAGGAAGCCCCCACTGCCTGTTGCATTTAACAAAACGTTTTGTGCCAAAATACAAACCCCATCCCTGTACAAATACCTGGGCAATGCTTTATTCCAGGGGCTCCTTCCCACACGTGCAGTGTTTGCTCCCTCACAGCTGAGTATCCTGAGCCACAGAACAACCCATGAATCTCACAGGATTCTTGTAAAGGCTTTTAAACCCTGCATTGTGGGCTGTTTATGGCGCGGTTGCATTTGCTTTAGAGATTTGTTTTAATGCTGTTGGTGTTATTTAGAGAGATATTAAATTCAAACAGCTTTATGGTTGCTAATAAACATCTATTACCATTACAGACATTCTGATATAAAAGCCTCATACAGATGCTTTCTCTCAACTATGCAGATTTGATTGATTAGGCCACAGTAGTTTATTTTACACTTCAGTGGTCACTAAATCTATCATTAAGATTAAAAATTGCAGTTTGTGCAGTCTGGGAATAACTTCACATTTAAGCTGTAAAATAAAAGTCATTTTACCAAAATTCGAGGAGTGGGGGGATGAAGGGGGGAGGAAAACACAACACAGTGGCGGTTAAATGAGAAAAAGTTTTGTAACACCTTATTCAGTTCTTCAGAAGATGAATTTCATGGAATCATGGAATGATTTGATTTGGAAGGGACCTTAAAGATCCTTTTGTTCCACCCCCGGCCAGGGGCAGGGACACCTTCCCCTATCCCAGGCTGCTCCAAGCCCAGTCCAGCCTGGCCTTGGACACTTCCAGGGATCCAAGGGCAGCCACAGCTTCTCTGAGCACCCTGTGCCAGGGCCTCCCCACCCTCCCAGGGAAGGATTTTTTTCCATATATCCAATCTAAACTTTCCCTCTGTCAGTGTGAAGCCATTCCCCCTTGTCCTGTCACTTCAGGCTCTTGTAAAAATCTCATCTCCCTCTTTCTTGTTGGCTACTTCAGGAACTGGAAGGCCACATTTAGGTCACCCCAGGGCTTCTCTTGTCCATGCTGAGCATTCCCAATTCCCTCAGCCTTTCCTCGTGGGAGATGCTCTCCAGCCTCCCCACGAACACAGCCGTGACGAAGATGAGTCTGCTGTGTCTGTATCTTGGACAGCGCTGAGCCCCATCCCCTCAGGGCACAGCAAAGCCCCCAGCATTCCCTGTGGAGCAAATCCCGTGGCACTTCTGCCCCGCTGCCACCCGGAGCCGCTCCGAGGAGGGACTTGGCCGACTGGAGGCGCGACATTTGCACTCCCAATTCCGCTGCAGCGCGGTGTCATTTGTTTCTGTCTCCTGCATCAGCTGCAGTACGGTGCCGACCAGCCCCGGGTCCATCCCCCCGTAGCTCCCTGGAAGGCCAGGCTGCCGAGCCGTGCTCCGGCAGTGACCACCTGGGAGCAGCTTGATAAATGGCCAGTTTATAATGCTGTCATGCCAGCTTTGTCCTGGGGGAAATGTGTGTCTCTCTCCAAACAGCTTATTACCAACCTGTGGCTGGGGCCATGATCAATCACACTGATCAGATATGGCAAACATGGTAACTGATATAAAGAAGATTTCTCGCTACACAGTTTGAGGTTAACGTGACGGATGATGGAGTGAGAAAGAATAACTCAGAGGGAGAAGGCAGCCTGTTAAAGGCTGAACTTAGGAGTGGTTCTGGGAAGCAGCGTTAACAACACGTCCTTTTAACGTGAATTCCCTGCTCATTGAGGGAACCCTGAATCCATTCCCTCACAAATTCCTTGTATAATCCATAAGGAATGATTTTTTTAAACACGCAGTCTGACTGCACAGAGAAATTTAACCCCCCTACACCCATCCTCAGTACTTGGATGCGATGGGTGACAGTGCAGGAAATGCAAGATTCCAGGTGAAAAGCCCAGAACAGAGATACACCACATCTTGCCAAAATCCCAAAATGTTTTGAGGGATTTTACTGACAGCCAGAGCAGAGCTATCTGAGAATGATCCCCTTCCCAGAATTCAACCTATTTGCCTTCAAATCCGTGGAGGAAGAACAGTGGAACCCTGCACATGCAGAATCCACCCATGACACTTTTCTAAAACCTGCCCATAAAATAGTCTCTGTGAAACAAGATCCAAGGGTGGCTCCATTTGGTCCCTTTTCCACCCCCAGGATTTCTCGGAATGCTCTGATCGTTAAAGCCCTTTAATCTCCCTGCTCACACAGCTCGGCGCCCAAGCCTGGCAGAGCTGGGCTCTGAATCTGTCCCGTTGTCCTTTAGGTCTGGAGCAGGGAACATCCTTCCAGGATCAGCACATGGGGCTGTGGCTCTTGGAGAGCTGTTCCAGGGGCTGTTGAGCCTCTGGCAAACATCTGATATTATTCACTCGACTGAGTTCGTGAAAACGAAGCCTTATTTGCTGGCAAAATTAATGAGAAAAGAGTCTTCAATGAGACAATAATTTATGGCTTCCGCCCCACAGGGAAACTCGTCCGACTCAATTCCTCACAGGAAAGGCAGATATTTTTGGGGAGAAAGTGTGGATTTCTTTGCAGAAACATGGTCTGTCATTTCAAAATCAGGTTCTTAGCTGGGTATTTTATTTTATGAAAGCCTTCCAGAATTGATGAAGGTTGGAATAAATGGCCCTTTGTTCCCTTTCCCGTACCACTGCATTTAAAGACAGCGAAATAAAATTCTGCTCCGTGGCCGCCCGCCAGAGATCCGATGATACAACCAACTCACAGCATATTTCAAATTTTGTGTCGCGCTGAAAATTGAGACACTTTCAGATAGGTTTGGGGCTGCACACACCCAGCATTATCTCCCATTACTGCACGGAAAAGTGAGAGCTGCAAATCGTATCCTTTTCCCCGAGCCTCCCATCTCTAATCCAGCCCTAAACACCAACTCTCTGCCTTTCAAACGCAGCAAAGCGCCACGAGAAAAGCCAGAAATGCGTCAGACAAGGAAAAGAGGGATAATGGCCACCAAACTCCGCTCCTCTCCCCCCTCTTTTTTGAACAGATAGGTTTTAGACTCTATAATAATCACGCAGCTAAGATACAAGGTCTCTTGTTGGCAATAACCTACATGACATGACTTAGAAGGCAGGTGTTACTGTAATTAGCTATTGTTTGACTATCAAAAGTCAGAGCTGATTAAAGCCACTAAGTACAAGTGCACTATTTTATTTCAAAGAATATTATGAACTGCATGCTGGGACTCTTTCACTGCGGCCCTACCTTCCGGAGTCTGCTAAGAGCCCATGCCAGCAGTAATCAAAACTAAAATCTGCATAAACCTTCAGGGTTTTAATTCAAGCAGAGCCCTTTCATTAGAAATATGTTACTTTATGAAATCTGGTCGCCAGCAAGGGGAGAAAAATGTGACTTCTTAAGAAAAGTGAATGGCATCTCTTTAGTGATTAACCCAAGATTAATGGAGGCTCCTACTGCTCGGCCTAAGTCCATTTTATTGCTAATTCATTTAGGTACTATTTCAGATGTACTTGATGAAAGTCACCTGCTAAGAAGTCATGTTTTGGCAAGCAAGGATAGCCATTATGGTCAAATCCCAAATAGAATTTTTATTAAAGAAGCTTTGAAAAGTGTCTTGTATTAGTCTTTCACAGACATACCATTTAATGTGCTCAATTAGTTAAAAATTTGGGGCCCAAGTCACTAATCAAACATTCATAATGCCTTTTTTAATATTTTTTTTTAGTCCACATGCATCTCTTAACGTCCCAGGTAGGATGAACACTGCGCTGAACGGGGACATTTATATTCAGACAAAAGCAGCAATGCTGAGGCTCACCAAGAAGTGGGTGGGATTTGGGTAAGTGCTCGGTGGGATCCCTGAAATGTTGGCTTGGCAGAGCATCTCTTTGTTCCCCGGGATGCAGTGGGGAGTGGGGACTTATGCAAATCACATGGTCCTCAACTGCACCTAATCACGCAGCTCTGGCTCGTGTGCACGTTTGGAGCGTGAGGTTTGATCCCTTCAACACAAATCATTTCGGGTTTCGACTTTTCTGCAGTTTTTTCTTTTCAGAAATGAGACTTTAGGGGATTTCGTGATTAGAGAGCCCAGAACCCCAGCACTGTGTGCACCCTGAGGGCCTTTCCACCCACACAAAGCACCTGCACAGCCCACCCAAAGTTCAGCCCCAGTCTGGGCAAGTTTAGCTTGATCCATGGGCAATTCCATGAGCATGGACATCCCTGCCAGGAGTTTCTACCGTTCCCGGGACACTGAGCAACCCACGATGCTCCATCAGGGACCCCTTGGCTCTGACTTCATGTGAGCTTTGCTTCCCTGCACTGCTGAGATGGGAAATCCTGACAGCCAGCCCAGGAACCCTCACTCTGCCAATTCCAGAGGCAGGGCTGGGGATCACAGAGCTTTCATTGTGCCCTTCTTTTTCAAAAATGGAAAAAACCCCAAAGGCAGTGGTGGGGAAATGATCCCAGGTGAGGAAGGTGCTGCTGCTCTGCTCAGCCTCTCACCTGCCAGGCACCTGAACCCTACATTATTGAGTTATTGATAACCACTGCTGATAACCATCACTCATCGGAGCGCTCTGTGCACAAAGCCAGAGCCTCAGAACCCCCCCGCACAACCTGCACTTTGTTCCTGCAAAGGACAAGACGGTTTTAGCGACAGAAAGTGGAAAATCAATCAAAAAATGTCTGCTTTGGGTATTCTGGCTTGTTTGGAGCTCTCTCCAGGCTGGGGGTGGTGACTCACTTTGTAACCCGACAGCGCACACAACCCAAACTCTACTCGGAGAAGGGAAACAATCTGCTTCCTAAATTTTCTTTTTTAAAAATTTATCTTCATGACTGATCCAGTTTCCAAAGTATTGTCTGGAGTTGTCAGAATTAGTAAGAGCCACAGAAGCAGGAAGGCACATGCAAAATGCCGCAAAATAATAGAAACAGCTCCCTGATGGGCACCAACGTTCCCATCAAGGGCAGCAAGAAGGTTCCAACACTCCCCTGGCAATATTCAGAATTACCAGCAATGACAAAGCGTCCCGTGGCAAATTCTGCTTCTGGGAGACTCCACAAAACCCAGCCTGGACTTAACGCCCTTGGCTGGGGGAATGTGGCACTAAAGGAGCCGCCTGGGTGTGATAACAAAGTTATCCTAATCTGTCCCTCTTGTGTGCTGGGGCACTCACACATGCAAATCTTGTCTTGTTCCCCCGTGTTTGTTCACCTCCAGAGTCCTTCGGTGATTCAAATCTGTGTCTTACTATCCTATAATACCCTTGTCTAACAGTTCTTTTTAAATGCATGTGTTAATTATCTTGCCACCGCTGTAATTTCTCCCTGTAGTCCATTAATTAAGAGGTCACAATCTAAGAGCATGTTTACCCAATAAGCTTTCTTTTTTAATTATCCTAATTGCTTGGATACTGACAAAGACTCCATCCCTCCCCTTCCTCTGAGTGGATTAGAAAACGACATTTCAAAGCCCCACACAATGTTGGGTCTGTAAAACACACATATATTTATATCTGTTTTTATAACTCCGGGATGTTCAAACATCAAAGGTCAACAAGACACAAGGCACTGCATTTGCACGGCTGTATAAAATGGAGAGACAAACTGCTCCCCGTTAATTGATCCATTAGCCTGCAATGTTCTACTGGTCAGGAAAAATAGAAGCAAAATCTTCGGAATAGGAGCAAGCTTGGCGTGTCCTGGAGACCATCAGAGCCTCCTACGGCAGCACATCTCTGGCTGCTCCTGCAGGGATGGCTTTGGATAAAAGCAGGCAGAAATAGAAATAAATAAAAGGGAAGGCACTCAGCTTGCACTGCAGCAAAGGTCCGGTTTTGTTCTCCCTGTCCCCAATATTCCCTTCCCATGGGTCACATCTCAGCAAGCTGGTCCAAACACCGCTTTTTACTGACTTTGCAAAACTCAGCAGACAAAATCTCTACCACTTAAAAAAATTTTGAACCCCTCCTCTTTTGTCAAGTTTATAAAAGGGAAAAGCGGCTATTTGAATTCCAGATAGGATTTTAACACAACAATTAGCAGAAACCATGTCCAGAAAAATTACTACTGTGACAGAATGTGGAACAACATTCGATATGTCAAGTAATGGGGTTTTTTGATTTTTTTTTTTTTTAATAAAGCAAATGTCTTATTCAGACCAGTCATCTCAGGAACTATATAACAGAAGTATAATTACTTAGAAATTGCTTAGGTAAGCGTGATTGATGCATGGTAAATAGATGTTTCCAGCACTCATTGTTTCTTCCTGATGGATTAGGAAGAGTTGTTTAACAGTTCATTTGACCAGTCTCTCCTGGTGTTTCTCGAGTCTGGCTGTGCCAGTCAGCACCAGCAGTTCCTGGTAGTTTAAGTCTCTTTAATAAAGATTAAGATGTCAGAGGTCCTGCATTGCACAAAATCCCGATTTTATTAACTTCTCATTATCAGCTGAAATATGAAGTGAATTTCTTCTCATCTGGAGAGCAGCACTTTCTCAAGGGAAAGGACAGAGACACCAGATACACCTAGGATGGTTCAGAGCAGGTTTGCCCCAACCTTGGCTGATGCTGGGGAACATTTCCTCGTCCAAGGGCCATCCCTCACGTTGATGTTTCTCCCCAGAAAGTGTCTGGACACCACGGCTGTGGACGCGTTACTGGGCTGGCAGTGCTGGAGGTGGGGCTGAGCACTCACACTCCAGCACTTAAGTCAACACAGCTTCCATGAAAGAGCAGCAAAAAGTGCTGGGCAGGAAGACCGAAACCTCAAAAGTCACTCAAGCAGGGGCTCAGCCAACGTTCCCCTCCTCACACCCGGCGGATCTCGAGCAGTAACAGCACCAAGACCGCACAAAACTCATTTAAAGAGATCACAGAGAATCCAAAGTCCGCCCTGACCAGAGGCAGATCAATTCTGATGCCATCGAGGTGAACTTAGGCAGCACCTGATAAAGTGAAACTGCAGCAGCCCCGTGCAGCTCCGAGTGTGTCCCTTGGGAAAGGTTTAATCCCGGTTTTATCCTCACTCTCACCCCGAAACCCTGCGAATCTCTGGTACCCGACCAGATGCTGCAGCAGGATCCCACTTCCCCTGCGTGACACTCCCAGACACGCTCTCAAGGGGTTTCTGAAAGCTGACAAATTGGTGCATTTTGCATATTTTAGAAGCAATTCTTTGTCGAAGTTCTTGTTTTGCAGCCTGCTGACTGCGGGGAGGGAAGAGCGGGCACCGTGTGTGTTTGAACGGGCCGGCTCTGGCTGGGAATTTCTCCACGGAAGGAGTCGAGAGGCACAAACAGCGGCTGTGGTGTGAGGCCGGCGCTGCAGCACGGGATCCCAGCGCCAGCAGCCTCCCGGTGCAGCTCCCGGGAGGGTTAAGCTCTATTACTTCTGGTCCCTGCCACTGCTAATGGCGCTCTCTAACTAATTGCATTTCTATACCTCCACATACGGCTGGGCAACAAATAAGCCCTTTAATCAAACAGCTTCATCTACTTCTAATTAATTCCATTTCTATGCCTTTTTAAGAGCACAGGAACATACAAAGATAGAGATGGTGGAGCACATTCCGTGCCCGGCTGACGACAACTGCTCTGCTCGAGACCAGTCCTGCGTGTCCCCACCTCACACCTTCGCTGTCCCAGCTGCCCGAGGCCGGCTGGATTCCCGTGTGGAATCAGCCGTGATTCCCCCTGTGAGCTGTTTTTGCATTTGCCGTGGCTTTAATCACTTTTTTGTTTCCATCAGAGCCGGCGCTGGCCTTGCCCTGCCGGCACTGAGGGACGACTGTGGCATCAGCTGAGCAAACAGAGGGGAGGTTGTTTGCACATTCGAGGGCCACCAACTTTGAAGGAAATGCTGATTCCTCCCCAACATTCACTTCTTTGATAAAACAGGTCGATGTAGCTGGAGGCGAAAAAAAAAAAAAAAAAAAATCCCCCTGCTTCTCGGTATTTAGGAAAGAGAAACACATCTGCCGGGAGCTGCCTGTTGCAAAGGTATGCCCGTACAAAAGGCACGATAAGTGGGCGCTGAGCAGCGAGGAGTGGCAATTATCAGTTGCACATATCATTAGAGTCGCTCAGCTTTTCAATGGCACAGAGCTCCCAACGCCGTGTTTGCCGGGCCAGGTAAAAGGGGACTCTTAATACTGTGCAAATATGACTTAGCGAAGGACTTTGCTTTCTCACCTATTCTCGGGCTTTTCAAATCAACATTATTAATTGGTGGCTTATCGGTAAGTGCTGTCTGGCAGTTAAAGGATGTTTCCACCCAGTGCAACGATACATAGAAACTCAGCAATGTCAGCCGCAAGGACAAAGAACTGCCATGTTGAAACAGAAAAATGCTTCGACACCTTAAGTCTTCTTTATAAAAGCGCAGAGCATTCCAGCATTCACTTGCAGCTGTTATTCCATATTTTGTCACCTTGTTTTAATTTATTAATTCAGAAGTCTTAGGGTTGCAAGTATTGACACTGCTATTTCTTTCTTTCTCTCTTTTCTTTCTCTCTTTTCTTTCTTTCTCTCTTTTCCTTCCTTCCTTCCTTCCTTCCTTCCTTCCTTCCTTCCTTCCTTCGTTCCTTCCTTCCTTCCTTCCNTAAAGTGTCTATTGCATGCCTACATGGTCGGCCTTCAGGCAGAACACATCAATACCTTCCTTCCTTCCTTCCTTCCTTCCTTCCTTCCTTCCTTCCTTCCTTCCTTCTTTTTTCTCTTTTCTTTTCTCCTTTACTTCCCACTGGTTTTCTGTTATCCAGGCGTGTATAAGCACACGTTTTAGAATCTGGATCAACTGGTTTCCATGCTGGAAAACTCAGCTACGTGGGACTTCAGGACTTTCAGCCCCCTCAGATCACCTTCCTCTCAACCTGCCAGCTCTGCTGAGCACCAAATCCACTTGAAAACGGAGAAAAATGTGTGGCTGATAAGGAAAGCTGAACACAAAGAGCACGACAGCTCCCAGGCACCATTAACGGGAAGCCAGAGGAGTCTACAAGGAGAAGAAAGGCTTTCCGTGCCCCCAGCTCACTCTTTTTCCCCGTGTGCTGCGGGCTGCACGTGCGGAATGAAAGGAGAACGGGCTCCTGCCTGCTGCCCTGCCTTTCGCACTGATGAACAAGATAAACTCGGAAGCGCCATAAAAACCCGCGCGGCTGCAAGGGAGCTGGGCAAGTGATCTGGGCTCCCTCTCATTCTCATGCAGGACTGTGGATATCCAGCCCAGCCTGGCAGGTGTTTGTCTGAACCTCTTTAGAGCCTGCAGGGGCAGGGATTTTATCTCCTCCCTGGAGAGCCCGCTCAGGTACTCAGCTGTTCCAGGGGCTCGTTTTTCTCAGCATCCAACCCAAACCTGTCTTGCTACAAGGCCGGTTCCTTCTCATCCCGTTCTGATGGATGTGTGCCACAGCTGAGGGGCCCTTCATGCAGAATGTGAACTTCAGCTGCTTATTTTACAGCGTGACATCTGCTTATCTTAGAGAAATTTTCCCGTGCAAGCACAAAATCAGGTCGAATTCATTTATTTAAAGGATTTCTGTGCCTTTGAAAGAGGATTTCCCTCTGCCACCACACTGGCTTTGCAGTTTTACAACAGCAGAACTGTGAATCGAGATGCTCAGCAGTTTTTTTTCTTTTCTTTTCTTTTCTTTCTTTCTTTCCTTTTTTTTTTTTTTTAAGGAAATGGGTATTCATTGCTATTTAAAGAAAAAGCAAACAAATATTTGATGTGCTGCGTGTGCATGAAAGGGGGGAACCCTGTGCAAGCCCAGAAAACGCAGGTGAGCTGTTTTATGGCAGTGAAAACAACCTGGGGGGGAAAAGGGGCTGCTCCAAAGGTAAATCCCGGCTGTGTAAATACAGAGGGGTTTGGTTATCCTCGAACGGGAGACAGAGGCTCCAACACACGGCTGGTGTAATTCAGAGGTTGGCACGTTTAAGCGTCGCAGGAACAGAGCACAAAAAGCACAGGAGTGAGGGAACAGCAGCGATCCAGGAGGTCAGTGAGATCAGCAGAGTTTCTGTCCTACCCAGAGAGAGCCCGGCAGGTTTTCTCACTGACACTAAATATTAATTTTACCACAGAGCTGAGAAACGTATCTGGAAAATCCACTCTTTAAAGCCTAAATCCTGCTTATTATGCCAATCAATTTGTGGTTCTGCTGTGTGGAGACTCAATCCATGTAGTTATATTAAAAAAAATTCTACTCCTCTGCAGGAAGCAAAACACACTCAAAGCCTTGTCCAGCTCTAAAGGATTTCTGAACTTTCAGAGAAAAAGCAAAGCTCCATTCATTTTTTTCTCATCTTTATGTGCATAAGCTTTCAACACTTCCAGGCTTTCCGTGGCGTCACAAACAGAACGGAGAAAATGCAACAAGAAAATTAATTTATTGGGTGTTCCCAGCCCAGTTAGTCTGAGGAATTAGAAGAAATCTGTGAAAGAAAAGAAATCCCAACTCATGTGCAAGGTTTTCATGGATGTTTTTCAGACCAGAGGGGTTCTGATGGATTTCAGAGATGCATCCAAACTTCAGAGCAAGTTTCCAAACCAAACATGACAGCAAACCCTGACATCCATCAGCTGCTTGTTTGCCAACCTTCCTATCATGGAGCAAAAAGAGCCATTTTAAGTCATCTCAGAATATTCTGCTTTCATGGCCATTTTCACCCTGTGACTCTTCAAAGTCACCAGAACACCAATATCCATGCAGCAAATGGTTAAAGCCTTGCTCTGAGCTTGGCAGTAACGTGGACATACACCAGGATTAAATAATAAATCTCTTTTTTCTGACTTCACTACTCTGAGAAAATCATGTTATCAGGATCATAATAATTAAAACTTCCATAACTGACCATTATGACTTCTTTTCTTGGAATTAAACGCTTCAAGTTGCAAAATGGACCATTGAGCTGTGTGAACACAGCACAAAGTGAAGGGCTTTGCCTAAAGCCAAGCCAGCTCCTGGATGAGGATGGGGTTTGCTGGATGCCACTGGTGTGGAGGTCAGACAGCTCTGATGCCTTGGAAAAACGAGCAGGATTTGAATCGCACATTCCCTACTCCAGGGGCGCCCAGTTTCTCCCCGTTTTTAGCAGGAGATGCTCGGGGGACTGCAGGAAAGGCCATCAGAGCAAAGAGCAAACGAGCATATGGTGAGCAGCGGACCTGGAATGGAGGCCGGGATCCCATTCCAGTTAGGAGTTTTTCTTGGCAAAAGGACCGGCAAATACAAACTGCCAGGAATAAGTGGAGGTTGGAACTCGGAGGACATGTTCAAGCCATCAGCAGACACAAAGCCCGAGAGGAAGGATCTCACCCAGGGCGAGCCCTGCCTCCCTAGGAAAGCTTGTACATCCCTCCCGTTTGGGATTGCAGCAAACCGGGCAGAATAACCCTCCAGGATTGCTCCAGACCCCTGTTCCCAACGGGAATTGAGGTGGAACAGAGACACCGGCCCACACAGAAGGAATGAGGTCAGTGTGAGGAGCATCCCGAGGCCAGACAGGCTGGAGTGTCCAACTGCTGGTGTTTTCCTGGGGATGGATTTCCTTGGCAAGCCCGGCCTCAGCACAGCTGAGCTCTTTCCACAAGTTTTCCAGGATTCACCTTTTTTTTTAAGATTCCCATGACAAGGAGAATGATTAATCTCCGTTTCATGGCAGCAGGAGCTGAGCAAGAGACTGCTTGCCTTTGCCAAGATAACCAGGAGAAAGGCCCAGCTTGTTTCTGGGCAGAGCTACAGAAAGAGGGGAAATAACTGAAGCAGGTATGAAGGGAAGAGATGAACAATGAAAGTCAAGACTTTTCTGGTTTTACATATAAATATGAGTAACTGGAAGGGCAAATGTTGAAAAAATGAAAACTTCTCTTGATTCATTTTTAAATTGAATACTTCAGGAAAGAAGAATTCAGCACTGTCCTAAAAACTACCTTGAAGCAGCAGCACTGATATAAATTTCCAGAGTTTTCCCAGACTTTCTGTGAGGCAGAACCAACCTTCTGGGGCAGACGAGCTGAAGTTTAAACTGAACTTCCAGTGGAAATTCAGAGAGGCAGTTCCTTTAGGCCTTGTGATTTATTCTCCTGGAGCAGAAGGAATTCTTGCGCCAAGCAGGGTCTGCAACGTCCTGACAGCAGCAGGGCAGAGCTATCTCTGCAGCCGTTATTAATGAGCTGGAAAAATGCTGGGTAGCAAACTTGCCTCCCTTCCCCAAGGCCAGCATTCACGGCAGCAAATCCCTAAAATAATCAGCTAATTCCAGAAGATTAGGAGAGAGGGTGTCTCCGTATGACAGAAGATTTCTTAATTTCAGTTACTTATAAGGCCACGTTGAACCTCAATAGAAGCTTAGGAGGAAAACTTCCTCTGGAGTTTATAAATTGGTTTATAATCTATTCCACAGCCTTTGGTATTTCTGGTCTATATTCTGAGTTACAGTCTAAAATAAGGAGGGGAAAAAAGTAATAAAACAAATGAATCACTTGGGTTAGCCAAGAAAGGATTGAAGCACTTAATTTAGACTCCTCCTGCTGCTGCTATTATTATTGTACATATTTTTACATATGTTTATATACATGTTTACAGAGTGTTGCTGAAAGTTCCACGCTGAAATTTCCAGAGGGAAGACACCACTGAACATCACAGAGGAGCTGACTTCTGGCAATTATTTTTCTTTATTTTTCTCCCCAAAATGTCCTGTGAAAAATACATTTGGTTGGGTTTTCTTTTTCTTTTCCCCCAGAGCACATATTTTATCATCTCGTAAAAATCTCATCAAATCTAAGACCCCATCATCAAAATGCACCGAGATCCCGCAACGCCTGTGAGACCACAGTCCCACCTTCACTGCTCTGCAAAACCTGGATTTATTTCTAAAATAAATATGAAATACGAAAAAATAGTACAAAATATGAAAAAATATGAAAAATATTAAATATATTAAAAATAATTTAAAAACCCAACGCATTTTTTTGTTTGTTTTTTATGTTATGGCTATTTATATTTAATTATTGTTCACTGGCACCCAGTTCTCTGTGTTTTGGCTTTATTTTTTTCAGCAGCACCATCAGGACTGGACCCAACTTCAAGCCACTCTGGTGGTTTTTCACCCCCACACTCTCCTTTCCTCCCTCCCCGGTTGCTGTCCATGTTTTCCCGTTTATCCAGCGAGCTCCAAGAGGCTCCTGCCTGATCCCTATTCTTACAGTGGGATGAACCCAACCCTGAACATCCCTCAGGATCCCAGGTCTCATCCACGGAACCCTCTGGCTTGTCTAAGGTACGGAACCGTGCAATAAACCCCGATTCCAGATTCCCCTCGGGAGCAGGAGCCTGTCCTGGGAGTAATCTCTCCTCACCCACTGAGGAATGTTCCCAGTTCCAGGTCAATATCTGGAGCTAACACAGGGCAGGTCCCTCCTCTGCTGCTCCCACCCCACCCCAGGGGTGGTTCCGAATCCAGACCTGATTCCAGGACCTAATTCCAGCACCAGCCCCGGGCGCACTCTGCTCAGCACCCGAGGAGGAATTGCAGAGCAGAGGGAGGGGAGCGGGGTGTGTGTGTGTGTGTGTGTGTGTTACCTCCGAAGTTACCACACGGCCCCGAAATCCCACAGGCTATCAGTCCAAAATTTGTGATGTTTTGTCTACTCTGGTGATTTAAGGTTTGTCAGAAAATGTCAGAAAGGCCACGGGGCCAAGGGCTTCCTGATGACTGAGGATTTTCTTTCACATGACCTTCCTGAAGTTGATTTTGGGCTCCAGACAGTGCTGCCTTCAGCTCTGACAGGGGCCGGCTGGCAGCAGATTCATGGCGATCTCTGGGGCATTCTGGCATTTTCAAACTGAGCCGGGGCTGTAATGCCTCCTAATCATCCACAATATTATTTCACTGGCGGGATGGAACTGCCAGCCCTTCACTTTGGTTAGCAGGGAAGAGGAGCCTGTGCTCCAAGGGATGCAAACAATTAAAAACACATCGGATGTGAGTGGATAAACACAAACAGAATTGTCATTTCACGTGTGATAGTGCACGTGGTTCTTAACAGGGGAGAACTGAAATGAATTCTACAGACACAGAGAGAAAAGGAGGTTTGGGAGAGAAGTGTTAAAACTGTTTTACTTTGTGTTAAAACTGGTAATTTGTGTTGAAACTCTTAATTTTTGTTAAAACTGTTCCATGTGTGTTTGTGAGTGTTCCTGCAAACCCCAAGCAAAGGGAGCAGGGACCAGCACGTGCGGGTTTCACACCATTTAGGACACTCTTAGTTCTAAAAAAGTTTATGAATCTTAAATTTGCACTAAAGACCTTAAATATCTTCCAGTTCCAAATCCTTGACAAGGGCAGGGACCCCTTCCACTGTCCCAGGCTGCTCCAAGCCCCAGTGTCCAGCCTGGCCTTGGGCACTTCCAGGGATTCAGGGGCAGCCACAGCTTCTCCGGGAATCTGTGCTAGGGCCTCCCCACCCTCACAGGGAAGAATTCCAATTTTTTTTGTTTTGCCAAGGGCTCATCCTCCCGCTTCCTCACCTCCAGAAAAATGCAGTGTGTAACTCAGAGTGTGTGCCTGCGTCTGAGGTGCGTCACGGTGACAAGGTGACCTCTCCCAACTCCGTGCCCGGAGTTAAGGACACTTTTATCTGAGGGGATGCGGCTCCCTGGGGCCGTGTGTCACCTGAGCTGTGTGTGCGAACGGCTCGGCAGCGCGTTCTGGACACGTCCTCAGCGCCAGGATTTGGGGCAATCAGACAGCAGTGATAAATCAGTGCTGGGAACAGCTCGACATCGCAGCTCTGGGCTTTACGCTGGAGGGAGGAGGAGAAGAACCGACTTAGCTCACAAGTAGGTTTGGTTTAAAACTGCGAGAGGTGTTCACAGCATAGCCAAAATCCACGTTAGCTGCCGCAGAGAAATGGCAAATTGGCATTAACCCCTTCACTGCCTGCGGTCGTGGGAGCACTGGGACAGCCGCTGTTCCACCTCGTGCTCCGTGTGTGCCCGGGGCTGCCTCAGCCTCCTGGAGATATGGGGAGAGCGAACAGAACCACTGCAAGTCCTCTTAACTTGGCCTGATTTATGGGCTCCAAACCCCCCGAGATCCCTTCACGGAGCCATTTCTCATACCCACACTCACCAAACAACCGAGCCCAAACATCTGTATCACAGAAATTCAACGTGCGATGTTATTCCTGCGAAATAATTTAACCGTCACTTTCTTTGCCGACTTTTCCATGCCAGCCTTACATCTTTTTTTTTTTTTT
>VZRN01002233.1:431700-452944 GCA_013397935.1 Dasyornis broadbenti
GGGAAGGGAAGGGAAGGGAAGGGAAGGGAAGGGAAGGGAAGGGAAGGGGCTCCATTGCATTTTAGCAGCTGGGGTTTGGCACAAAGCTCTTGGCCCCCTTTGGCCATGCCCAGGTGAGACTGACTGATTTACAAATTCCCAACCCATTGCCAAAACTCTCCAGCTCAGCTGCACTAACAAGGGGCTGTGTTTCCATGGGAAGAGCCCCAAACCATTCCGTGCTTTACACCAGCTCTAATGGACGTTGAAACTGCGGTTTCCAAAGTAGCTGCGAGCAAATAGGATCAAGAGGCAAATCCCAGAGCCATAAAATTCCGTGTTCCTGCCCTGGTGTGTGCAGATGCACACCCTGACATCCCTGTGAATGGCTGCAGTTAAACATCCCTCCTGCCTGGCCTGGATGTCACCAAGCTTCCAGGGAGTGCTGACTGCTCCCAGTGCCCTCACTGGGAAGCAGCAACCCCAAAACCTTTGGAGAATCAGGCCATGAAGCTTTCAGAGCTGAAAGAGAAAACGCAAAACGACTCCAAAACATCCGCGGGATGCAGCGGCCTCCAAAGGAAGACACTTCCCTGTAGTTATTACATGCAAAAAGCCTTTGGACACAATTGGAGAAGTGTGTGCAGTCCGAGTGTGTAATCCACCCGTCCAGCAGCACCATAAACTTCCAGGGGAAAGAAAACTCCAATGAAGTGCAAATTGGGCTGTGGTGGAGCCCTGTATAAACAGGCTTAAGAGTCAGGAATTCCTGAGTCGGAATCGGGATGCCAACACAAGCCTCCTTTTGTTGGTTTGGACAGAGCTGTGCTCAAGGGGCAAGTTCCTTCTCTCAAATATTTTTTTTCTTTCAATTCATAGCAGATCCCAAATTTCAAAGTTCTTAGAGAACAGAATTTCTGTAAAAAGTATTTAATCCATATTTTAAAATGGTGATTCTGCAGAAAACCCTCAGTGGCTGCTTATCTCGCTGCTTACCTGGAATATTTGAAAAGGGCTGATTTTTGACATTTGGTGAAATCGTTTTTGGGTTTCCGTCTATCATAGAAATTCTGGGTGAAAAACCCCTCAATGTCACCAAGAATTTTAATTTCAGTGGAACCATCTCCACACTCAGACTGCCAGAACCTGGACAATTAATGGTGAACATGGTGGTGGTGATCTTAAAGATCTTTTCCAACCTTAACAGTTCTGTGATTCTGTGATTCTGTGATTCTGTGATTCTACGGTTCTGTGGTTCTGTGATTCTATGCTTCTAGGGGTAAAAAGGTGTTTCAGCAGTAGTGGGAGAGTAGCAACTGGTTTAGATTAAATATTTCATGCTTTCTTTACGCCTGATTTAAAAAAAGATGTCCCAAACACAACAGTGTGGGCTCAGCTCTACCACAGACCATCTGCATTGGCTTGGACACATCCCACAGCCCAGTGTCCTGAATGTCCCATTTTCCCACTCCAGCTGAGCAGGTTGACAGCTTGGGATGGTGTTGGCATTGATGGGGTGTCTGTGTAGGAGCAGAGGCCAGAATTCCAAACCTCCCCTTGCCCATCCACTGCCAGGGCTCCGAACGAGCCTCCAGAAACCTTCCTGGGTGGTGGAGGGAAGCTCGGAATTGTCCTGCTGCATTCCCAGTGTGGGACAAACACCGTCTGAGCACACCTGTCCCAGCAGACAGCAATTCAACAGCCACACCAGGTGCCCTGGAGCAGAGCCCATCCTGGGATTCCGCTCTCCAGGCACATGGGACTGGGATGATGCAACACCGGGATGTCCACGGCACCTCCTCGTCAAAGGGGAGGGCGGGAACGAGGCAAAGCAAGGCCCAGATGCGATGTTTATGAAGAGGAATAACAAAAGATACTTTGAGAATCTGCTCATTGGGTGATTTTAGCTCAGGCTGGGCTTCATCTCATGCGAATGCCACGAGACTAAATATAGAGCTGGACGTGTGCAGCGGGCTGCACTCCTGCACTTCGCACAGATGTTCCTCAATGTGCTCGAAATTTACACCACATGCTTTTTCTATCAACTGATCTGTTGATTTTAGCCAGAGGAAAGACAACATGTCAGCAGCAGCCACGTCAGGACAGCCTGTGTCTTAGGCCCCGGCTGGAGGTGGATCAGCCCTGCTGGCGAGGGATTTCCCTGCCTTTCCTTCCCTGGACTCAGGGAATTGGTGGCAACAGGATCCTGCCTCGGTTCCACCCGTTAGGGATGTGCTAGAATTTTTGCAAAGCCCCCCAATGTATACTAAACATGTCAAGGAGCACCATGTGATTCTTTTTGAAAAACAGTTTACAAGCTGGCATTCTCCAGCTGCAGTTAACCCTAATTTGATTACATTACCGAGACAGATCACAATGAGCTTATGTAAATAGTAACGTTATCCATTCATTCCCCCAGCTCAGATAAACTGTCATTTAGGGAAAAAAAACCAACCCAACTCAAACTTCAATAGGCATGGCCTGATGCATTCAGCAAGGCATGGTGCATTCAGCAAACTCTGACGGCGAAGATGACAGAGTGGAACCCAGCCCTGCTGGATCTCTGTGAACCTGGATTTTAAAGAGATATTTCTACATTTGTTCAGAGCTGGAAGGAGAAGAGAATTCCCTGTAATTGCACAGGAGTCAGGAGGCAGATAACAGCACTTCTTTCAATAACTGGGTCTTTATCACCGTCTGATTTTTTAATTAGAGCTCAGTACACCGCTGATGACATCAGTGAGGCTCAGAGCCACACGGGCACTTCAGGGTTTCAAGCGCTGCCAGGGCACCTGCCCTTGCCTGGCCCTTGCCAAGCCCTCCTGCCCAGGTCAGCACTCTGGGGGCGTCACTGGCAGCTCTGGAACCTGGGCTGTGCCACCTGCACCATCTCAACCCTGCCACTTCTTCAGGGACCCCACGCAGCTGGTTCAGGAAAAGAACTTGAAAACATTTTTCTTTTGCCCTAAACTAGCCAAGGGCCTCCGGTTCTGACTCGCACACAAGTTCACATGAATACTTCAGATGAAAGCAGAGGCTCTGGCCCTGCTGTGCCTGATTTGTGCTGTTCATAGCTGGGTTAAAGGCAGAGCTGCTCTGCTGGACTGGGACGTGCTGGCCCCATTGTCTGCATGGGCACAGCAACAGCACGACCTGCAGAGCAAACGGCTCCCTCCAGCCAGCTCCTTGTGCCTTTGAAAAATGCCTCGGGTGATAAAATCACAGAATGTCCCGAGCTGAAAGGGCCCCACAGGGATCATCCAAGTCCAGCTCCTGGCCCTGCAGAGGCACCCCAGCAATCCCAGCCTGTGCCTGGAGTGCTGGCACTCCCACACAGGTTTGGTACTGAGCACCATCCAGAGCAGCAGAGCAGCCCTACAGCCTGGCCGTGTTCATCCCAGCCCCAGCCAGTACCCAGCACCGCCAGGACGTGGTTTCTGAGCAGGTGAAACCATTTGGACATCACTGGAGGCACCTCTCCTGCCCAGCAGATCGAGTACTCACACACTTCACCTCTGTCGTGTTCCACTGCAGCTCAGGAGACAACGCTGTTGTTAAGCTACAAATCTTGTTCTTCACAATTTCCATTAATTATTCCCTTAAAAGTTTTATCCTGCCAACTCCTGAGCGGGCTGGCCCCGGCCCAGTCAGGTATTTAGGCAAGAAGTATCAGTGAAATGAAGAGAAGCAGAAATGGCTGCACATGTAAGTGCTTTTCTGGTCACAGGCCAGGAGCACAAAGCACCTTGTGGGACCCAGCCCAGCACAGAGCACCAAAACCCATGGCAGGTATTCCATGGGGAAGAGATTCTTTACGGCTTTATATCCATTATCCTACAACCCAGAACGGTTTGGGTTGGAAGGGACCTTAAAGTTCATTTTGTTCCACCCCCTGCCATGGGCAGGGACACCTTCCATTGTTCTAGGCTGCTCCAAGCCCTGTCCAGCCTGGCCTTGGACACTTCCAGGGATCCAGGGGCAGCCCCAGCTTCTCTGAGCACTCTGTGCCAGGGCCTCACCACCCTCACAGGGAAGAATTTTTTTCTAGTATCCCATCTAACCCTGCCCTCTATCCATGTGAAGCCATTGCCCATTGTCCTGTCACTCCAGAGCCTTGTAACCGGTCTCTCTCCATCTTTCCCGTCAGCTCCTTGTGGTACTGGAAGGCCCCAGTTAGGGTCACCCAGGGCTTCTCTTCTCCAAGATCCTCATATATAAATGTATATAAATATACATAAATATACATTCAAACGCAGCAGCCAAAAACCCGCAGAGCCACATCACAGCACTGATGTGGATCCATAGGAAAACCAGATATGGAAGAAACCCACAGAAAACCATTTCAGCATTTTAAAATTTGGTCTATTGGCCATATTGTTAAAATATAGGGATTTTATAGCATTTTCTGGCCAACAATTTACCAAAATCTTCCATTTTTTTCTATAGTAAGCAAATTTGTGAGCCCAGTTAACTCGAGGAAATTTTCAATATCCTGCCTTGGGAATTTGAAGTGAATGTGCCTGGAATTAAGAGGGAAGGGAGGAAAGCTCTTCTCTGAGGGGAAGAATTTCCTTTCCTTGCTGGTGAGGGCAGGAGGATGAAGAGCACAGCTCTGCCTGGCAAGGAACAAACCACGGGCTGAAAAGAGAGTGAAGAATAAACCAACCATTCGCTGCTAAGGGCAACCCCAGCACAATTGGGAACACTGGGGAGCAGCCAAACTGTGGTTTGTGGCCCAGGAACAGCCTGCAAAGCCGTGCCACTCCACAGACCATTTTATAACCATTTATTTTTCAGCTGGAAGCCCAGGCAAAAATGTGGGGAATTAGGAGGGATCCACGGCCCAGGATTTCTGGGAATCTGCTGCAGGGAACACCTCTGCACTTTCTCCTGTCCTGCATGGCTTTACAGAGGAATGCTCCCTGTTCTCCAAATCCCAGGAGAACAGAATGCAGTTTGCAGAAGTGACTCAGGACAGGTTATTCTGAATGGGGTTCAAAGGAAAGGAATATCCTAAATCTTTCTTTAGTATGAAATAATGTGTTTGTACCCCCAGAACAAACTTCCAGAAAGGTGCAGGGAAATGCCAGCGGGAGATAACGTGAAGAAAAATGAATGTTTAAGAACAAAGACTTCGAGAAAGAACATAAACCTGCGATTTTCATCCACGGTATCAACGACTTTTATCACTGATTTTGAAAGACATAACTCCTCCGTGCCATTGGGATCGAGTTAACTGCAGCCACCAGGAAGTCAAACAGGACCTAATGGAGAGAATTTGCAGTGACTTCAATGAGCTGAGGGCTCGAGACTTCCAGCCAAGACAAATACGAGAGGGGACTGATTAGGAAATGTCACCGTTTCTCCTGCCAAGCACTCAGGGCCTGGTGATAGGAGAGTATTAAATATAATCTCGCAGTCTTTAGGGGCTCTTTGATTTTATATTGCATTCTTATCAGGTTCTTAAAGTCCAGTGTTAATGAGCATGAGAAACTCACTTGATAGTTTGGCAGTTTTGCGAAAAGCAAATGGAGTTCATTCAGTCCTGGCCCATGGATCTGAGCTGGGGATGCTTTTCCCTTTCCTATGGCTCCACATGGAACCTCTGGCTGTTCTTTTCTCCATCCCAGCAATCCAACATCACCTTCACAACCATTTCTTCACAACCAGCATTCAAAAAGAAAAAAGGTTTTACCAATGATCAGAATTTCCCCATCCCTGGAAGCGTTGAAGGCTGAAGCTTGGAGCAACCCGAGATCGTGGGAGGTGTCCCTGCCCATGGTGGGGTGGTAGAAAGATGAAATTTAAGGTTCTTTCCAATCCAAATCAAACGGGAATTCCATGAATGAGGTTTTTAAGGACCCAGGAACAGAGATGAAACATTTACATGGTAAACAGACCCTCACTGCACCCCCTTTGGCAACAGACAGTGATCCCTGAAAGCAGAGCAAGGCCCAGTTAACAAGACAGCTCTCCAAGTCTGCTATTTCGCTCACTTTCTCCTAGAAAAGAAATATATAACAGTACGCATGAGAAAAAAAAAAAAGTTTAAATTAATTACGATTTTCTTTTTAAAGTCCCCTTGAAAGTATTATGTCCAACTTCCTTTTTCCTATAGAGAAATTCCGTTAGAAAACTGAATTCTGGAAAGATGAAAGAGACACTCCCCACACTGAGCAGCGTGTGCAGTCTAAGGATTAAAACAGGTACTGCAAGTATTAAATTGTACCTGATTTACTCTGTTTGTTCATCTCCACTCTGAAATTTGCCCGGCACAGACTGTTACGCTAAATAAATTAAATAAAACACGAGATTCTCGGACACAAGGTGCTTTAGAATGGCAAAGCAGCCCCATCTTCACTGCAACCACAGAGAAAACAGCAGTAGGGTGGAAGTTTAAGGTCATCAGCTCTAAATTCCCTCTGCCACGGGCCCACATTGCACAATCACTTAATGTAGCCAGAGCTATTTATTATCCCAGCAAAAAATCATCTTGAGGAGTGAAGTGCAATGTTTTGGTTAACAGATAAAGCTGGGCTGTTTGTGGGGATGTAAATGGATTGGACGGTTAAATTCATCCACGAGCCATCCATCTTTGGTCCTCGACCCTTTTTAGTTATAAAAATGACCTTGGTATTGACAGAAGAATATAAACGAACTTCCCCTGTAGTTCATCTATTGATCCCCGTTTGCTGAGATGATCAGTAATAATCATAAGTAAATAAAGAGGGGCTGTGCATCATCCCGTGATGGCAGCGCTGACACGCGCCGGGGCTGACGGATGGGGACCTCTGGGCTCGGCTGAGGAGCTCATAGCTCATCCTAAATTGCAGCTTTTCCACCCAGGACAGGCAGTGACAGAGAAATCCATGGCAAGGCGGCATGAGGCACTTGGACCTGGGTGTCCAATCACACCTGGTGTGACCAGGGTGTCTCAGGGAGCATCCTCAAAGGGAAGGAGTGCTGGGATGGATTCAGCAAAGATCATCCAGAGCCTGGGATCATTCATGGTTTGAGCCCCAGCTGCTGAGGCCTCCCTCTGGGTGAGGGTCTGCTCATCACAGAATCGTTTTGGTCGGAAAAGACCTCCAAGATCACCAAGGTCTCGTTCTCGGTGTCTCTGTGGTGACACTCAGTTCCAGCTCTGTTGGAACGTCCTTTCCAGAAACTCCCTTCTCCCTTCAGAGTGGCAGAGCTTCAGTACCTTCAGCCCTTCATGGCAACACCAACACCATTTCCTTTTCTTACCAAGTCCCCCTGATAAGGCCTTGCCATTGACGCGTTGATTGGCACCAGTATCATGGAGGAGGAAAACCTCAGAGTTCCATCCCTCCTGGCAAACAGGTGCCAAGGAGAAGGACTAGGATTAGATGCTCCAAGGACTAGGATTAGATGCTCCAAGACAAAATATTTTCTTCTTCAGGTCTCTGCTGGCTCTGGCTTCTCCCACCGGCCTGTGCTGAACAACAGCCTCCATCCCTACTTAAATGCAATCATCAGGCAGCTAAAATTTGAGAAAGAACAGAGAAAAATGACCTCATTTCATTCTCTTCCTCACAGCCTACAAGGACTGATAAGAATTATGAATTGTTTTACCCCATCCAAAGGGTCAGTAAGGAGTACCTTGGTTCAGAAGCCAAGCCTTGCCTCTGCCCCAGCATTGCACAAGGTCCCCGAGCTCACTCAGAGTGCTCCCGGGCCCCACGTGTCGCATCACAAACACGAACAGAAAAACCAACCTGCAATTTTCTACATTTGCACACAGGATTTGCCAACCCCCAGCAAACCGCAGCTCCAGAGCTGCTCCCCAGCTCCACCCCGGTACCAGCCCCCGGTGTGACCCCAGCCGAGCACCGGAGCGAAATAACCGCGTTCAGGTCATTAATCACACTCGGAGGGAAATAAAGGCAACGTGCAGCACTCCCAGCAATTCCCCAAGTCTGCAGAGGGAAAGGCGCTGTCTCATTTGGCAGCGGGGCTTCTCCTGCCGAGCTGTGAGAGGCAGCAATGAAAGGGAGAGCTGGTGCGGCCCAGGGGGAGGCCAGGCTGTCTGGGAATGCGTCCCTGCCTGGCACTCGGACAGGAAGGATGGGAAATGTCAGGTTGATACCCATCAGCAGGATAACCTCACTGTCACTTTAACATGACAAGGTCATCACCAGGCAGGGTGAGGCAGGAAGAAAAATGGCCCATTAAAGCCAGGAACTGGAAGAGGAACACGAGACTGCCTTGGAGGAGCTCTTGAGAGCCGTTTATTTGGGGAAAGGTGTGGATATTCCGAGCTCCTTCACAAGGATGAGCCTTCCTGAAAGGAAAAGAAAACAGTGACCCGTGCAGCCACCACGGGAGCCTGTCACAGGGGACTTGAGGGAACTTTACATCACTTAACTCTCATTTAACTGAGGAAAAAAGCTAAAAAACTGTGGAGCTGAAGAGCCTGGGCTCTGAGCAGGAGGGGAATTCCCTGTGCCTGGTGTTTCTTTTCCATGTTAACCACAAGGAACAGCTTTGCTGCTGTGTGTGCCACTCTCTGCCCCTTGTCCTGAAGCTGCTCAGAGGTGGAGTAAGAACTTACTCTGAGGTGCAAAGCGAACTCGGTGTAGCAACACTCTGAGCAAGCAAAGAGAGCAAGAGAGGGACAGAAAAGGGCATTTTGCCTCCCTTGATTCGGAAGTGATGTTGAGAAAATGATACTCTCTAGAAAGAGAAGTTAATCGGGAATTATTCCGTGGCCCAGCTTCAGACACCGGCACAATCAGCTTTTTATTGAGAAGGCACACAGAACTGTTTTATCTGAACTGATAGGGCTGCCAGGTGAGCTCCCTTTTAAGAGCTGTAGAAACAATCTCAGACAGGACTGGATAATATTATGCTTGGAATGATAATATTGTGTTTGGAAAAGGTCAATATTTTATTTAATCAGACAGACAGAGGGTGGGTGGCAATTTCAAGGCATTTTCCTGAGACAGGAATTCAGGGAGTCCAAATGGAAATCAGGTCTTGCTTTTTTTTTTTTCCTTGGGTTTTCTGGGTGGCTGGAACCCCCTGTTTAGAAGTGAAGGATGCCCTGAGCCTCTTGAGAACTCCTGAGATGAGGGAATGTGGAGATTTGAGCTCATTATGATCCCAGCAGATGCCATGGGCACCTCTTCCACAAAATTCCAGGCCAGGTATTCCTGACAGACAAGGTTCTGGCCCTGGAGGCCAATTCTGGAATTTCTGCACAAGGCTTTCCTGAAATGTGCCAAAATGGCTAAGAGATTTTTTTCCGAAATCCCATAATTATCCCTAGTAACTCCAGTTATTTGCTATTGGAATTAAGCTGGGTTCTACATTTGGAGCTTCTTCAGGACAGCACCAGAAGGCAAAAAACCAAGGACTTTCTTTTCATGCAAGGTTTTGAAGAGCACACACAGCCTGTATTGTTACCCAACACTCCAAGCAAGTTCTGAGGAAAATCTTGGGAGATCCAGCCCCGAGCATTGATTACAAGGGGTTTTTAATCTCGTGCCAAGAGGAACATTGAGGTTATAAGATGGCTCCCCAACCATCTTGCCAAATAGCACAAATGTTTACATCTTCCAAACTACCACCAATAGATCACAGACAAAGAAATGTCCGTAATGTACCCAGCTGCTGGAAACAAAATGTATTTAAGCCACTGAAGAGGGTTTAATGAAGTAAAGCATTTTTGTAACTGCCAGCTCAAAGTAAATAATCGCTGATGTGAGCGGAGTTAAGAGATCCTGACTCGCCAAATAATCTCAATGTGCCATCGAGGAAGCTGCTGCTTTGTGGGAATAACATAACAGCACTTGAACGTTCTCATAAACTTGGGTCTTGTCTTCCTCAACACTCGGCACCTCCTGGGACTGGGGAAGTGCACAGAGAACTTTACAGCGTGTGCAGGATCGCCTGCTTGGTGAAAGTGCTAAAGATTTAATTCAGTGCTCTCACAGTCAGAGCTATTTAAACCTCAAAACAACCAAAAATAAAAGGTGAAATACCTGCTCTGACTGATGCATAATAAGCACCTGATTCAAACTAATACAGAATTTTTTTTTTTTTTTTTTTAAGAACTTGCTCCACTTCAGGAGTTTGGGGTTTTCACATTCCTGGAAGCGTTCCAGGATGCGTGAGGACAGCCAGGGGATTTCCCCACCCAGCACATGCCTCCACTGCGTTGTTTTATCCAGGCACTGCACTGGACGATGTCCTGCAGGTATGGAAACCTTTCTGCAGGTGAAAAGGAACATTTCCCTCTTCTTTTGGCTCTCAGAGCCTCTGCCCAGACAACCTGGGTAACTTCCACACTGTTTTCCACCTTGGAGGATGCACGATGGCCTGACCAGGTGAGCACCAGCCATCAGGTACAGCCAAAGAAGGAACAGTCCAGCCTTATTTTTGGTTTTTGCTTGTGCACATGTGAAAAAAGAAAAAGCTGATACTCTGTATTTTCTGTAGAGGGAGGCCTGGCCCTGTAGGTTTTCTGTCCCAAATCACTTAAAAAGAGCACACCAATCTGAGACATTACCTCCCAAGCCATAACCAGAATTCAGGTTCCAGGGAGGACAGTTCCATGCATTTCTTTCTCACAGATTTCCTGCAATCTGCTTGAATATGAATTCGCCTGCTTTGCTTTTTTTTTTCTTTTTTTTTTTTTTTCCCCAGAATATAAAACCCCTTTTCCTTGCACCACATAATTGTGTTCCGTGGGAGAAGTGGCATCCATCATCGCCCCGCTGTCCCCCGCCTAAAAGATAAAACATCCACAGGGTAATAAATGTCAAACTATGATTATTGATGCTTTCAATTAAATTGATTATCTATTTGAGGTGCAGAGCAGGGTGATTTATTGCTGTCTCTTTACGTCGCACTTGGCACAACGGCTTCCCTGGAAGGTGGGTGCGCCTTTGGATTGTTCCCATGGATTTTCTATTAAATCTGATTTTCCAGAAGTGGCTCACGACCACTCCAGTGCTGGGTGAACCGAAATGGCACCGGATCCAGGTGGAAATATCCTGTTTTCTGTTATCTCCTGGAGAACAGAGCTTGGGAAGCAAGAGGGGAAAATAGGAAATGAAAACTTTTAAGTGTGGAAGGACAGGAGACGCCCTTGATTTACATCCCTCATTCCCGAACTTTCATTTACAGACTGCATTAGACAAAAACCTGTGCATGATCTGGAGCTCTGCTGAGCTCTCCCCACCTCAGCAGAGATGAGATGAGATGAGATGAGATGACCTTCGGCTCGTCACTGCATTGTGTTTTTATTAGTTTCAGATAACAGGAGCTATAAAATTCAAAGCCATTTGCTCCCCAATGATAATCAGCAGCTGCTTCACAAACAAGGCTTTTGTTCGAGTGTCGTGGCCACGGTGCCACGGCGTGACCTTTATCTGATCATTCCCTTGGAGAAATGCCTTTTGTGGCTGGACAGGCCAGGAGCACCTTCCACTGGGTCTCCAAAGCACAGCCCAGTTTGGCTCAGTCTGATCCGAAAAGCAAATTTGGCTCAGACCCAGGTACGGTCTCAGCAAGCGACGCGTGTTTTGGGAAATGCCAGAAATGGGCACGAGAAAATGAGAATTCTCTTGATGCGCCGCTCTTCCAGCAGGTAGATTTAGAGAGTCTTAGTGACCAACCCCATCATTTCCATGGGGGAAAAAAATCAGTGCTGATAAGCACTGACTTTGAATTTGAGACACTCAAAGTTTCTCCATTATTGCCCATGTCTGATGTTTCCAAGTCCTGGGGAAGCTCCATGGCAGAAAACCTCGTGGCTGAACTTCCCGGTGCAACACGATGCCTAACCAAGTCTCCCACCATTTTTTATCAGGAGCAGCAGGACAAAATTCCAAGTGGGACATAAAACAGGAAGATGATTCCTCCTGAAAGACCTTGCGAGATAAGTGAATGCAAGAGATGACCAGTGAGAGCAGGAAAAGAGAAGGGCTCCTCTCCCAGTTTTACAGAGCAGACTGAGATGAGAAATTAAGAGAGGTGCCCAAATCACCCAGGCTCTGGCGTTTGGAAATTGAATTTCAAGCTCCTCAGCCCCGATCTTACCAAGAAGGCTGTGAGTCCTGCTCAGGTGCAAACACCTTTGACCCCGGTGAGCTCAGTTACTCTCACAGCCATGCAGACTTTGAAGCCTGGCTTATCTCGCTGCACTGTAACTGTCCCCTCCACCAGAACAGGGCTAGAAACAAACAGTCAAGGGAGGAAAAAAAAAGGAAAACAAAATTCCTGCAGCTCTGGCCAGGATTGACTGTTTCACATTTCACAGAATCATAGAATTCATAAAGTTGGGAAGGACCCACAGGGATCAGCGGAGTCCAGCTCCTGGCCCTGCATTTGCTGTGTCCCACCTCCATCCTGGTTTCTGAGTGTGGGAGGAATCTGGGAAACACTAAAATGTGCCCAGCTTCAGAGTGGAGCCCCAGCAAGTGTCCGACAGCCCAGAGCAGGAGTGGTAAGGGCAGATATTAAAGCAGAATTCCTGTTTGACAATTGTTTGACCGTTCTGTTGGCTGCACTTGAGAATGCAGAGTGCAAGAAGCCAGGCTCAAACCTGGCCAAGCGGTTACGAGTTTTAAAAGTCAACTCCCTGAAAGCTTGGGGTCATCAGAACATCATTCTGGGCCATCAGCTGCAGAGAACAAGAGACCAAAGCGCTGCAAGCCCTTCCTTTTTTAATTCAATGTCCCTTTCAGTGCCGGATGAGATTCCAGAGAAGGAGCTTGGAGATTCCTGGTGTTGGGACATGTGGATCCCCACAAAAAGTGACACCTCAGGGCAGCCAGTGATGGTTTATTACACTGGGAAGCTCCCTGAGGAAGAAAAGAGTACAAGAAAGACCACAAGCAGCAGGGAATTAGGACAAATTCTTTCTAAAACTACAGATCAAAAGTAATTTGCTTTGGTGTTTCTGGACATCACAATACCTTTTTTTTCTATTAAAAAAAAAAATCATTTCCCTGAAAAGATAAATATCTGTGCTGCACACTTTCTGTGGCCAGCCACTAGCCCTGCAGCAGAGCTTAGAAAATGGGGACATCTGGTTTCCCAAGGATCCCTGTGTGGCCACACAGAGCTGTAATTATGGCAACAATTTGGGGAGAACATGAATGTATTTTTTTGGCTTGAGGGATGGCACTAAAGGCCTGGAGGAAAAAAAGAAAAAATTACCAAAAAATAAAAAGCAGGAAACTCCATAGGATGGAAGGCACTGACTTCCCTCCTCCTTAGCCCACATCCCGGGTTTCCAGATGCAGGAAACAAATTCCAAGTGACCCTCTGGGGTGGAGGTTACGGCGTCGGGACCGGCTGAGAGAATGTGCCCGTTGTGGTGGGAGCAGCAGCTCCAGGTGGAGGTGTTTGCTTATGTAAAGTGCCTGGGCAGCTTCCAGCCCCACAGATCCCAGGAAAAAGCCCAGGGCTGCAGGAGGAACACGGTGTTCAGGCTCCTGCCTGGCCCTGGCATGGGCTGTGTGGCCCTGTCTGCACCCCCACATCGCCCGCAGCTCCTGCCTGGAGCCTGACAATGAAACAAAAAATGACCAAGTGACTCAAAGCAGCTTGGGTTTTATTTCAGTGGCTTGAGAAATTACCGAATTCCTTCACCCTGAACAAGTCCTGAAGCACGAGTCCCCCTCCCTTCAGCACAAACTCCCTCCATCAAAGCCCTGCACACGCGAGGCCGAGCAGCCCGAGGAGCTCAGCCCACTCCTCACTCCTCCTTCCTTGGAAAGCAGCACAAAGATAAAAAAAAAATAAAGGGGAAAACATTTATTGCTGCTTCCCATCCAAGTTTCTTCGTGAAACTCTTTTTCAAAATTCACGGGGCAAAGTTCTGCCTCAGAACAGACAAAGAAAAGGAAACTGAACTGGAGGCAGCTGCGGTCACTTACTCACTCAAGCACGACGGCTCATGGATCGTCCCACCCAGCCCCAACAAAAACTTCCTAAATCATCCCAAAAGTTTGAATCACTCTCTCCTTTCCTTTGCTTCCTGTACTAGAGGCTCGGATGTGCCTCTTCAAAGGAAACTCACTCTTGGATTCACTGTTGGGCTGGAGCTCCCTGCCCTGGCAGTAGCACTGGGACAGGCCCGTCTCAAAAAAGGAAACACAAATTTGGCTTTCCATCCTATAGCATTCAAACCTGGAACCCAAAATAAACTGATTTTTTTCTCTCTCCCTTCCTTTACACACACTAAGCAGCACCATTTCCATATCAGACCGTAAATCCCTGCCTGCTGAGGTTTTCACACGAATGAAGAAGCCAGGAGCTGATTCTTCAGAACAGCATCCTCACTCTTGACAAAAACAAACCATCCCACTCGTATCTCGGAGTTATCTGACCCAAGACAAGCTCCTTTTCCCCCATTTTGAATAGGCACACATTGGAAATGTCACTGTGTTATCAGGGCAGCTGCTCAGCTATCAGCAGTGGCTGTGGCTGTACCACAGAGGAGCCCAGCAGGCATCTGCTCTGTTTAACGCTCAGGAAGCACAGGGCAGGTTTTAAGAAGGATGCAGAGGATGTAATGGAGCCTCTAATGTGTTTGGGTTTCTCCAGTGGAATCCAGTTTTATCAGGAAACAAAGGTCCTGGTGGGATTATCAGCAGAAAGAAACCCAGGAGCTGTCTGGTTGGGACAGGGGCTGTGGGGGTTGTTGTGCCAAGGTGCTTCCTCCCGGCAAAACCAGCAGCATTGGTCTCCTCCAACAAATTATGTGGAATTCTGCAAGATTTTCAGCAGAAGGAAGGGCTTGCCTGATGCTGATTCCTTCGAGGAAGGAAAATCACAAGCACAATGGAATTACAAGAAGAACCAGGAAAATGAAACGCTCCTTGCAAGCAGCTCATTCAGAAGCCAACAAAGCTCATCCCTGTTCCCCATCCAACTGCTGCCACACGCTGCCCATCCCGAGGAACCAAACAGCACCCAGAGCTTCCTCAGGCACTTCCCACCATCAGTGTCTGTGCTCCGTCTCCAGCTCCTCAGTCCTCACAACACACACACAATGAGAGCAAAAGGAACTGAAAGTGTCACAAACTTTTTCACAGACAGATAAGAAGATTGTATTTAAGAAAGTAGTAATTGTTTGTGAGCTTGCTCCTTGTCTTGTTGGTTTGTTGTTGGGGTTTTTGGGTTTTTTTTTTAATACCTGATTAATAAAATAATTGTAATAATTATTTAAATTCAAATCCTAGCCTGTCTGTTCATCCAGACGCCCTGGTCAAGGTATTTCAATCAACTGAAAACAGTGTTTGGGTTCAAGGGCTCTTGATGAGGCCACAAAATAAACATAACCCAGATGTCACAAACAGGGAGCCACAATGATGCTGAAAACCACAGATTTTTCCTTTGCCTTCCACAGCGTTGGCATCCTCCAGCTCTCAGGGGTTCCACCCTTCAAGGTGTCACACAAATCTGTGCCTGTCCCCGCAGCCACACCCAGGTGCCACTGCTGCTGCTGCTGGGGTGACGCAGAGGCGCTGCACAGGAAAGATGGAGGGGGGCCTTTTACAGGGCCTGGCGTGCCAGGCCAGGGGGAATGGCTTCAAACTGGCAAAGAGTAGGTTTAAATGGGATATTGGGAAGGAGTCCTTCCCTGGGAGGGTGCTGAGGCCCTGGCGCAGGGTGCCCAGAGAAGCTGTGGCTGCCCCTGGATCCCTGGCAGTGCCCAAGGCCAGGTTGGACGGGGCTTGGAGCAGCCCGGGGTATGGCAGCTGCCTCCCCATGGCAGGGGGTGGCACTGGATGAGCTTTAGACAGTTTTTAGACAGCTTTAATAGCTTTTAGATCCCTTCCCACCCAAACCATTCTGGGTTCTGATTCATCCCCAGCACGAGGTTCCCCTCAGCCCAGCCAACACCTGAGGGTGCTGGGTGTATCCGTGGGTTGCCCAGACGATCCCAGATGGATCAGGGCGGGTTTCACCCCCCCTGCAGCTCTTGGGGCTCTGTGTGTTCCGAGAGAAGCCGGGGATGAGCCCAGGCCCCTCCTGAGCGCTGCCCTCCCTCCCCTTCCTGTCCCTGCCACCCCCTCACCTCCTCCAGCAGCACCAACTAAAAAAGGGAAAGAATGAGAAAGTGAGTACTGCGGGGCTGGCACTGCAGACAATGTCTGTCTTGTGTGAGTAATTTAGCACTATGGCCAGTCAATCTGGTTTCTGGGCCCGATGCCCTGACCCTCTTTAGAGCCGCTCTCTCTCTCCAGCACAGTGTGAAACATTTCCTTTCACAGCACTGACACTTTGCAGATTGAGACGTCAGGCCTGTCCAACTGCAGCAAATTAGCAATTTTTCTTTTACTAATTGGAAATAAAAATGTTTGCTAAGGGAATAATTTGTAGGAATGCAGTGTTAGGTTTCCGGCTTTTTATAAGGATGCTTTAAACTTTATCCATGTGCACTTTCCTTCTGTTTTGATGCCTTGCACTGTAAATTTTAATAGCTTGCTTGACTGTTAACTTTACAGTCTCAGCCTTCCAAAGGATTAAATGAAGTTTTTAATTTATCTTCCTCTCCAAGGCAGCAGGATCTTCTTAAAGCCATGCCCAGCACAGCTCACCCACTTCTCAGTGTGCAGAGAAAGGGGACACAACTTCAAAGGGTTAAAACCCTACACGGGGACGTGGCATCTGGATGAACCTCGGGCAGGCGATTTGTTTGCGGAGCCTTCAGCTCACAGCTCCCAAAGTTCTCTCGGAGAGTGGTGCAGAGAGATGGGCAGCAGATCCAGGAACGCTTTCCAGCTTTAAATCTGCCAGAAATGGGCAATTTTGTAATTGTGAATCCATATTTTAGTGATATGCTGGGCTCAGGCAGGAAGTGACTTCCCTTATGTGCCTTCAGCTTTGCACTAATTCAGCTTTGCCCATTCCATGAGGAAATATCAATATTTTGGGCAGGGTTTGGTGGTGACAGTGTCATGATTTTTAAACTTTCACACGCAAAAAAAAAAAAAAAAAAAAAAAAAAAAAAAAAGAAAGGGGGACTGGGGGCAGCTTGGTCTATTGGATCCTAAAATCCCCGCAGTTCCTTCGGCATGCAAATAACAGCCAGGAAAGATTCTTCACGTGCAAAAACCCCAGAAGTTCTTCAAGAAAGCGGGATCAGGAAAGAGGCTGCTAGGATCTAGAAACCCCAGATAAGAAACCAGAAGTGAAAATAAGCGCCCTTTTGCTGAAATCCAATCTTTTCGCCTCATGGCCCTGCAATTCCTGAGGCATGTAATGTCTTCCTGCACGGCACTCCAGTGGTACATTAGCTCCTGTAACAATGCCAGCACATAAAGAGTTACTGTTCTTTCCCCCCTGCACCCCCCACCCCCCCATAAAGCATTTGACAGCCATGCCTAATAATTCTTTCTGGTGTGGTTTTTCTTTTTCTTGATGTCTTTATGTGAATATGAAGCTGGAGTGAAAGGCTTTGGGTGACCCCCGTGAGAGAGAAAAAGTATGAACCACAGAGCAAAAGAGTGAGATATAGACTCCCCGCCGAGCCCTCGGCATCTTCTCTGGCAGCTCACAACTTGGCTTCAGAGGGCCTTTGTGAGGGAAAAAGGACTCTTCTTCACTCAGGCTGTGACAATAGGTGTTTTGTCAGCCAGGGACAGGATAAAAAGCAGGGGGTGGGAGGCGAGATCATCATCGGCAAGGGGCTCGCCTTTGGGGCCTGCAGATGTTGGAAGGAGGATGATTTATTGCTCCAGTGTCCTCAGTGGCATTTGGCCACCTTCCCAGAGCCCAGGCTTGGTGGCTGGGAGGGTGGGAGGCGGGAGAGAGGCACAACGAGGCATCTCCGAACCTTCTATGGGCAAAGTGTGCTGGGGGCTGCGGGAGGGGGCACGGCCGGGGCTGGGACTGGCCTGGGACAGCCATGGAGGGAATGCTTTACAGAGGAGCTGTTCCCAAAGCTATGTATTTTAAAATGGTATTATTTTATATATATTAAAAGAGACCTATTTTCAGTTTTCCCAGTCCAGAGAGCCCAGCAAAGAGCGGTGCAGGGGTTACCTGGGCACGGACACAATCAAACCCCAGGATGACTTTGTGCTGGGAAGAACCCAACCCAAACTCACCATCGTCATCCCAGCCTCAAACTGAGAAGTTTGGGAGTGGTTTTGGAGTGTGGGTGTGCAGGAATGACCCCTCCACAGCTCCCAAGAGGTGTCACTGTATTTCTGCATCTTCATTCATTCACTAATGGAGTGAGCAGAGCTGAGGTGCAAACGTTGGCTGGCTGATCCCAAAACCAATCTGGTTCGTGTGTGAATGGGAGGGAAGGAGGGATCTGGTGCCTCCTGCTCGCTCAGGAACTCCAGGAAGGCTTGGAAGCAGTGAAGGAGGATTTATGCAAATCAGCTGAGAAAGGGAACCACTATTTTGGATGTCTCTCCATACCTCAAAAAAAAAAACAAAAAAAAAAACCAACCCAGACCTGTTTGAAGTCTGCCCACTGCTCCATATATCCAGTATATTGAAATGTATCCCAGATCACTGAGCCAGGAAATCCTGGATAATTTCCAAGAAGAAGGAATCACAGCCTAGCAAGAAATACACACCAAGACAGTGTATTGCCAGCAGTTTGATTTAGGACTTTTGCTCCAGCTCCTTCCTCTTTTAATACACAGTTTTCCACCACACTTTCTACAGAAATACTCTATCCTGTGGCTGACAGCCTCTCTTAGTAGATTTATCCATTAGTGGATTTACTAAAAATGTTTTCAGCTGAAACAAGGGCAAATACTTCACCTCAGCAAAGGACGGATCCAGAGGCGGCATTAAAATCAAACCCAGCAAATCCTAGACAAGATAAATGGAATGGGAAGCTTTGAGAGCCACCTTGTACAGAAATTCTAGGTAGAAAAATTATTGAAAAACTAGGAAACAAATTCCAAAAGTGGAAAGTGCCTGGAAAAGGCATGAGACAAAAATGTATCAAACCCCTAAAATGAGGCACAGTGATGCTTAATAAAACCCTCTCTGAAGAGCCCTATTTGTCTCAGCTGCCAGGACCCACCAGCACCTCTTAGGAGCGAAATCTCCAAATGCTTCCCTAAGTTCCAGACACATTTTCCTGCAAGTGCTCCAAACTGTTATAGCCATTTACAGGAGGAAGTGAAGCATTCAGAGGATAAGTGACATGTCCAAGGTCACACACGGAGTCAACTGCAGAGTCAACATGAGAGTAAGGAGAGCTTTGCTGAAAATCCCTTGGCTTTGACTGCCAGACAATGGCTCCCCCTCCCACGTAATCAACCAGTTATGGAAAGGCATAAATGCATATTTGCAGGGCTAAATATGTTCACTTGAGAATAAAAATGTTTGGATGATTATCTATAAATTATCTGACATTCTCCAGACTGCTCCGGTTTGGAAGTTGGATGGAAATTTGATGAATTACAAGCATGACACAAATGTTAGAGAAGCTTTGCTTTGACTTTTTCTCTGGGTCTCTGCAAAAAAAAAAAAAAAAACAAACCTGGAAGAATGGCAGGGTTACACCAAAAAATACAATCCCCACAGAGCTGAGTTTCCAAAACCTCTCACATTACTATTTCTCTGATATCAGATTGTTTATCATTATTGGAATTTAATATTCCTCTGCTCATCTTGCCACCAACTCTTTTTTTTTTTTTTTTTAAATTAAAGCAGTAACCACAAAGCATGAGCAAAAAAAAGTCTATCTAAGAGGCAAAAGAAATTTCCTCCAGACTTTCACAGGCTGTCAGGTCCCAAATATCTCCCATTTTCTGATGACGCTGTTAATGCTGCTCCATGAGCTCTTCCATAGTTTGGGAGCCGTAATTAAAATAACGGAGCTGCTTTTTTTCATTTCTGTTTTTCCAGGCTGTGTTTGTCCGTGCTCTCACACACCCAGATTCTCCTTCTTTGTGGCAGCAAACCCCAGATACTCCATGGTGTTGAGCTCTCCAGCTCCAGAGGGATGCCATGGGACTGGAAGTAGAATTTATGTCAAACTCCCGTGTGAGGGAACGCGCTGCTAAAAGCTGGCTTTGTCTCGTTTGGATTTTTTTTTTTTTTTTTTTTTACCAGGCAGTGTTTGGGCTACAGACATGGATAATTCTGCATCTTGAATGCTTTGCACCAAATTGCCACATCAGCACTAAATACCTCCACTTAATTTTTCATTTGGACCCGATGAAACATTTTTTCCCATGGAAGGAAAAGTCTGCTCTTTGTGATCGTGGCACTGCCAGCCCAAGTTACAGTAAAGGTTAATCACAAACAAGAGACAAGTAAAGTAGACAAAGAGCATCATACACTTCACTTTTCAATGGATGTTTTCATAAATGTATGAATAATTTAAATTATCATTGCCGAGTATTTATTCGAGTGTTTCAGGGGAAAAAAATGCCTCCTCTTTTTTTTTTTTTTTTTTTTTTCCCCCTCCTTGATTCTTTTCATTTCTGTCTCATCTCTTTTATGTGCTGCATCGGCTGTTTTCTTGCCATCTGAATCAGTTTTTTGGAACAATGGGATGTATGAGGGCTGAGGGGGCAGTGGAAGAATACAGCCCTTGTTGTACACTCTGTGACTTGACATTGATTAATGAGGGTGCGGACATGGGCAGAATTTGATAGAGAGAGAAGGGGAAATTGGAGGACCTGAGGGCACCAGAAGGAGGAGGGCAAGGAGATGACAGAGAGGACCAGAGGGATGCCAGTGACTCTGCACAGCGAGTGGCGGAAGTCACCGCACCCAGGGCAGGGCCATCGGCGGCCAGAGATCCGGAACGGAGAGACACTTCCATGGCAAGGGAGCGTCCCCTCACGGTGCCGGGGGCACTTCAGGGAGCGTCTCACACCTCTCCAGGTTCATCCTGCACAGCAAGAGCTGCTGTGCCAATCAAACCCTTTCTCATGTGAATATTTGCTCCAAAAACACCATTAGAAACACCTTCCTCTCTTCTTTCCCTCCTTCCTGGGTGTCCACCCTGTTGCTTTAACTCCAAAACCTGAGCACACAGAGGTTACAACTTTCCTGCAGGAGCCTAAAACCCTGAGATCCAGACTTTGTGGATACGAGGGAAGGATGGATTGGTAGCCCTTTGGAGAGAGAGAAAAGGGTTCCTAAATCCCGTTCTTTCAGTCAGATGTTTTTATTTTCTCATGTAAGTAAGTCAGAAGAAGTGATGCTGGTCAGAAAAGAGTTGTACACTGATCAACCAGAGATGTTTCAGGAAAGGTGGAAGCTCAGTGTGGTTTTTAATTGATTTTTTTTTTTT
>VZRN01002233.1:452972-517728 GCA_013397935.1 Dasyornis broadbenti
TTTTTTAGAAAACCCACCTTCCCCCTTCAGTAGAGGCCCACAGTGAGCTTAATCAGTTGGTGAAGTTGTAGAAGAGCAAAGTGGTTCTTGCTGGGTGGATCAGGTTTAATGAAGCCACCAGGTTCCCTTTATTTGTATTAAACTGGAAAAAGTTTACTGTAAAATAGAAAAACTCAAAAAAGGAGAACAATGGTAAGTGACTGCAATCCCTTGGGATCCAGCTCCTGAAGGAACCCACAAGAAAGATGGAGAGAAATTTCTCACAAGCACATGTAGAGACAGGACAAGGGGGGATGGCTTCAAACTGACAGAGAATGAGTTTGGATTAGAGATTAGGAAGAAAAATATTCCCTGTGAGGGTGGGGAGGCCTTGGCACAGAGAGCCCAGAGCAGCTGTGGCTGCCCCTGGGTCCCTGGAAGTGTCCAAGGCCAGGCTGGACAGGGCTTGGAGCAGCCTGGGGTGGTGGAAGGTGTCCCTGCACATGGCAGGGGTGGAATGGGATGAGCTTAAGGTCCCTTCCAGCCATTCTGGGTCTTTCCCACCCTGCTCCAGGACTGACTGTGGGTCTCCCCTGCTCCTGGTTTGCTGAGCTGGGAGCTGCAGGGGTGAGACCCTGGGTGAACGGGACACACAAGGTGAGAGCATCAATCCATGAGCAGGCGGCTGCCACACGTCCCCGTGCAGGGTGTGGGGCACAGCTTGTGGCTTTGCTTCTTCTGCCCCTTCAAGGCGCACCTGAACAGCCCTGAGCCAGGAACTCTCAGCTCTGTCTGGCAGGACCTGCCCTCAGCAGAGAAAGATCGAAGCTGCTGGCTCAGACAGGGCTGGAATTGCCCCCAAAGTGCTCAAAAAGCCACCTGAAAGCGTCACGCTGCCCAGTGCGAGGTATCAGGGGCAGGGGAGGCACCACGGCTGCTCTGGCAGGGAATTGCAGCA
Source organism: Dasyornis broadbenti (assembly GCA_013397935.1). NCBI lineage: Eukaryota > Metazoa > Chordata > Aves > Passeriformes > Dasyornithidae > Dasyornis > Dasyornis broadbenti. Next base: position 453,910 of record VZRN01002233.1, read on the forward strand.
CGTTTGATCCCCGAGTAAAGACAGGAGCTGGGGTACAGCTTGGAATTATGGCTATTGAAAACATCCCAATTAGTCCTACTGGTCAGAAATCTTTCCAACCCCCACATTTGGTGAAACCTGGAAATGGAGCTGCAGTTTCAAAAATTTCAGCCAGAGAAAGAGAGAGAATCCACCCAAACCAGCCCATTCTCAGGCTCAAATTAAAATTGTTTTTCCCTCTCTGCAGCGCCCCAGATAAATTCGGTATCTGCCAGCCCACGGACTGTTCATGTGCTAATCCCACTCAGACCCTCATTCAGGGCTGGTCTCTTTTGCATAAAACATTAAATGTTGGTTTGAGGGGACAGTTGTCCCTACGCCCTGTGCGGGATCTCTCCCCGCCAGCCTCTGGCCACTCCAAGCCTGTCTCATTTTCCCAGAGTGCAACATCCCGGGCTTGCTGTGTGTGGATATAAAAGGAGCACAGAAAAGTCTCACTGATGAGCACAGAATCTGCTCCCTGGCTCCCCTCTGCCCTGACCACCACCAGCTTTAATTCCTCACCCACAGGGCACCACGAAAATCCTGCTCCTGGCTGGGGTTCACGCAACCTCTTCGGGATTTCTGGGCGCAGAGGCAGAACCAGAGCCCTGTCCCCCAACATCTGGCTGAGAACAAGGCCTCAGCCTTTTTCTCGGAGCAGACTCCTCCAGCCTTCCCCTTTCTCCCTCCTCTTTGCATCCGAGACAAGCGGCCCAGTGATCACCTGCAATGGCAGCCCCAGAGGGTGACCTGAGCCCTAGAGCTACTGCTGGAACAAATGAGAGAGCTTAACTAGAGCAAGACTGGCATAAAAAGGAAAGGGGAAAAAAGAGAGGAACAAAGATTCCGTCCAATTTGCTCTTTTGGGCATTGTAAAAACTGGCCTGTTTCCCAGTATATCACTCTGCCATTGAATAAGGTCAATTGCAGAGCAGTTCTTCAGTCATCCTGATGGGTTTTCATGAGAAAGTGAATGGAGTGCAAATTAGCCAAAGTCGTCACAAGCTTTTTTACTGTCACTCCAAGCCTGACAGTCCAAAGGAAAATGAGGATTAATAAATCTAACGAACTTTCTCCATTATCCGAGCCAGGTTAGGAAACTATTTATTGTCTCTCTTTTTCTGTGTTTCATCCATTTCGCCTACTGTGGTGAAGCATTTCGAGAAGAAAGGAACAACAGCCGCATGCACACACACGCTCACACACACCCCCAGAGCTCAGCCCCTCCAGAGCTGAGCGCAGCCGTGGCCAGGACACAAAATAAAGGCGCTGCCAGCAAGAAAATCAAGTTTTTAAAATAACTCCGCCTCGTACACGCCGTGGATAGTTTTGGATGAATCCAAATCCTTGTAATTGCTCGTTCCCGTTAATTAATATGTGGTCAGTGTGTTCAACGTAAATGTTTTATGGAAGAAGCAAGGACTGCTAGTAAATCTTTAAAATTACCTTTTTTAAGTTCAGAAAATTAGTTTTGAGTGAAAGGATTAGTTTCAAGTGAAAGAAAAAGTTTGTTTGACAATTATGTTCACATGTAAAGTAGATTTTAGTGCTGTTTCAATTTATTTTTTTTCAGTAGCTACTGAAAGGACACAGACCTTTCCTAATTTATTAAAATAATTCGTACTTGAGTAGCTTTTAAAACTTGCTCAACTTAAGAGTGTTGCCTGAAGCATTCCCAGAGAACAGGAGGTCACACAGACGGGATGCAAAAGGCCTCTAGGAACGATTTTTGGGTTGGAAGTTTAAGCCTGTGTGTCTGTCCATGCAGATATCTCTGTATTTCAGTCAGCAGAATGAAAATCTGCCCCAGCTCACAGCTGGACAACACGTTGTCCATGGAACTCCTAATACACTGTGATTCCTACGGTATTTTCCCCTCAACATTCCTAAAGTCCTTAAAAACTTCCCTCAACGAGGCCTTGTGCTGCCTGAAAACAGAGGTTTGAGTTTTCAGCGTTCTTGTTTTCAGCACCAGTTGAGCTCAAGTCACGTTGGCGGTAAAACAGGTGGAGAAAAGGGGACAAAGGGATCAGTCCCCTGCTCCTGTCCTCGGGAACAGATGCCTGGGAGGAGACCAGCCCCAGTTCCAGGTTCCTACTGTCATTTCGACTAAAGGTGATCAAACCCCCTGGTTTCTGAGGATTGGGAATAAAATAATGGTGGGAGCAAGGAGGGTGTACCATATATAGAAGTTTGGCACCTGGATCTTAATTAAAACCCCTCTGATACCGTGAATGAGGACAAAGATGAGAAGGGAACATTGAACTGCTCACACGCAAAACCAGCCACGGCTTTTTAAAACTAAAATGCTGAACTTCGACACTGGCTACAGCCAAAAAATGATCCCATTTTCCCTCTTTCTTCCAGTAACCATGAAAACTTATTTCAAATTGTGCTTCGTGTTGGTGATGACAATGAATTACTCCTCTCCCAGCAAAATTTCCTAAACCTCCTTCATTAATAAGCAGGAAAAACTTCAATGGACAAAACACAAGGTTTCATTCTGGACGGTGCTCCAAAAAATTGCTTTAATTTCTTCCATCTTTCTTTGATATCATAAAAACAGTAGCAAAAAAAAAAAAAAAAATTAAATATCTGTTTGGTATTTAATCCTCGTGGCTGCAGTGGGTAACAAACCAGGGGAAAGCCCACTCAGAGAGTTTGTTTCAACACTTTGTTTTCAGCTTTTCCGTGGAGACACTCACCAGAATAAATTCCCCCTGAGGAAGCTCATGCTCCAATCCGAGTAACCGAAGAAAAATTGTTGAGCACTGAAAGCAATCTGGCCTTTGTTGAGATTTCCCTTCTACTTTTACAGTCACTTGTCATTCCGTTTAATAAGAGAGAAAACTTTCCTGACCAGCTAAATTATGCCATTCAAGACATTAAGGAAAACACACATACCCTGAAGTAAAGGTAAAATTATGCTGCAATCATCAAATCAGCCTTCTCTTCTTTATCCCATCTGTATATTCTCCTTGGAAAAGCTGCAGCAGAGGCTCCACGAGCAGCACAGCCCTACCTGCCTGCCGCTGCAATTGCTGGTATTTTAATCTCATCAAAGAATCGGAGTTTTTCTTCCTGCTGTTTTGACTTTGCTGTCTCTTAGCCCTGTCACATTCACTAGTTTTGAATAAGTGCAGAACTTGCATTTACAGAATTTGCAATCTGCGAGATTGTTTAAGTGATTTATCAAATACTTTGATTGAACACTTATTGCTGCTCCAGTTCTGAATCTCATTTAAATTGACTGGGCTTGACATAAGCCTTTGGAGTGAACACAGAAACGAGTCCAGGCTCTGGCAGGTACAGCACGAGGGGGAAAAAGTTCCACCTCCAGCCACAGCACTTCTGGAATTACACCCTGATAAAATCAGTGCTCTCTATTCCTTATTACGCATTGTATGTCTGATAAAACCACAGTCAGATGGGCTTTATCTTATTGATGATGCAGCACAACATCTCTGCAAGTTGCTTCAGAAAGCACAGAGCATCCAGCACCCCTCAGGGTTCTAAAACAGAAAATTTGGATTTTCTCTCAATGGACTTGAAGGGCCCAGACCTTTGGAAGGCTCCGCACAGCCACAACCGCAGCACTTAAATCCAAGTTAAAATCACTTTGCACTCACAGACGACACTCAGACCAGACAAATGCTGAGCTCTAAGTTCTGGAACATCTAAAAAGTTGGGAAAATGGTGAATTTTTGCCATCCAGGGGATGATGCACCTCTGAGGAATGCCAAGCAAAACTGGGGCAAATGGATTTGAAGGTCTACAGAGACAACAACACCCAAAGGGCTGCACCAAAACTCTTCCAAATTGGAGCTCAATGCACCACAGACACCACTGGGAGGCTCAGTGCCTTCTGCTTCATGGAGGCAACATTTCAATTTAACTCTTTGTGTATTAAATTCGTGCCACTCCCTCTTTTCCCCCAAGTTTATGTAGAACAAACGCAGTCTCCAAGACCACGTGCTGTCTGCCACAGCCCTTTCCATGGGACAACCACTCAGAAACAAAACTTGGGCATTATTTAAAAGCGCAGAAGTGTTGTAATAAATCAAAAATAACCCACAGAGGAGGGCCAGGGCCTGTGTGGATTCCAAGCACCTGGATCAGGTACAGAGTGTTCATTGTGAGTAACAGGCGAGCAGGGGTGGAACAAATGAAGAGGATTTGTTTCAGCCCATCAGAGATGAAATGAAATGCTCCTGCAGCACAACGGAGCCGAGGCTTTCTTGCTAAATCTGTTGTCTTTCAGGCTCATGGCATTTTCAATGCTTCCTCCAAACTCATGTGGGATAATGCACTTCCAAAAAGTAGGCTCTAGGTATGCACATTCTTAAAATCAACCACTCAACACGCATCCAAATAAAAGTGAGCTTTCCTCCCCATTTTCCCCAAGAAAGGAAGCTCGGAGCCCTTTTATGCATTGTGAATGGCCCACCTAATTTAGACTGAATTATACCCTAACCTTCATTTCCCCTTTACTTCTTTGCTCCATTCAGCAGTTTCTGACTTCAGCTAATTCACTAACAATCCCAGCTGGTCCTTCCCAGCTCCCAGTTCTTTAGCACATTGTCCAAGGAAACTATGTGCTCCCATCTACACTGGTATTCCCCTCTCCAATTAACCTACTGCTGAGAGGCTTTACCCCTTTCCACCATCCATTCCTCTGCACAGACATTTCTTTTTTTTTCTTTTTTTTAACCTTTTACTTCTTGAATTGAAGTGCAGGAAGGAGATGCCTTCCAGGTGAGAAGGTGTTAAATTTATTTGCTGGTTACTCAGGATGACACAACACAGGATGGCTCTGAGAGAAAAATCTGCTTGATCTGCAGTGCGTTTCAAAGCTGAGCGTTAAGGCACAGATGTTTGAGGTGGAAGTAAACAAATAACAAAAGAATTTCCACGCTTGCTCTGTGACAGGCATGCGCTTGTTCTGAGCGCTGAACCCTGGCAGAGGAGCCAGCTCAGCCAGAGGTGTGGCTGGGGTTTGATCCACGCACGGGTGGCACTGCTGGAGACACGGGCACGGATTCTGGATTCTTGTTGTTTAAAAGAAGGAATCAACATTTTATCAAACAATTCTCACTTTGGTGGCAGCAGAAGGAAGGCCCGTGGGCCTGGAGGGCTCCTCACTGGGAAGGTTTTGCCATGTCTGCAAGAGAGAAGCCTTGAGCATGTCCATGTTTCAGATCTGTGCCATTGATTACCTTCTACACGTGTGTGCACACGTATTTTTATAACTTTAGTTTTGTCTGATCAGGAGCAGAGATGACCCCAAGCACTTGGGCGCCCGATCACATCGTGTTTGCACAAACAGAACAAACCAGCCGGAAACTCTTCTGCCACCTTGGGATAAAGCCAAGGCTTCAACATCTTGGAGTCCCCTACCCAACAACATTTTACAGCCAGAATTTCTACAGCAAATGTTAAAAAAACCTCCCTGGATTCAGACTGGAGATTTGTCGCTCCTCTCTTACAGCGAGGGCCTGCACATCACCCCTGCTGACAAAAAGTGTCCTCCTTTTCACTTGAACTGTGGTGGTTATCCCAAAAACTCCTTCCTTGTGTAGATTTAAGACCACGTTTCAGAAGACCTGAACCTCCATGTTTGCTTCCTGAAATCCATTCAACATTTCCCTCTCCGCCACTGTGCCAAGTGCCTTCCTTCTGGGTGAACGGCCCAGATCTCCTCGTTGACAAGATCCCAGATAAAACAAAGACAGGGGGAAATGGAATTGCTGGCCACGAAACACCCAGCTGCTCCAGCTCCTCCTTTTCCTGTACATTTGCTTAGAAGCAAGTGAGCAGAACAACAGCCTCGTGCTCAGAAAGTGGGGCTGGGAATCAGGCAGGGAGAAAGTCAATATGGAGCAGTGTGTCCATTTGTTTTGATTTATCTCGCTAACTTCAATTGACAGTTAATTCATCAGAGGAGGAAAATGCCAGTCCAGTGAAAACACAACTCGTGAAGGGGAGAGAAGGGAGTGGAAAACACAGAGTGGGGATAATACAGGTAATAAATTAAAGGATACAGTATCAGTATTTTATCATTCCCATTCTGAATTTGCCGTATCTCGACTCTTGCCAATTACAATTTATAGTGAGCAGTAAATTTACACTGATTTATTTCACACACACACACATGCGCCCTTTGCAAAATGAGGTGACTTTAGAAAACAGGAAAAGACAGGAAAAGGAGTTGCTTTGGCTCAAATTCCTAAATCTGAAATTTCCAGCAGTGACTGCAAACCCTTGTAACAAACAATGGGCAAGATGAGAATTTACACTGGGAATGTTGCCTTGGATCTAAAATGCACTAAAATAAAAGGTTGGAAATGGGATTTGCAGCAGCAGTGCTGGTGCACCAGTGACACCAGTGCAGGGCATGGGGATGCACTGGGAGCCTCCCATCTCCCTGTGGGCTGATCCCTGGTCTGGGTGTCCCCACTTATCCAGGGAAATGCTCCAGGTATTCCCTGTTTTAGCCTCCTAACCCCACAGCTCCTCCCTTGGAGTCTCTTGTTATCACCCAGCAATATTTAACTTCTCCCTGTTTGGGGCTTTTTTGCCTTAAATACCCCTCTCTCCCAAAGGGTGTTTTTTGGGTTGGACTTTGCCTGGCCTTAGGATGACATCAGTGATGATAAAAGCTGGAGATGGGATTTAGGGAGCCCAGAGCCATTGAGCGAGAGACATTGAACAGAGCATCCCTGCTGGTGCATCCACTCATGGGCTGGATTCACACCATCCTCATCCTCTGTGGCCCTCCTGATCTCCCACAGACAGATCTGTTCTGGAACTCACCTTTCACTACGAAAAGCGGAACTTACTTTTATGTAATTTTAGCAGTTTTTCCCAGTAGTTTCATCAAGTGCTCCCACACAAGGATCCTGTTTGTTCTTAGACAACAATCTCACCCTGAAGTGCAGCCTTGCACAGACGCAGCTTGGATTATTCTCCCTGGATATTCCAAATTAAATGGCCTCGTGTTTATCTGAATGGAAGTTAACCCACTATCTTTTTGGCCCATTCACTGAGTTTTGCAGGGCTACTGAACATTTTGGGCACCATCCCTGATGCCGAACTTCCACCTGGGAAATGCTGCTCCTCCACTCAGCAGCAAACATCAATTTCTGCTCCAAAGAACACAGACAGCTCAACAAGAAGCTGAACTTCCTGCCTTTTTTTCCCCTTAAATCACCTTGTACGCTTATTAAACCCCAAGCACAGCTGCAGGGGACTAGGAGAACTTAAGCTTCTCTCTGTCCATTTCCCAGGAAACTGGACAAGAGCCAAAAATAATCTGTCCTGCTTGAAGTGTCTGCATTTTGCCTCCACAGCTCTCCAGAAAGGCACCATCCCTATCTCCCTGCCATGCTGCTGAAATTCATTTTGGAGATGATAAAACCACTTGGGAACAGCAAAAGATCCTTCACTTCTGAGGGTGGGAGTGTCCATAAATCAGAGCTTGGGACAATGGTTCGGTTGGTGTGTAAGAGATGAGCTGCCCACGCTTTTGGTTTGAGCACAAAACCAAGCTTGGTGCAAGTTACCAACAGCGCAGCACTTTTGAATTTTTAAGCTAAAACAGAGATTAAACACAAGCACCAAAAAAAAAAAATATTGTATCAACTCTGAAAATCCCGTACCTTCCACAGCACTGGCTAAAGGCTGCAAAGGCACAAACGCGGAGTAGGACACAGGAGAGGGAAAGAAATCACAGCCTGAACTTTCACCCAAATGTCTAAATGAAATCACAAGTCTTGCAAAGGTTTAGAGAAGACTGGGTACTTCTGTTACATTCACTGTGAGGGGGTTTAATCCTCAGAAAAGAAAATACCAATTATTGCAAGAGGATTTATTGGTTTGTACAGTCCCAAAGACCAAAATGCCAGGCTGATCCAGTGAATGGGCTAAACTCCTTAAAATGCCTTAAAAAACCAGGTATACTCTTTTATGATATAGATATACTATTCTATATTATACAGGTGTAACTCCTTAAATACCTTAAAACATTAAAATAATTCCAAAATATTGATCTCGTATCTGCACCCAGTTTCCAAACCCCCTGTGCTGATGTTCAGCATCACCTGACAGTGCAATACCATTTTCACAAGCTGCTCCCACAGCGCATTTCCCCTGACCGCTGCCACACCTGCAGCTCCACCCTTTGCCTCTTCCTGGCTTTCCTCCAAAAGCTGAAATATTCCAAAGTGTTCTGATATACCAGAAATCCAAATAATCGGCTAAAGGTGCAAGCTCTGCTCGCAGTGGGGTTTTAGATGGAGATACTTCTGCTCCCTGGCTGGGCCCAGCAATCCCGCCTGGATTCAGCCAGAGGAGGTTCCCACCCTGCCACAGGACACACGGCGACACCACAGCCCCAGCAACAACCAAAATCACTGAATTCTTCCCTTGCAAAAGCTTTTCAGTCACTCAAAGGAATCAACCACAATGACCCGAGTTTGATGGGTAAGGATTCCCCCCCCTTCAGCTGTGCAGGTCACGATTTAGCAGTAAAATTTCAAAGTTGTTAAATAACCTTTTCCTTCATCACATAAAAGATGAAGGAAGCCAAGCAATGTAAGCATTAAACCAGAATCTGATGTCCAGTGGTGTTTAGGGGTGGAATTATCCAATCCCACTAAAGATGCTTGTGTAGCACAGACAGGAAATTCACCCCAACTACAGCTGACAACTCTCCCCTCCTTCAAGAGACAAATATTTATTCCTTTCCTCACAGCAATTCCTTTGGACTGTGGCTGTTGTCAGCTACAGGAGAATCATGGGTTTCCTGTTGGGATCTTTGACACTTGTCAAGTTCACTTTAACAAATTTCACCTCTTGCCACATTAAAATCACGCTCCCAAGAAATGTTTTCCTGCTCTGTGCACCAAAAGACTTCCAGCACAGAGAGATGTAATCCAGTTTTGAAAATTTTACTTTCAATGAATAAAATGGATTTAAATTTGCCTCGTTAACAATCGTGAAGGAGCTGAGCCTGTCCCCCCTCCCTGCCCTGCTTGGGGACACACACGGAGCCCCTCAGAAAGGACCAGCAGCGCTGGGGACACTGCTCAGCCCTGCCACTCTCTGCCTCTGAGACAGGAGCTTTATCCAGCTCCTCACATCACTCTTCTTTCCCAAACATTTGGCTGTGGTGGCTCCCCCCCTCCTCTTTCCCTTCCCCTTCCTCCAAGTTGAAGGCAGTTCACCACTTACGGTCATTTACAGCTTACATCCCAGCAAATCCAGAAGGTGTCTGATGAAAAAGAGGGACTAGCCAAGCATCTTAATCCCCCTGTTCATTCATGCTCTCTGTAATGTTCTTTCAGGCCTCTGCTGAGAGACTAGGCTGAAATGAAGGCTGATAAATTAGTCTGGAGGGAAACAAGGCAGATTCTGCTTGTAAAAGGTCATTCCAACTTTGTTCTGGGTGAGGGTTTATCTTGACTGCAGCTGCGACAGACAATGGCCGGGGCCTAAACGGCAGAAATCCAAGCTCTGCTCACGAAATTACTGTGCTGATAAGGGAGAATGGGCTTCAGGGAGATCTAAATGGGAAAAGGGAGGTGGGGGACAAGGGTGAGGTGTAGGTATTTTTGAACAGGATTGAACAGGGATGACACAATGAGATGTGCAATTAAAGCAGAGGGAAGGAGAGGGAAGGAGCACATGGCTGCCTGGGCAGATCCAAAGGGAGAAAAGAAATCCTCATGTGTGCTGAGCGAAAGGCCTCGGTGCCACACGGGCATGAGGGGCTGGAGCTGGGCTAATGGGCCAGACAGGTGATAAAACACACTGAACACAGAGCTGGCTGTGGAAGGTCGGGGCTGCACCGCTCAGGATCCAGGCCTCGCTTCCAGCACAGGCAGGGATTCACTTCCCCAGCAACACGAGGCCAAGAGCAGCCAAAATAAACCCCACCGAGGAGTGCGCAGGACACTGGGGGAGTGGAAAACACTTCATTTTCTTTAATAACCTTTTATGCCTTCCTGAGGCACAGAGAATAAATGATGGCAAGTTGTGACAAACCTTCCTCCTGTCTGTGCTTCTGAGAGTCTCCCTTGCTGACACATCCCACTGGAACCTGCACGTCCCATCAGTGCACACACGTTGAACGGTCACTGTCACCTGTCTGGAACCTGATTCCAGCTCCACTCGGGCCTGGAGCCCTGGGGTCCAGCACAGGATGGACAGGGAGCTGCTGGAGAGAGTCCAGAGCAGGCACCAGGACGAGCAGAGGGATGGAGCAGCTCTGCTGGGAGGGAAGGCTGAGAGAATTGGGATTGTCCAGCCTGGAGGAGAAAAGGTGACCTAAGTGCGGCCTTCCAGCACCTGGAAGGAGCTACTGGAAAGATGGAGAAAAACTATTTACAACAGCCTGGAGTGCCAGGACAAGGGGGGAATGGCTTCATACTGCCAGAGGGCAGGTTTAGATTGGATATTGGGAAGGAATTCTTCCCTGGGAGGGTGTTGAGGCCCTGGCACAGGGTGCCCAGAGCAGCTGGGGCTGCCCCTGGATCCCTGGCAGTGTCCAAGGCCAGGCTGGACAGGGCTTGGAGCATCTTGGGATGGTGGAAGGTGTCTCTGCCCATGGCAGGGGGTGGAACTGGATGAGCTTTAATGTCCCTTCCAACCCTTCCTACGATTCCATGATTTTGTCGTCTGTCTGCTTTGAGAGAGGCCAGAGGGCACCAGGAGATCAGGAGAGAAGCACAACAAAGTGGAGATTTTACACGGACGCCTCCCAAAGCAGCTGGGCCTCAGTCACAACTTGAGGAGCCCCTGATTGGGAATGACTCTTCCAAAGACATCCCCATGCTCTGGAAATGCTCCTTCCACCCAAAGGGCCAGTTCCCCACCTTGCCTGATCCCCGGGCCTTCTCCTGCAGACGTGATTCTTCCATTCATCTTTCTAAAATGACTCAAATTCAGCTTCACACCTTCCTGGACAAACAGCCCTTGTCCTGCAAAGCTGAGCTCTCTCAGTACCAGGACTGCCTCATTTTGCACAGGTCCCAGCACTCCGCTGGGACGGAGCACGCAAAAAGAGGAATAATGAACACACGAAAAGAGGTGAATAATGAAGTGCTGCGCTAGCAAGCAAAGAACCAAGTCCCACCCATGTCCCACTCCTTCAGAGAAAGCGATGGATCCAACCCTTCATTTCCATCCCTAAACACGACAAATCTTCCCAGCATTTCCAGAGCCAAACAAGAAGCAACTGAAGCACCAAAATGTGTGAAATCCCAAATCCCACAAGGTAAATCTTGCTACATTTACCAGATCTCCAGATATGTGGTGCTGCTCCATATTTGCCATGGGAAGAGGAGGAACAGTTCCAAATAATGCAGCAAATGTTATTTTCCCATTCTCTACAAGTAATTAACACAACATTTTACTCGGGAAAATTCGCCGTCGGTACTTCTTGCATCACACAGATTGGGGTAAAGAGATTGAATTTAAAACCTTCAGACTTTGGGATTGACCAGGAGCTCAAACGGGGTTCACTGTAGGGTTTGTTGACACTGAGCCTCACCCTGGAGCCCTCAGTGCCCCAATCCCACAGGAACACCTCCAAGCAGTGAGGAGCACGACGCTTGATTCCCAAAAAAACCAACACCTTCCTGAGTGCCTCGTACAAGCAGCCTGAAAACTCCAAAATGAGTTATTTTGCATCGCTCCCACCTTCCCAAAGTGCCCCTGAAAGAGTCCCCAGAGCGCTGCCTCCTTCAGAGCCCCATGTATATTTATGGGTTCACTTATTGATCATTTCCTTCACAAAAGCCGCTGTGTTCCAGGGCTCCATCAGCCAGGCTTTGCTGGGAGCGGGCAAAGCGCAGGTTGGATTTCTCTGTAGGTGAACATTCCTGAGGGACAAGCAGTGCCCGGGGTTCTGCAGGGCTTTTGACAAGGAAAAGAGCTATTTTTCAAACCCTGTGGTCACCACTGAGCTTTTCACGGGATTTTTTCTTTTTCTTTTTCCTTTTTGAAAGCGTGGCTGATAAAATGCTGCTTCAGGAGCTGGTATTCAGGGATGGCTCTCGAAGACGAAAGGAAAATATTTATTTCCTTTTTCTGCTTGTGAATCAGAATGTTCTATTTAAAGAAAGTGCCCTCTGCCGGATTGCTCATGAGTTATTACCCCTTATGGAAATAAAGGAGAAATATCAGGAGGTATTCTTAGTCATTCCCTTCCCCTGTCTCTTCTTTTTTTCCCTTAATTCCTTATATACCCATGTTTTAGCCAAGTGCCTAAGATAGAGCAACTTATCTTGGCATTCTTGGGCCTAAAAAAGGCTTTACTCTCTTAACCCTGGCATTGAAGCATTTGGGGAAACGTCAAAAAATGGGACAAATTTTAGTCCTTTCACTTGGATGCCATAAGGTGCGTTTTCCACTTTTATCCCGGGTCAAAATTATTAAATTAACCTCCCCCCCAAAAGATGGAGCTGTAGACAATGGGGTTTTGCCTGTGACTCCATCAGCTTCTTCTTTTGAATCCTGACCCAGTCCTTGTTCCTGCCGGTCTGATTTTAATTCCAAGCATAGGAAACGGCCCAACAATTGCCAGCACCTGCATCTGACCTTTCCCCTTCCTCATGGTGGTCCCCTGACACCAGAACAAAGCCCAGATCCTGCAGGGAAGATCAAAATGTGGATGCTCTCCCAGAGCTGCTCCCTGGGAAGGGGATGGAACTGAGCGTGTACAAAGCTGAGCAACCTCCTCGGCCCAAAATCTCACAGTATTTAGAATATTTTGAGGTCAGAAACTTGTTTTTCCTTCTCGAGATTATTTTTTTTTTTCACTTAAGTGCTAAGTTTTGGCCCAAAGCAAAAGTTTCTCTGCAGTTTTATATCCACGTGTATAAAAATTCTGTCTGGGGGTGCTCTTGGCAGCTCCTGAGGGCACACCAGGCAGGCCCAGGGTGCTCTTACATTCTGCTTTCCTCATGAACCCACAGATCCTTTCATTTCCAGGGTGATTCCAGCCAGGCAAAACTGGGAAATGGTGAAGGGACCTTGCACGGGAAATGTTTGTTGTGCAGGTAACGCTCGGGAAGGGCCACACACGAAATTCCTCAGCAATTTCCCTGCAAGAGCAGGGATTTGGGTCGGAAAACAGCAATTCATGGACTCCTTATCCGTGAGTGAGAGAAGCTGTTGTAGTAACATCGTTCTCCAGGCAAAGGGAAAGGCAGAGGCCGGAGAAAATGAATGAATCAAGGAAGGAAAACGAGCAGGAAATGTCATCACATCCTCGCAGGGCCCAGCTGAGAACACGTCAGGAGCCGTGAGGAGCTTTGGGGATTTCTTTGCTCATTTAAAGGACTCCTGCTCCTTTCAGCATCTCTGGCTAAGACAGGACAGACAAGAACTCGCTGCTGCAGCTGGATCAGCTTTGAAAGGGAAATGAAGGAATTTCTGTATGATCTGAAATGGGAAACATGACAAAACCATCACTGTTCAAGCCGTGCTTTGAGGCTCCTTCCTATTTTAATATTTCAAAGATAGTTTTAAAGTGTATTGTTTGAAATATACTTTAATTTTTAGGATATTTTAGTATTTTTAAGACTCAAGGAAATACAGTAGAATTCTCCTCCCAGCATTCAAGGCCAGTCACGTACAGTAAATTTCCCTTCGCACCTAGGAGTATTCCTTAAAAACAGGCAAAATTAAAAAAAAAAGCAAACAACCAAAAAAACCACAAAACAAAACATAAAACCAAAACCAACCAACCAAAAAAAAAAAAAAAACAACCAAAAACCAACAAAACAACACAACAAAAAAACCCAAAACAAAACAAAAAAAACCACCCCAAAACAAAAACCCCAAACAAACAAAAAAAATCCCAACATGGTAAAATTTAAATCTTCAGTTTTGGGGGAACAGGGAGATTTGATTGCTGTGAACCAGTGACACTTTAAAGGCTGTTCAAAACCCAGCAGTTTTCCCTGGCCCAGATGTGGAGCCAGAATTCTGCTGCATCCTCAGCTGCTGGCTTCCATTTTTTCCCAAGGTGTTTGTCTTCCATGGGGCAGCCTCTCTCTTCCCCCCCAAGTAGGAAATGAAAGCACTTTTTTATTTTCCCGATGTAAAGGAGCAGCCTGGCTCTGACACTTCAGCTGAGAAAACTCTTTGTGCTTCAGCAAATAACCTCTCTTAAAAAATAAATTAAAATATAAATTAAAACAAACTGCATTAATCAGCGGTATTTACCCTGTGAAGCAAACTGAGCTAAAATCATGATCACTTCCAAATCTCCTACAATTCAGACTCTGAATTTCCCTCCAGGATGAGATTCCTATCCTCCTCTCAATTAGGAAAATTAACAGCGCCATGATAAACACCATTATTTACCTGAAGCGATAGAAATCATTATATAATTATTTTATTTTCATTTTCTGCAGGTCCCGGAGGCCATGAAGCCCAAAGACGCCGTGATTTATTCGGGGTGCTCGTGGTGCTGTGTTCTGTGTCAGCAGGCAGGGGAGCAGTGGCATCAGGAGAAATGAAAACCCTGTCACACTCCGTGACCACAAGGCTTCCGGTGGGGTGGTGTCTTTTAAGGCACAAAATCAAAGGTGCAGTGACACGATCAGCACGGCAGCGTCAGGGAGTGAGGGAAAGCACCCAACAGGTCCTCACTGAATCATCCCTGGGAGGGGCTGGGGCCCAGGATTGACACATCTTATTTATTTTTACGAGATGAGCATGAATCACTCGCTGCCGTCGCCGTGTCCAAAGAGCCCTTGAACGAGAGGTGTGGTTTAATTCAAAGGGTATTTTTTAGAACATATCCCACAAAGCAAAGCCAGATACGAAGCTGTGCTGCAGATAAGGCAGGACACGTGTTCAGGCCATCCCAGCCCAGCCCTCCTGTCTGCCTCCAAGGAAAACTGCCTATAATAAAGGTTATTATGCAGCCTTTCTCAAGGTATGGCAGATAAAACTCAGCTTTCTGCATTCCCATGGGTGTTTTGGGTTATTAATGAGTGAAGCTGAAAGCTTCAGCAACACCAGGCCTGGAGTGAGGAGCTCAGATGGAAACGGGGCTGGCCCTACCTCCAAACACAAACTGAATTTCCTGGGGATTTTGAGGGCCAATTCACTGCTCTGTTTCATTTTCATTTTCACAAACCTGCCCTTACTGGAGTTTGAAAAGAGAAGGCTCTTTCTGCATTGGTAATCCATGAATAGAAGGGATCCATTTTCAAAAAGCCCTTAAGAGCACATTTTCCAACCCCCAAAATGTTGTTTGATTTGGTTTATTTTAATGCTGAAGTCAGAAGGAACAGACATGAATTATGAAGCACGTTGTCCTGTTACAACAACACAATCAGCATTTTCCAGCAAAGCTGAGATGGGGCTGAGGAATGGCCACTTTGCAGCCAACGCCACTGCCAGTGACACTCCCAGCTTAGTCAAGGCCCGACGATAAATTTCCTGTGATGAAGGGCAAGAACTTCTGGTGCCAAAGGCAGAGACACTGTTCAAATTGAGGAACTGATGACTACTGAAAACAAACAAACGACAAAAAGACCAGGTTTTCAGAATTTGAGAAGTGGGCGAAAGTGGGATTATCAAGGCTAGAAGCCACAGGAGATGAACTGAGAAACACGAATAGAGAAGAGGTTGGGTGTGAAGCACAGGTATCATTCCTGAAGTAAATCCCTAATAGGAGAGAAAATTCAAATGTAAGATATCCAGATTGGCCATAACAAGGAGTTGGGTGGAAGTCTTACACCTGCATTCAACCCCAAGTCACTGCAAGTCAAAACTACAAATTCCAGAGAAATACTGACCAAAAAAAAAAAAAAAAAGACAAACTGCAGAAGGAATATTCCTCATGGTCCTACAAATCCCAGATTTGTTAAATTTATCACCACTGAAAGAAACAGCACATGGAAGTAAAACCCAACAAGTTACTGGGTGACAAAAACTCCTCCCTTTTTTCTCTCACTACCCGTTCCCTGCCTGCTCAGTTTCATGAGCAGAGGGTGGAAACATCCCAAGTTACAATTTCCCCATTTGCCATCGGGTAGAGCTGCCTAGAACGTCTCCTCAGGGTTTTCCCAGCCTCCCACTCCAAGGGAACAGCTCAGAAACCATCACAGCAGACAATATTTACTCCGTGAATTCCTGCTCAGCACATGAAGGGACTCACGGATGCTGCTCCCAAATGAAATTCTGAAGGCGCTGACTGGGAACAGGTCCCTGAACTGTCTTGAAACACTCTGGGAAATGGGGAGCTTCAAGAGGTGTCTGCGAGGACAAGCAGAGAGTGTTGGGGTGGGCTTGGGGACACCTGAGGGAGGACAAAGCCCTTCCTCTGAGGTGTGAAATGGCCCTGCCAGGGCAGGGGACAAAGGAACCGCTGGAACGGGAGAAGTGCCCCGGACAGGGAAAGTTTGCTCAATTACACCGCAAAACCAAACAGCATCACAAAGTCAACGGGAATTGATAAGTACGGCTCCTATCAGCACTCAGAGCAGCGGGGATGTGGGGAACCTTTCTGAAAATCATGCGTGTAAATATCAACTTCTATCAGGAATATAAAGCACAAGGACAACGTTTTGCCAAGGTCATAGAAGAAAAGAAAGATTTGCACTACTCGACTTGGATCTGACTTCTACCAGCCAGGGAGGATTGCACTTTGTTCCTGAAAGTCGGTGTTAAAATAAAGTAACAAACAAAAATATAAATGGAAACAACAAATGCCACCTATCAATAATTGGTTCAGAAAAAGAGGATTAATCTTTCACATTGCAGCCTACAAATAATTAATACTGCATATTCCTAGAGGAAAATTTTCCTTATTTTCAGAGATACTGTGCAGTGATCAGTACCTCCCTCAGGAATCTGAAGCTGCTTTACAGCTACAACGTCCCTCAACCAGACCATGTAGTGCCAGGATTTTTCCCCCCCCACAAAACCCCACTTGTTGATGCTCATGCAGTAATACCAATCAAATATTCTGCAATGATATTCACAATAGAAGCCAACACCAAGAGGAGCTTCTGAGGAATGTCATTGGAGGGGAGAGAGGGAATCAAAACTCTGCTGAATTCCCCTCTTTTCCCTGCACAGGATAGAAGGAAAAGGAAACTCTCGACTCAGTCATTCAAGCAAACTCTGATTTTAGCTCTTCAGACACTTCCTACAGCAGAGCAACAGAACACAATTGAGTTTGGTTCTTAAAACAAGAAATTTTTGCTGTTTTCTGCACTTTGGACACATTGAAAAAGTAAACAAAACAAAAACATCTGGACCTACTTCTCTGGGCTTCACTGTGTCTCGCTGCTCACTGATTTTTGACATCGCAGTCAGGAGTGCAAATATAATCAGAGACAATTTGAACTGTTAATGCTGAAGTCTGGCCTTTGTGACCCGGGTTTCTAAGAAAACAGAGTTCTGTGACTGCCCTGCTGCCTTCTCCCTGGGAAAACCTTACAGTTCCAGCCCCCAGCTGCTTCCCACCCTGCAAATCCTCCAGGATTTTGTGAACCACTTCAGTTCAGTTTGTGAAGCCAGTGGTGGCTGATGGATGAATCAGGGCAAGTCACTGCTTCACCCACGGAAAATGAAGGAAAATTCAGCTCCTTTTTTTTTTTTTTTTTTTTAGGGACAGNGACAGGCCTCGTCCACCCAACAGCAAAATCCTGCCAGGAAACCTCTCTGCCCTCACTGCCCCAGACACAGCCTCTTCCTCAGGACAAGAGCCAGCAGCTCCCATGGCAGCAAGGGGTGGGCATCAGGGCTAGAGACAAGGAATTATAGATTGTATAATGGACACTGGGTGTGCTGGGATGGGCCCGTGTGCACCGGGCAGGAATCCCAGGCTACATTTCACTGCTCACAGAATATTTCAGGATAATTAGAGATCCGTATATTCTCCAATCAAGAATATAGGAGCAGAAGAGGCTAAGATGATTTCTGGGACAAGGCCAGAAAAGCAGGGAGAAAGATGGGAAGCTGTGGGGCAGCTTTTCCTGCTGAAGGCTGGGTTTTGTTCGGCTCTTGGGGGAAAATGACTTTCACATTTCTCCATCTCTGCTGCGGCACAAGAACTCGAGAACATCGGGGCTGTTAATGGGTACATGCTATTTCTCCCTGCCCAGTTAATAATGCCTGCACCACCGACACGGGCTGGGAGTCAAAGGTAACAGCCCCAACCACCAAACATGATGCGATTAATCCCATTCCCTCCACGCGACAACTCCCGAACACCATTTGGAAATGACAAGTGACCCGACATCATTCAAAAACAGCCTTCCAAAACGGTGCTGGAGCAGTTTCTGTGGCCCAGGAAGTGAACTTTAAAAGGGGTTTCTGCTGATTTTAAATCCTGCAGGTAACCAGGGTGCTAAATGAGGCAGGGAAACACGGCAGCAGCAAAGTCACCACCTCTGTCCCCAGGCCACCAGGCCTCAGTCCAGCTCCACGAACACTTGGCAGAGAAGACAAAGGAACGTGGTGCCCACATTCCGCACGCTTACCTCCCATCCAAAGTTTGTTTCCTTTAATGTGCTCCTCTGTACTGCCATATAGGGTCCAAATCTTTCCCCAACTTCAATCTTCTTTTTGGCCCAAATCCCTAGCCCTGCCCCTGGGATCGAAGATTCTCTGAGTTCAAAATCTGGTGGGATTGGAATGTCATCAGGAATGTAGACGGGAGCTTCATAGGGTGAGCCCTCCTTGGGAGTGAAGTCCTCACTGGTGGGAAAGGGTGACGGAGGTCCCACAGGGATGGGGGACATTATACTGTCCTCAGTTTCCTCCTCTGCGCTTTCGCCAGCAAGGAGATCGGGGTCGGTCTCGTACATATTATTTACAATCTCGCTGTCACCTAAAAGGGGAAACAGCAGAACAAAACACACTGAGACACTCGCGTGAACATTGGTTAATCTCTCCCTGGGACAGTTTCACTAAGCCGAGCTCGCACGCTTCGAAAGGATGAAAACCTCCCTCGAGGAACTCAGGTGGAGCTGAGGTCAGGACACTGATACTCATGGGGTGCTGCAGAAGGGTGGGGTGAGGCTCACTGCAGCCTGGAATGTTCTATGGGATCAGGGGTGCTCTGCTGTTGGTGTTTCAGTTTTGGAAAGAGGGAACAAAACACAGAAGAGGTGCTCGAGGTTCCCTTTAACCACTTCTTGATTTAACTGGCTCAGTAAATTTTGTAAAGGGGAAAATAAAAAACCGAACCCAGAAAGAAATTCAGGTAAAATCCAAGTTTGGCAAGAAGTGTTTGCGTGGTGTTTGGGGGTCCTGCTCAGGTCCCACAACAGCAGCTGTGGCTGGGACCTCCCAGCTGCACCTCAGCCCTGCGCCTGTGTAGGTGGAACAAGAGCAGCACTGGTTGTAATCACAGAGTCCTGGGATGGTTTGGGTTGTGAAGGGACCTTAAAGCCCACCCAGTGCCACCCCTGCCATGGGCAGGGACACCTTCCACTGTGCCAGGCTGCTCCAAGCCCTGTCCAGCCTGGCCTTGGACACTCCCAGGGATCCAGGGGCAGCCCCAGCTTCTCTGGGAACCTGTGCCAGGGCCTCCCCACCCTCACAGGGAAGGATTCCTTCCTAACCTCAAATCCAGCCCTTCTCTCTGTTAGTTTGAAGCCAATTCCCCCTTGTCCCTGAGTGAAAACCTTGGACACACCTAGGGCAATAAAGTTTGGGGATTTTTCCAAGAGGAGTCAATTGCTAAGCAAGGACATTCATATGGAATGAAAACGGAGCTTTCTCATCCAAAAAGGAACAGACAGGGTGGTGGTAGGGGAGCAAAACATGAAGGGGAAAAGGAAAACACATTTGTCACCCAACACAAGTAGCTGGAGTATTTTTGGGAGCAGATTTGCTGTGTCTCCACGAGCCGTGAGGCAGCAGGAGCGTGCTCCCGGGGCTCAGCAGCTCCCACTGGGATCACAAACCCAACAACCACTGCTCTGTGGGTGCTGCGGGGCCAGGGGGGCTCACAGGGGCACATTTAATGCCACCATGGGGGAGCCGCACCCCACAAAAGTGACAGCTTTCACTGGCTCCCAACGAGGAGCCATCGGGGGAGAATAGCTGGAAAAGCACGGCTCCACTTGAGGTATTTATAATTCATCTCTTCCCTAACCTCAGAATGCACCTTCTGTCTGCGAGACACATCTCCCCCTCTATTTCTTTTTTTCATGCCTAATAAAGATTTTCCTGAGTTCATGCCTAAGGTGGCAGACTCGACTAAGGAGGAGGATTTGGATTCCTCTGCCAACATTTTTTTGCTCCAGCTTTTGGAGGAAAACAGGGAGCTGCCTGCTGCAGTTGACATGGGTTTCCTCTGCTAGAAAGTGCAGCCCTCCCTACTCAAACATGTCACCAGAACCAAGCTTTCATGAACATGAGATACTCCATCATCCTGAAAATATTTGTGGTTGCAGTAAATGTTTTCTCGCCCAGTATTAGCAAGTCAAATCATTTTCTGCTCTATGATTAGCCTCTTTTGCACTTAAGGAACAGGAATTCCAACTGAGTTGAAGAGCAAAACTGGGTTTATTGGAGCACAACCTGTGAAAATTTCCAGAGGATGCAAGTAAAGTATAAAGATACCTCACTACCGAACAGTGTGCGATAATTTAATTTCTTCTGTGGGACAATCAGGGAAGTTCTGATTAAATTTTAATTTACGGTGAAACTGATCCCACATCTGACTGACCTCATATTTCAAGAGAAATCACCAGACATGGGTAAATCTGTCTTTTTAGATGTTAAACAACCAGGGGCTGGCAACAGGCATGACATGACAGTGAAACAGAGCAAATTCAGGTAATGATATGTCTGATACCGGAGATTCCAGGGGGCACCTGTGGGAGCAGAATCCCAGCCAGGCAGATGTTGGGTTTCTCAGTGCAACCCAGAGCTGAGACCAATAAATTGTGCCCAGCATTTACAGCCAGAGCTGTCAGGGAAAATCCAAGCTCTGCCCAAAGCTGTCGCTTTTTTTGCGCACTGCCAGGTGGATTTCACAGAATCCCAGAATCACTGAGGTTGGAAAAGCCCTCCAGGACCATCGAGTCCAAACAGTGCCTGATCCCCACCTTGTCCCCAGCCCAGAGCACTGAGTGCCACGTCCAGGCCTTCCTTGGGCCCCTCCAGGGATGGGCACTCCAAACCTCCCCTGGCAGCCCCTGCCAAGGCCTGAGCACCCTTTCCATGGAGAAATTCCTGCTGATGTCCAACCCGAGCCTCCCCTGGCACAGCCTGAGGCCGTTCCCTCTCCTCCTGTCCCTGTTCCCTGGGAGCAGAGCCCGACCCCGCCCTTCCTGCACCCTCCTGTCAGGAGCTGTGGCGAAAAAAGCTGCCCCCTGAGCCTCCTCTTCTCCAGGCTGAGCCCCCCCAGCTACAGCACCCATGTGAGGGAGCTGATCTGCTCCACAGCTCGTGTTTATTCCGGGGATTTGGGGCAAACCCAGCAGCTGGGGTTCAGTTTTGATTATTCTTTGGAATCTTCCTGATTGCCCCCACTGCACCACTTCTCACCCTCAGGGCTCCTCTCAGCTTTACTCCAAATATTACGCAACCGGTTAAAAATAAGAAATACGTTTTAAAAAAGCAGAGAACATCTCGTTTTCCAGGAACAACCCCCGGCTCCGCTGAGCTCCGTCCCAAGTCAGCCACGGAGAGCTGGACGTGGGCCGCGGCCACGCCGTGGTGACAACCGTGCTGTCCTACATCTGCCCCTCCACAAGGGTCTCGGTGCTCTGGAATGCCTGCCTGGGAGGAAAGCAGCACAGAAATACAACTTGACCTTATTGTTATTGTCATGAAACTAAAATTAGTCCCTCAAAGCTCCCCAGCGGAATGACTCGATAAAAAGGCTCATTGAAAGGTTGTTTCCACAGATAATCAGATATGGGCAGACGCTGAAAATCTGTGTGACACCAATGAGGGGCTGGCAACAATGAGAGGGATGGATTCGTGGTGGTGAGAGACCTCATGAATAATCTATTTAGCAGCTGTAATGAAAGGGAAAGCAAGGCTGGTGTTAAAGGAAATGGTGGTAGGCAAAATCATGTGTTGGGTTTTGGGGTGGGTTTCTTGTATTTGGGTTTTAATATATTTGTTGTTATTTTTATTATCACTGTTGTCATGTTTCCTGTTTTAATTATTATTATTATTGTTGGTGTTGTTGTTGTTAAGTATCTAATTCTGCTATGGAAATACCCAATTATCTGAAATGACTGAGCATTTTTAACACTCACAGATTGCAAAGAGCTTCTTTGACTTCTTCACTGGGAACACTGACAGCACATCCCATGAATTAATTTCTGTTGGGCAGGAAGTGCCTGGTCACCAACACAGTCATGAGTTCCACTGACCTGGGCTGGCTAATTCAACATTTGTGTGAAACTCAGGTATTTTTTTCTTTTCTAAGCAAGGAGGAGAATGACAGGCACTCATTGAACTCACACTTTGCCCCTGAACCTGGAGCCTCAGGCCCAAGGGAAATACTGGAGAAGAAGAGTAGAAAATACAAATATTCACCGAGAATTTTGACTTTGTAGCTAAGAACGGAACCACACAGGGACAGCCCAACAGGTGCTCTTTCCTTAGGGATTAACTGGTTGTTGGAAGGGGTTTTTCCATCATTATCCAAACTTTGCAGCTCATTCCTAGCTGTGAGTTTAGAATCACATCTGAGTATTAAAACCTCAGTGCTGTCTGCAACTGCCTGTTATGTGGTTATTATAATACATAATAATGATATAATAATAGAAAATATTATCAGGAAAATATTCATTAGGCCAGGATTTCCCTGGGATTTGTTTCCATATTTTGTCTCTACAGGAAGAGCAGTGGGGTGGCCTCAAACACCTTTTCCAACCCAAAGGGGGACATCACCCCCACCTCTACAACCCGGTGGATGTCCTGAGGTTCCGGCCCTGCGCAATTTTCCTTGAGGAACCTTCCCCAGGGAAGAAAAACCAATCAAACCAAACAATTCCTGATCTAACGCCTGGTGAGAAAGAAGGCAGGGAATATTTGAGCACTTTGAGCAATATCTTGAGGGGCGTTGAGCAGCCGGCTCTAGTGGGAGCCGCTCACGGCAGTGAGGTTGGAATTGGTTGATTTTAAGGTCACTCCAACCCAAATCAGTCCATAATTCCATGATTCTTTATTTTACACCTCCAGCAAACAAGACCACCCACATTTCTAACTCTGGGGTGAGAGGATTCTGTCTCCATTTGCTGTGGACTCAGAATGCTTCACCACCAAAAACAAAGGCATTTTTCTGACCCCTTTGTCGCGGAGGAGCTGGATCACATCATCAAAACACAGCCCTGCTCAAGAGGAAATATTCCCATTAAGGATGTGTTTAACTCCTGCTGACAGGGCTCATCACCGCGGGGGGTTGTGCTGCTCATCTCACCTCAGTTCCGGTGGATTCTAAGGAATACCTGCCCTCCGTCCTGCCTTTCTCCACTGGGAATTCTGCAGGAACCTCGCTGCCCATCCCTCGGAGCCCTGCACAGGGCAGGAGCTGACAGCAGGCACAGCCCAGGACTTGGCACACACGACCCTAAATCACAAAGGGCCTTGGAAAGCCCAAGGAGCAGCCACCCCAAAGTGCCTCCAGCTCAGAATGATCCCAGTGGTCAGATTGCCACCTGATGGCCACAGCTGAAATACAATGGAAAATCCGAAACCCAGGCCCTGCTCTGCTGCATCTGCCTGGAGGACCAGCCCAAAAATCCAGCTTTCCCAAAACATGGTGGGAACCGTTGGTATCCATCAGCTCTGGATCCCGCCCCGGCATTCCTGAGCTGTGTGAGTCCCTCTGAATCCCGCATGAAGTGAGAAGTGGAATTCTCCCTAAACTTTCTCCCTCGTCATGGATCCACACCTCCCTTCCCAGCCTTTTCTCCCTCCTGGATGCAAACCTGAACCCGCAGACAGGAGAACGCCCGGACTGCCAGGGGGATCTCACTTCTGGGTGTGACAAACACCAGCCACTCTTTTCTTCAGCCTTGTGGGATGAGGGAAATGTGTCTTTGGAGGTTGGATTGTGCAAGACCCTCTCTGGAAGCTTTTGTGAAATACTTTTCCCAGAAAATACGCAAATTAATGATAAAATTTCATGAAAGGAATTATTTCTATTCCATATTATGGATGGGATTGGAGCATTAAATGCTTCACAGCCATCTAAACATTGGTTTTTTCCCCCCATGCATGGACAATATTAATGAGAATGGCTGTCAGGAAAGGACAAGAAACAAAAGTTGTTTAAGATTCTCGAGCCCACCACACAATTTCTTTGTCCCATTCATTGCAAGAACCTTTCTCCTCCATCTCCACCTCAGCCGTGCTGGGATCTACGGCATTTGCTGGTGGGTACTGGTCTGAAAGCGACACAGCCAGCACCCAAACCAGAGCCTGTCCGTGGGGAACCGCCTGGGACCAGGGCTCTGCAGCGTCCCCAGGCTACAGAGGAGGCTCTGACAGCTTTTCCCATCACCTCTGACTGCTGCCAGAGTGAGAGGAAATTCTGCTTTAAATGACCACTCAGAAATGTCTTTTTTTTCTCTTTCATTCACTCACGAAACCCCTTCATCGTCACAGGTTTAACAGTTGAGCAAAAGCCTGGGCAATAAATATCCAGGCAGGGAAGTGGCCACGAGTGGGAAGTGGTTTTGCCCCCGTGCCGCGGTGCCAAGGGAATGTCACGGGCTCTGTTTTTCCCCTTGAGAAACGGTGCTGCTCACACAATCCTTTATTTCATTTTTCACTATAATGGGCATTTCTGCAACCACTTGCTGTGCTTTTGCCAACTTTTCTGAACATATCTAGAGATGCCCAGCTTGGGATAATATTTCTTCCCTTTAGATTTCCCCCGAGTCTTGGGCCTTTATCACCAGATGACACCGACACACCACGCAGCTCAGGTTATTTCTCGGTGGAGTAACCCTGCTTCTTCCTTGGATCACATCCTGAGCTTTCCCCAGCACCCTGACACCTGAAAACACCCAAAATGCTGTGAGTAAAAGGAATCGGGGAAAATCAAAACGGCTGTGGGTGAGATCTGTGTTCCATATTCCCTGTTTAAGATGGAATGGTGGCACAGTTGTGACAGCATTAATGTCACAGGCGACTCAGCTGAGAAATTAAATTCCACTTCAGAGGAGCTCATGGAAGATTCAGACCCTCCCAAACCTCAAACCGTCGAACACTCCGTCAGATCTGAGCCGATCCCATAGCGAACCCACCCAGCCCAGCTCCAGCAGGTACCCAAACTCCACTCTCCGTTTGTTTCCCTTAAAACCCTGCCATTATATTTCGTTGCCACGCTCCAAAGCACAGAATTTTGGGAATGCTCGAGAAGCAGCGAGATGCTGATGGGGTAAATGGGGTAACCAGGATTCCGGAGGTCGGGAACTCATCCCTGAGGGACCCAGCTTCTCCTGTACCCCGGTGACAGCCCCAAAGCCTCATATTTGCCGGGCTACCCACGGAAATTTTTATTCATAGCTGCTGTTGAAATTAAATCTGAAGCAGCCACAAGTTTTAGCACATCCCTGGGTGAGATTCCAGGCAGGCACGAGCTCTGTGCATCCCCAGGAACCTGCCCCAGGTACTGCTGAGTCTGGCTCTGCTGCCCAAATCTTCGCAGCTGGAGTTTAAGGACAAAATGCACGGAACTTCCCCGGATCTGGCTGATGCAGAACTGCTGCAGAACACATTTAAAAACAATTTAGTGCTGGAGAATACTCAGAACTGCGGAGCCAGTGAGGGATGAGGCAGGAGGAGGAGGCAGGACGAGTGAAAAGGAAGAGGGACTCGGATAAAAACGAAACACTCGCAAACGCAGCCCCTTTCCTGTGTTTACTTTGTATACTCATTTTTCAAGTTTTACATTTATGCCGTGCTTTGTCTTAGTTGGAACTGCACCTCTCGAAGCGGCTTCAAGTCCTTTTATTAAAAAGAAACAGAAAGCAGATCCGAAAGGAGCTGAGAGAGCAGATGACGACTGAGCAGAGTTAATCGGGTGCATTTTTCAATAAACATTCTAAAAGCAGTTGCTGCAGAACTTGGCTGTGAGAAGAACAGGTATTAAGGATTTCAAGTGCCTTTGGTTTTAAGCAAAAAAAAAAAAAAATTAAGTGTTTTCTTTTATTAAGGGATTTCTGCTGGCAGAAATGAAGAATAAAGCTCGAAACAGTATTTCAGTGTGTTCCTTAATACGCATTTTCCTCTAGTAAAACCAGCAGGGAAAGTGTCCAAATTACTCTGCTCTAAATGCCAGTATTATATTTCCAGTAAAAGTCTGGTTCAACCAGGCATCAAAAATATTTCCACATAAGATCCTTTTAGAATCAAACTCTTCAGAGAATGTTGTTGTTGTTGTTGTCGTCGTCCATAACTTTCCTTCACCTGATCTCTCTGGGTTCAATATTTTATTTTATGTTTGAATTCAAGCTGACATTTCTACAAATCGTGTTGTGTCCAGATATTCATATGATCCATATTTGGATGCAGTAAATAGAGATGGTTCTTTTAAGCAAAAAAAAAAAAAAAAAGAAAAGAAAAAAAGAAAAAAAAAGATAAAAAAAAGCTCTGCTATCTTATTATTAAAGGCACTGGAAAAAATATCAGCTTTTGGGATTTGTGTCTCTGAACTATTTACGAGATAAAAGCTCCAGTGAAGCGTCACAAGAAATGGAGAGTGTTTTACCAGAGTGGTAACAAACATTTGGGAAGAATCTATAGAAATAACACAACAGCAAAAAAAATTCAGGGAAGGAAGAGAGGAAAGCTCCGCTTGGT
This sequence comes from Dasyornis broadbenti, assembly GCA_013397935.1. Classification (NCBI taxonomy): domain Eukaryota; kingdom Metazoa; phylum Chordata; class Aves; order Passeriformes; family Dasyornithidae; genus Dasyornis; species Dasyornis broadbenti. The sequence goes on from VZRN01002233.1 coordinate 480,748, forward strand.
AAAGAAAAATCGTCATTGCTTTTCAGCGGTTTGCTTATTTTTGCTCCAAAATCCCTCCCCTTTAAAAATCTATAGTAATGCTCAAAGTGGGAAAAAAAAAAAAAAAAAAAAAAAAAAAGCAGCAAAGTGGAACTTTAAAAACGACTGCGAGAGCAAATTCTCTGCTGGGAGAAATGTTACCTAGTTAGAATAAATAAAGAAATGCGCTTGGGCCAGCTCTCCAAAAACTAACAACCCGTGCTGGATATTTCTCTCGGTGCTGGATGTCAACCCATGGAGCGAGAATAAAGCATTTGTGAGCCTCCGAAAGGAGCCCTCGCAATTGGAATTCACGTCTCTGCCAAGCGGAGGCTTTGGGGCTGTTGTCACCGTCTCATTGTCATTCCGCTCACTGTGGCTTCCCCAGGGTCCCGAACAGGAGTCCTGGCATTATTAACACGGCAGATTAATAGCAGCGGGGAGAGGCATTCTCACAAACACGCGAAATATTAATATTAATCGATAACAATTTCCAGTTCCCGACGCGGGGCACGCAAACATTCCTGGAGGGGAGGAGGGAGGGCAGAGCAGGGACGGGGACAGTGCCCACAGAGCGGGGAATGAAAGGGGATCAGGGAATCAATGCAGGACGGAGGACGGAGCCGTGAGGTGGGTGTCAAAAGCAGAGCTCTATTTTCACAGGCACACACAGGCACACATTTTAATGCCACAAGATAAGTTGGGTTTTCCTTCCCCCGGCCAAAAAAAATGCCGGGGAAGCTCGCCGGTTTTATATTGGGGAAGAAACGGCAGAACTCTGCAAAAACAGGGGGGAAAATATCCTATTTTTGCCACCCCGAGTAAGGCTGCACTCTGCAAACTGTATTTTGCTCGGCACTCAGAACACCACACAGATATTTTTTAAATTCAGCTCTGCCCACATTTAGCAGATTTCTAGATTTGTATTTCAAGCTCTTTCCTACTACCACCCCTCCATTTTAAAGCCAAAAAAAATCTGTAAAACTTGTTCCATCTTTTCTCATGGATCAGCCCGAGTTTTCTAATTCAGCCTTTGAAAGTTTTTATCATTATTTCACACACTCTTTAATTACAAACAGCACAAGTAGAATGCGCGGGGCTGCTGCCAAAGAGGTTCCCAAATGCTCCGACTCACAATATCAGTGACACCAAATCCAAATGTTCCAGCTCGAGACCTTTTAGCGCAGACCCCCCTGGGTCACTGAGCCGGGTCCTCCTCGAGTTTTGTACAAACAAATGAGTTTTTTACTCAAAGGCACATTTTTGCAGCAGCCTCAAAGTTCAGTTGGACCCGGGAATGTTTCGCCCGGACCAGGAAGTGAAAATCTGGGTGAAAACCCCTCCTCGCACAGAAGGGGCTGCCCGAGCTCTGCCCCACACAGGACTCACAAAGGGCTCTCAGACACTGTGGGTTCGGCTTTGATCTTTTGGGCCGGGCTGGTTTCCTCCCAGAGAGGTGTGACCCACATGGACAAAGCTCCTCGGCCTAAACGTGGGCTGGGAGCAGAGGATTGTGCTCAAAAACCAGCTGGAAATGGCTTTCCCACTCCTTGTGGATTCACTTCCAAAGCCCATGGAATGCTGCGGGGTTCTGCAGCCCCTGGCTGGCTTTGGGGCTCATTTTATGCTCCCACACCTCCCAACCTGCCTAGAGGCCACCAAGGCACAAAATATTGGTGTTTCCTCAGTGTCCTGGGCGTCCTCTGGGCACCTCACTGACCACATCGTCAGCGCTTCCTTCACAACCACTCCAAGCAGGAATCGCCTGCTGCTTTTTCCTACCAGGAATTGCCCGGAACCTGGCGATGCAGCTTTGGGAAGGGACGAACACGGTGACGGCCGGGAGCTGTGGCAGCCCCCGAAGCTCAAATGTGCATCTCTCCTTGGTGGCTGGGACACACCTGTGACTGCGCCCATCCCGTTGTGCCCATCCAGACAACTCACATTTAACCTGCCACTTTTGGAACGTGTAAGTAAGGAAAATGCAGAGCTCTGCCAAGGGTTTCCCACCATCGTGCTGAGGAGTCAGTTCCTGATATTTTGGGACCAGAACGGAACTCCTTTACTTAGCAAAACACCTTTCCTCCAGCTGCCAGTGTCCTGATGATTGCAGAAATGTTTAATTACTGTGAAAAAATTGGAATTTTAATGGGGCAAGTGATGACAGTAAGAAAGAGCCGGGGGTTTTAATGCTGTTCTCTGCAGAGATCTCCCCACTTCTCCTGTCCCCATCCCAGTTTCAATAAACGTTTGCATTGGGAGCACCTCCCCAGAGCTGCTGTTTAAGGCACTTCTCTCCTGACCACTCAAGTGCTCTTTTCTCTCTAAGAACAAGAACCTGACAAAGAACTGAGCCTGTGTTTAATCCTCCTGCTTTTCCCCACTGCACTCTATCTACAAGTCAGTTCTGACGGAGAAAGTGCTCCCAGAGTTTGTCTGCAAAATGCAGGACAGCAGAGACGAACCTCTCAACAAACGGCAGTGGGATGTGACACTCCGTAAAATCCTTCCCCAGCACGGTGGGAACAAACACTGCTGCATGCATGCGATTCCTGGGACAATCCCATCGTCTCCCAAGGAACTTTGCCCAGTTCCAGAGAACTCCGCAGCAGTTTTAGACCCATTCAGTTCACAGCCTGGCAGATTCATTCACATTCATTTTAAGCTGATTCCATCAGATTCTGGTTCAGTCAGAACCTGGGAAGCTGTGGAAGCACGAGGATTTGGGGCTCTCGCAGGGTGCTTCCCCACATCCAGGCAGAGCTTCTCCACCCCGCTTCCCTCTCCTCCTTCCAACGCAATCCTGGGTGTTGCACCCACCACCTGGCCCTATTTAAAGCCCCTGCATTATTCTAAAAAGGATTATTTATACTAAAAACACTCCCGGGACTACTGTATTTGTATTTCAGGGCTGCTGCATCCCCTATTTCCTCACTGCTCTAATATGGCCCGAGGCAGAGCGGCTGAAATGACTTGCGATGCCACTGTAATTTTTATCAAGGCTTGTTCCTGGTAAAAAGCCTCTTTGTTTCAAAGAAATGTGATTTGGCCTTTTTCCTCCTCTGCTCTATTCCTTGGTTAATATACCACTTCCACTCGCCCCGGGGCTAAGAAAGGTATTCCATGGAATTGGTCAAATCTCACTGTTTTTCTTCTAAATCACAACTGGCTTTTTTTCCTCGACCCTTGCTAAGCACTATCTAAGCTGACAGTCTGAACTTGAGATTTTTATTTGTGCTTTAACTCTTCAGCTCCTGGATTTTGCAGCGGTCACATGGCCACGTCAAAGAGATGCATCAGGGCTGCTCTGGCAAAGGAGGGATTTAGGGCAAGGCAGGAGGAGCAGCTCTGGCTCGTGTTATTTATTATCCAAGGCAAATTTGGCCATTTCTGAGAAGGTATTTTCAGCCAGGTATTCATTTATTAAAAATCTGAACACACCAGTGACTTATGTGAAAGTCCACAACATCGAAATTTCGAGTTTTCAGTGTCTTTTTTCTAAAAAAAAAAAAAAAAAAAAAGCTCTTCCTTTCTTAAGTCCCACAAAGAATTTGGTTTTAAACACAGTAACGCTTAACCCAGATTTGGGATTGCCTAATCAAGTTTTAATTTAGTCTGTCTCATTGACAAATAGGGTGGATTTTCCTATGAAATATATGCCAAGTGTTCAAGTACACTCATAAAACATCCCTCGAAAGCAGAAGCTGCAGCAGGATCTGTTTGTTGACCTGCATTTATAAAACGCCCACTATGTCCAAGACAGTGAATAATTATAAATAAGGAAATCCAGAATTTTTTTAGACATCTCTAAGCTGATTCTGCTTGGAATCCAGTCCTCATTTCCCATCACCGCCACACGGAGCTGAGAGCATCAGGGGAGAACACTTCACCTCGAAGGAAAACATTAAACTTGGAAAATACATCAATATCCAAAATACTGTTTGGAAACTGCAGTTACCACCCTAATGGGATCTTCAACAATTAAAGCAAACCAACAGCTGGCTTAGTGTTTAGTCAGAGATCATCACCCTCCCAATCATCCAACAATTTATAATCCTTTCTTCGTTTTTTTAGTTTATGCAAGAAGTTTTTGCTGTTATTCAGAGATTTTAAACACATTTCTAAACTTTGCCACCCATTAAATTACACCCCACATCAAGTGGATTAAAATCACCGAAATGACATCCTGCTTTTTGGATTATCAGCACATATATTTACATTAAAATTAAATGCACACAGGAAAATGAGTTCATTGAGGGAAACACAACCCAAAAGCATCGAAGTTGAAACTTAGACTTTCTCTCCAGGAGTGCACTGAGGGCGTTTGTTTGTTTGTTTGTTTGTTTGTTTGTTTGTTTGTTTGTTTTAAAGCTTCCCCATGTTTTCCTTCTCTAATCCCTCTGTTTTTCTGCTCCCTCCGTAGCCAAATACACGGAAACTCGGAAAACCTTAGAGGTCCCTTGCAGGTCAAGTGTTATTTTTCTTCATATACCTGACTTTAACTGGTGAAAGTGCTTGAAGACTTCCCTCACGAATTTGGTAAAACAAACAAGGCCTCAGAGCAGGGTTGTTTAACTCTTGTTTTCTACTGAATACCAGGATTTCCATCGATCAGCCTGGCAAGAATATTAAAATTACAGCTAAGGCAAGGCAGGAGAAGATCCAAGCTCTCTGATAGGAATGCATCCATCTGCAGCTGTCCCAAAAGCCAGCCCCAAAGGCCTCGAGCGGAGTTCCCACCATTCTGCCTGGAATTCTGAGGTGCTGGTGGGCTGCACCCCAATCCTGTGAGGGAGTCACCTGCTCCGGGGATTGCACATCAAAAATCACCTCACTGACGGGACCCAGCACTTCTCATCAGCACAGCCAGAACCAAAACTCCTCATGAAACCAGCCCACACTCCTGGGTGAGCCAGAGCTCGCTAATGAACGGGTAATAAAGTACCGGTTTGGGATGGAGAATCCCAAAATTCTGCTGATTTCTTCGGGGATGCTGCCTTTGCCGTGCCAGTTCTGCCTCTCGCACCCCTTCTCCCGTCTGGTCTCGAAACCCACCAGGCACCAGACCAACCTCTCGCACAGGACCAGTCCCCGACTGGGCTTGGTGTCACCAATTCTCTGAGTCCTGGTGGAGCTGGAGGCTGGACCAGGCAGGAACGGATGGAAAGGCAGAACCAGGCAGCACTGGGCAAGCTCAGAGCTGGCTTTGCCAAGGCTCTGTGCCCGAGAGCAGCCAGGGCACTCCTCGCCAGAATGAAGGGAGGGATCCACCACCTTCTATATATTAAATATTCATCTTTTCTTCTCCACTCTTTGTTTTCTGTTTCTTCTCCCCCCGATGCAAACACAGACCCAAACTTTCAGAAAGCCTCCGTGCATCCGAGCAAACCCCTCCGGAGCACAAACAAAAGCCCCACCACCCCTCGCCACATCCCATCACCGCCGGAATAAAGATGTTTCTACTTTTTAACCACCGAATAAAGCGCTCTAATTCCGCCGAGCTCGTCCCCTCCACTCCACTCCCTTCACTCCACGGCTTCATTTAGCAGGCCGGCGGTAAAAAAAATTCATTAATTTTTATTAACAGGGAGAGCCATTTGTTCCCTGTGACAATATTTGACTTGTCGAAATGATTTTCACCTCTGCCATGAGGTGCGCGCTCCCCACATACATCACCCGATTACTCCGGGAGCGGCCAGAGTTGCAGTCATTAGCCAGTGAATTAACGACAATCCACAGCGCTATTAATCACGCTGACAAAAGCGTGAGCTCGCTGCTGACCCGAGCACGGCTCTGGGACACGAGCACAGGCAAGGAGAGCACAGCCACGGCGCTGGGGAAGAAAGGAATTTTTTGTTGTGTTGCGGTTTTTTATTTTTTATTTTTATTTTTGTCGCGCGCTCCAAGCTGCTGAGGCAGGGAAAAAAGAGAGAGGGGAGAGAAGTGAGGGAGGGATGGTGGAGGAGAAGGTAAAGGCAGCTGTGGTCTGCAAGGTGAGGGCACCTACTGCTGATCCTGATGTCCCTCCTGCAACTTCCAAGCAGGAAAAACAGCAGGAATTCAATCTTAAATCAGCAGTGCTTTACCAGGGACAATTTTGGAAATTCTTAGTAGCAGAGTTGGATCAAAGATTATTCCCCAAGGCCTCTCCTCTCTCTCCCTGAAAATGTCAAGTATCACAGAATCCCTGAGTTTGGGAAAGCCCTCCAAGGCCATTGAGTCCAAGCTGTGCCCGATGCCCACCTTGTCCCCAGCCCAGAGCGCTGAGTGCCACGTCCAGGCCTTCCTTGGGCACCTCCAGGGATGGGGACTCCAAACCTTCCTGGGCAGCCCCTGCCAAGGCCTGAGCACCCCTTCCATGGAGAAATTCCTGCTGATGTCCAACCTGAGCCTCCCCTGGCGCAGTCTGGGGCCATTTCCTCCCGTCATTTCACAGAGAACCAGAGGGATCCTCCCATCCTACCTCCAACATATTGACCTCTGAGAACTGCTGGCTCCCAGGTCCCAGAGCTCTGGCTACCCGTGCTTGGGAACACTTGGAAAGAAGCTGACAGCGAGCACGGTGCTCCCTGGCACGGAGCTCTCATTGTTTTCCTGTAACCTGCCTTGTAATTTCAAGTTTCTGAACACTGCACAACATTTAGAGAAGTAACACCCCAAACCCAACCACTGTGATCCTTAGAAAACAGAATATTTTCCCAGTGGCACAGCCTCTGTGTCCTTTAGGACAGTGCTGCAGCAATCCACGACAATGCACGGACAGAGCTGCAAGTTTTGAATTCAGAATTCATCAGAAACAGCTAAAAAGGGGAATCTGAAGGAATGCAGTCCCGTACGAAGGCACGAGGAAGGGGAACTCACACGAGCTCTGGAAGAACAGGGCGAAGAATGAATCTTTGCAATGGTTTGAATGTTCCTGCTGTACTGGACAATCCGTGGCAAGGAAAGCACATTCCTGCAGCCTTGCCCTGTCCCATCAGTCCCCAACTCCCACCACAGCGGTTCCAACAGTGAGACCATTCAGCGTTGGGAAGATGATAAAACCGTGGTGAGAATTCCAAACATCTCCTTCAAAACCTTTTACTGCTGTTTTGTTGTTGGTTTTTTTTTTGGTTTTTTCCCATTCATGACCTAATAAGGGATTTAAGGGGGAATTTTCAGAAGTGCTCAGAGGATTCTTCCCCGCAGTTCTGCAAACACACACAGCCAAGTGCCGTGAGGGATGGTCATTCTCTCTTCAAAGCCAGATATGTTTTCTCTCAGAAAAATCTCTTAAATATCAAAACAGAGATAAAGGACACATCAGATATTTAAAGAAATTATTTTTTAAGGAGAGGATTTCTGGAATAACTTCCAACAACCCAGGGCTGCTGTGACATGACACAGCCCCAATTTTTGGGGTGTTTGTGGTGTATTCCCGCCTCTAACAGATTTTATGCCTCCATTGCAACCCAAAGTCTCCTGATCAATTCTCTGCACTCTCCATTCCCTCGGTGATGCTTTCTCTTCTCCAACCCCCTTCTCCAAAGGCAGCAGAGCTGCCAGGTCGATGCTGTTTCACTCTTACCACACAGAATAATTCTAGAACCTGTTTCTTGTTACTCACTTTCACCGCTTTAATTCTCCTTTTGCAGCGAGGAATGTCGTAAGGAAAGCCGGGCTCGGAAATCCATGATTTCCTGCCAGTTAATTCATTTCAGCAAAACAGGAGGCAAGGTGATATTCCTGTTTAATGTTGCAGCCCCTCTGCAGCACTCCCCGGGGGCTCTAAGGGATCCCATGTGCGCCCTCGTCCCTGCACCACTGCCAGCACCGAGTCCCACCTTGGGCCAATTTAGGCTCTTCCACCCCGAAGCCGTTTTGTCCCATTTACAACTTTTGTGAATTTAAACATCAAAGCAGGAACAAGAACCAGTGGAGGTGCAAACCGCGGGTCCCGAAGCCTTGGCAGAGGTCCCTGTGGCCTCACGCACGACAAAACAACTCCCTTTCGTTTGAGAGCTCGGGCTGGATGCAAAAAGAGCTTTAGTGTTAAAAAAGCAGAGTTCTGCTTAAAATCGGTGCCTGTCTGGAGTCACAGAATGGTTTTGGTTGGGAGGCACCCTCATTCCGCCCCCTGCCACGGGCAGGGACACTTCCCACTATCCCAGCTGCTCCAGGCTCCATCCAGCCTGGCTTGGACACATCCAGGGATGGGACAGCTCTTTGGATGAGCTGCGCCTGTGTGTGCCATCCAACCCAGCCAGGTTTGGGGGTAACTGCAAAATCAGGGAGCCTCCGCATCCCTGACACCCCGACAGGAGCTTTCCCTCTCTCCCAGTCGCATTCCCTGACACCCAGAGAGCACAACAGCCGCAGGAGGAGAAGAGCAAAGTCTTATTTTCCTTCAGGGAGGAGATGGGGGAGGAGCCCTGAGCCTCACTACAGATCCACCCTGTGGGTATCCCCAGCTTCCTCAGGGGTGTCACGCTGAGCATCCTGATCTCCTCACTCGCAGGAGAGAGACTATTGGCAAGAATAATGAAATAAAGTGAATTTTCCCATTTAGCAACCACTCCATTTCACCACCTTCTCACCCACCCTTCACTCTCCACTATGAACATTTTCATCGCATCCAGATAGGTAAATCCAGAAGGATTCGGTATGGAAGTCTCTAAAACTGTTTAACTGCTGCTGAGATCTCCACACACAGATCCACGACATCTCCTCCTCCCGCGTTACTCCTTCTAGAAATACTTTTGCCGGGTCGTACACCAGGGCACAATAATCCACGTTCCAGCCTGGCCAGTAACACACTGAAATCCAAGGATTTCTCTTCCCCCCAGCCCGGCTTTGCCAGGCCACAGCACGCAGCAGTCAGCTGCACTCCAACCAGCCATTCCTCTGCCTTTGAAGCTATTATTAAGAAAAATATTTAAGATAAAAATATTTTTACATTTTGCTTCTGCTGGCCAGCGATTGTGCCGCAGTCTGAAATATTAACTGCTGGCGAGTGGAACCTAAAGCTTTCTTTTAAAGAGGGAAAATTCTTGCGCTGTCAACCAGGTGTCTAAAGGGCTGCTACTTTTCACTGTTGATTTTTCAGGAAATAATGCAGATGCACTGAAAGGACAGCACTAAAAACGAACATTTTATTTTCATTTAGAATTAAATTCTGCTGCTGTCAACTGCTACCCAGAGAAGCTGTGGCTGCCTCATCCCCAGGAATTCCGGGGGCAGGCTGGAACAACCTGGTCTATTCTCTTCTTGAAGTAATGCTTTAAAAAATTACTTTCCTTAAATCAGGGATGGGTTCTTTATCTCTGTTTTGATTTTTAGGAGACTTTCCTGGGAGAAAACAAATATCTGCCTTTGAAAAGGAGAATGAGCATCCCTTACTTGCCTGGGGCAAGGGCCAGGTCCAGAAGCTGAAGCTTCACTGCTCCTCATATCCAGAAGAAGTTAGAAATCTGAGTTACTTTAAAAAACAAATTAAAAAACCCAAACTGAAACAAAAATTCCCCTCACAACTTTTCCAGCCAGTTTCTGGGTATGATCCTTGTTATCGTGGAACATGATGTTTTAAAGTTCATTTTAAAAGAAAAGAAAATAAGAAAATAAAAAAAGAAAATGAAAGAAGGAGCTCCCTGCATGATAAATGACAGATTTTTTTCAACATTTTCAATTAACTGGAAATAATAATAATTTTTTAAATAATTAGATCATTCGGTTCACGGTGGAATCTGTTTTGCTACATCTGGGACGTCTTAGTCCTTTTGTGCTTACTCTTTTCTGGTATTAAAATCAGGTCAGTTCAGGTCAGAGCTCAATTTTTCAGCTTTTCTGAAATAAAACACTACAAAAAATATTCAAGTCTGGACATTTTCACAATTTTCCATTTTCTGATGGAAGCTGCTTTCCAAGTTCTACCTCCAGTATTTTTTCCTTCCTTTGGAAAACAATTATCTGTTTAAAAAACACCCAACTCTAGTTCAACCTGGACTGAGCTGCCAACTTATCACTCGCCTAATCTTTTTTGAAATTCTGAGATCCGTAAAAGCATTTATAAAAATGTGGACAACCAAGAGGATGAATCTGAGCCTGGGAATCCCAATTTTCCCCACCAGCCGGGGCTGCCCTGCCTGGTGGGCACTCACTGGGGACCCAGAGCTCACAAAAAAAGGGCGAATCCGGCGCTCAGGGGTTTTTCCGTGCCACTTTCTGGCTGCTTTATTCCTTCTTGTGAAATGCCTGGTGAACGAAAACATCCCATGGCTCACAGACTGTTCAACTTAGGGTCTTCAGCCCCACATATTTTTCATATTACTCATATTCCCCTGCTTGAGTTAAACTCAAACAGGCCTGGAACAACTTCATTAACATAAAACCACATGATAATGGGAAACAGAGCCTTTTAATGGTTTATTTTCTTATTATCTTGTGATATATTTCATCTTCTCCCCCTTCTCGGAGTGCTACTACATTCTGGTTTCACTCTGCTGCCTGGGCCTGGCAGGGATCGAGCATCCAACACCGGATTCTGTAAATCCAGGAATTTTTAAGCTCACGGGATCAGTTTGGTACCAGGACGATCATAAAAGTGCCAGTAAAAGTTTAAAAAAAAAGGCCTGTATTTATTTTAAATTAATATATTATATACTCTGTTCTATCCTGGATACCCCTGCAGAGTGTCACACTTCATCTGGAGAAAAAAAAAAATTGTTTTTTCCCCCTAAATTTGGTAAGAAATCCCAGGCTGAGACGAACAGGGAATATGGCAAGGGAAGCTCTTTTGCAATACCATATTTTTTAATTTTATCACAAGACCACAATTTCAAAATTCAGGAGCCGCAACATTTTCTATGAAGGTTAAAGAAATCAGAAATTTCGTTCTGGTTCAGGACGGCTCTTCTAACCTATTTCAGACATTACTTTAATAACGAATAAATAAATCTTTGCAGGATTTGTACTTTTAAGCTGTCGCTTCATTGCCTTGCCTTTTTTAAAAAGCTCTCACAGCAGCTGAAATGCTAAAGAATTGCTGCAAATTCCTCGCTGTTTTGTCCCCATGAAGTTAAACCCTGACGAATCAAACACCTCCAGGTAAGTGTATTCTGGCTGACTACGAACTCCATTAACTCGCTGTTTACTCTGTATTTACTCTGTTGCTTGAGAGGCTCAGCAGCAGCCTTAGACTCATCTCTAAAGCAGGAATGGCAATTCCTGGGATTCACATTCTGTCACAGCTCCAAGTGGAATAAACGGGAGATGGAAATCAGGGAGATATATTAGCGCCAGTCCTTATTTTTCATTTCCCTCTGTCTCTGCCTCCCCAAGAATATTGGTGATGAATTTGCAAACGGCTCTGGTTGATGACAGAGTTTTTTTTAGCCTTCATTATTTATCCCCGCCAGCGCCCACCTCAGCCAGGGATTACAGTGACAAATGCAGGAATAAAAGGCAAAGACAATATTGGAGCGGCGCGGTGTAAATCTCCTTTTCCGCGTTATTAATTTAAAGAAATCCATTATCCCATCGGGCTCGGAGGGGAAGACAAGGTTACATAAGAGCTGGTAGAGGCAGCTGGGGGTCACCTGGAGACACAGCCCTGCTGCCACCACCCCTTGGCGCTCAGCTTCTTTGGAAAGTGGGGTTTTCTGCGTGTTCTGCCTCTGGATTCCTCTCTTTGCTTTGGTGTGACAGAGGCAGGAGACGCTGAGCTCTCAGAGCGGGCACAGAGGTGCCACCAGAGCGTCTCAAGCGTGGGTTATTCGTGCAAGGAGCCACACATTAAGGCTGAGAGAAGAATAAACCCTCCCTTGCCAGCCCAGCAGGCTCGACCTCTCGCTGGAGTTGTGAAGGGAAGGGTGTGTTGGGGATGGGAGAGGAAAGAGGGAGAAATTAGCACTGCCTGGAGAAGGTTTTTCTCTGCTGTGGGCCCTTAATTCACCGTGACCTGGCCAAGGGCCCAAACTTGTGTCCTGTGGGCCACCCACGAGCTCTTCGGTAGCAGAGCTCCTGATCCTGCTCTGCCCAGGCTCCAAGCCTTCCGTGCATCCCTTCTCCCAAGCCTTTGAATAAATGAGCAAAAATGTCCTCCTTCTCCTCTCTTTGCCTCTTTTCTTTGCCCCAAGACAGGGATTAAATCCTGGGCAACATCCTCCAGCACAGAGCTGCAGAAGGCTTTGCTCAGGCTCCCTCTCCACCCCTCCAGCAGCGTCAGAAGGGGAGGAAATGCTGCTCCTATCGAGAGGAAGGAAATAGGAAAACAGATGGAAAGTCCTCAGAATTGGAACAAGTGCCTTTCAAACAATACAACAGGTCCCTTTTACTCCAAAATAACAGAGCCCTTCTGTGGAAATCTAAATACAATCAGGGCATCGACAACAAAGATAACGGGGAAATAATTCTGTGAACCTGGACCCAGGGCCCGTTTGGTGAGAGCCGCCAACCCCAGCTCTGCCCCCGTCCAGCTCCCTCCAGGAGCTTTGATTTCACGATTTATTTACTTTTTAAACCTTGCAACAAAAGGCTTGGGACTAAAACACCCCCAGCTTGCACCCACCAGCCACCCACGGGCAGGGATTTGTCACCATCTCGCTCCTTGTGCTGGGATTCCCTGAATTATTTCATCTGCTCGGCAAACCTACTCTGGTTTTGTGCTTTCTCACCGACCCTTTTCTGAGGGATTCTACGGTGCTCTGATTAAGTTCAGCCCTAAAATGTCCCTGGGGTTCTCCCTCCGTGTGATTAAAGGACAATGTGAGACTAAGGACGGGCAGCACTCTACAAAATCTGTATACACACACACATTATATATATATAAAAATAAAACTATCCCATCTGAGGATACAGCAGTTCTGCTTCTGCTCCTGATGATGCAGCTCAATTGAATCCAAATAAACACATAAAAGGAGGAAAAAGATTAAATATGAAGTTTCTCAAAAACCTAATAAGGGTCAAATTCTGATTTGATCACCTTGTTCACTCGGGAGTGTTGGTAACTTCCCCCAGTCATCAATATTTGAGAGAACTTTTAGGAAAATAGTTAACTTAAGATTGCATTTTACATTAGGAATTACAACAAATTCCATCCCTTCATGGCTGGAAAGAAATGATTCTCAAAGATGCTGTTTTAAGCTTTCAATTCTAATTCAGGCGTCCCAGCATTTGCTACTCGCTGGTAGCACCGAAAAGGAAACGTCTGCGTGGAATGTGGGCACTTGCAGCCTTCTGAAAAATTGGGTTTCTTTAGGATGTCCCATATTGGAAACTTAAGCTCTCCAGTTCTCTTTCAAAACGTAGACTATGGTTCATTGATTTCTTCCCTCCTGAACTGAGGGACTCAGTCAAGGGGCTTGAAAATAAGATACTTAATAGTAATTTTAAACCCCCTAATTTGTTTGCCCTCCCCCATGCTCCCTATACCTTCACAATAAATCCTTTGAAAAACTGGAAATGCTTTAGTGAACAGACTGATGGGAAACATTCAAAAATATCAGGCAAGCAACATCAAGTTATCTCTGTTATTTTAGGCCAAACACGTTTCCTGCTTTTTTCTCCTTCAGGCTCCCTGGGCCATGTCCCATCCACGGCAGGACCCTCGTGCTGGGGGTTCCCTGGGGCACACATCTCCTCCAGCAGCAGCACCTCCACCTGTGCAGAGCCCAGGAACCACGGGGAGGTCCCAGCCCAGGCTTGGGAAGAGTTTTTCCCAAAAAAACCCCAAACCCAGGTGCGCATTCCGCGGCTGCTGCCACAGCCATGGGTCCCACCAGGGTGGAACCCATTGATTTTCTCAGCTCTGGGATGGGGGACACCTTGCAGGAAGATTTTCCTCTATGGGACTTCAGCTTTTAAAGCATTGATATTTCATGAAACACAACACCTGGGGAGCCCACAGTGTCTGTGTCACCAGTGCCTGAAAACCTGCCCCAGGAACTACTGCAAGATGCTAAAATCATGTAAAAAGCATAAAAATACTTCCATACGCCCTCCCCAGAGTCCGTGAGAAGGATCATCACTGCACCTCGGTGCTCCTGCCCCAATAAAACAGACGTCAGGGTGTTTGAGAGCAGTGCAGAAGGAAGGCTGTGGCGTGGAGCAGTGGACAATTTGTCAGTGATTACAAGGTCAGTGGGTCAACTGAGGAACAGCCCAGCGGCCTCACCTGGGGGGAGCCCGTGTGAAACAGGAGAAAGCCCCTCCTTTGTCCCAGCTCTGTCACCACGGAGCGTTATCAAAATAGAGCTGCGCCTTATCAGTCACGAGGGAGGCAGAGCCAGGTGACCGCAGAGTCCATCGGCAGGGCCTGCAATTCCCACACTCTGCTTGAAATCCTTTTAAAAAACAAGAGTTCTTTACCTCCAGTGTAAATATTTCCCCCCTTTTCGGAAAAAAAAAAAGGTTAATTGCACGTTCATCGCAAACTTTTACTGGATGACATCACTTTTTCAGGGATATTTTCTTTTATCACAGTCATCTCGAACGGGAAATTCTGCAGGAACAACAACGTTTGTGCTCGGTGCAGTTTGCAATCCCGGCACCACTCGCTGCTGATGCCTGGATAACTCCAGGTCTATTCAACGCAATGCTGGTCTCATCACTGAATAAATCCCCGCAAAAAGAATGTTTCTCGAGAGCCCAGGAAGGTGAATTTTTACCTGCCAAGCCTCAAACTCGAAATTCTCTATTTTTCTGCACACCTTTGCTGTTATCACTGACGAGGGGCAGCCACGCTCCCCACGCTCTGCTGGGTTTTGGTGACGTTGGCAGCTGTAACCAGGGAGGAAAATCCAGAGCTGTGCACCTCAGGCTCATGAAATTTCTGGGCATTTTGCACATATTTGCATATCCACTGTGGGGGCCAGGTTTTGTGTGCACCCAGCCCAACTCCAGACACATTTGTGTGCGCAGCAATGTCATTTATAGAGGCTACAACTCAGAGCAAGCCCCTCTTGCACCAGGTGCCAGAGAGACAAAAACTGCACAAAATCCACGCCGAGGAACCTTCAGACCTGAACAGACAGAAAAACACAGATGAGAAACAAAACCCTTAAAAACCAAACCCTGGAGCTGTGGTTTGGCCAAGGTGATGGAGCGAGGGCCATGGGTCTGTCTGGGCTTTTATTAAATCCTATTTTAAAGCCTTTGATGCAAAACCATCTCTGCTTTTCACTGCTGGGGCCCCCAGGAGCTGAGCCCAGCGCCAGTGATGCTGTGCTGGGCACTCAGCTCCCTATGGGCACACCCCAGTCCTTGTCCTGACCCTTCACAGGAATTCCGCAGGGCAGGAATGAGCCTGCAGAGGGCTGAGCACATTTCCTGGGAGCATCCCATCCGCTCAGTGAACCCCACAGCGCTTCCGTGCCCTGAGCACTGAGCTCAGAGCTCCTCAAAGACCACAGGTGTCACCTCGGCAGAGGATTTCCCAGAAACGTGTTTAGGGTATCACGTGACCTGATACCCCTGTGTCCCTTTCAAAATTCAATTCACCAGTAGGCAGCAAAGATCAGCTCTGGACTTTGAAAAGGCTGGCAGTTCCCTTATGCAAATAATATTGATTATTTAAATGCAAAATAATAAAAATGTAAGTTTATTCCAGTCATTCCTAACACAGATTTAAGAAGGCTGAACGTCTTCGCAGCAGTTTTCAGTGCACGCGAGCACACAGAGCAGCAGGGAGAGCAGCTCTGTTTCATGAGATCGGGTTCCATCCGGGGTGAAGGGACAGAAAAGCTGAATTTGAATTGATAATAACATTGTGACTTGAGCTCCAAGGAATTCCCTCCCCCCCACCGCCACCTTTTTTTTTTTTTTCCTTTTTTGCTTAAAATAATTAAATTGGATGAGGCAAGATACCTGAGCAGTGAACTTTTCCATTCCTCCATTTCCAAGGAAATAAAATCTTGCAACAACTCTATGCAAAAGCTTGTGTTCTATGCCAGTGGGTCAGTGGCCAATTTAGCCATAACAAATAATAGTCTAGTCTTTCAAAGTTTCAACTATTTTTTTTTTTTCTTTTTTCTTTCTTTTTTTTTTTTTTTTTTTTTAAGGGAAAAAGGAATCCGAGTGCTGGAAGACAGTTTGGATTTCCTCGGCATCCCTCCCCTGCCAAGTCGCGTTTTCCCCCTGGCTGGCGACCACATCTCCCCGTGAACATCTGCAAACTGCAGCTCCAGACAACAGGCCCTGACAGCAACTGGGGGCAGATCTGCCCTGCAGTGATGTCATTCCCTACCAGCACTGAATCCAGGGAATATCCGCACTCGGTGCCACTTCCCCAGCTTTGCTGCTTCTGCGACTTCAATGGCTCTGGTGGCAGAGGAGTTAAAATATTTCAGTTCTGAGTTAAGGAACAGTAAAAGTTCTAGTCCAGAGACGCTTTTCTCCTCCTTTCCGATAGTGATTGGCTTCCCCTGCACCGCTTTTGTTTTGAGAATTTTGGAGTATGCAGACTTGTGTAATGCAGAGATTGCTTCCAATTTAATTTAGTTGTTTTGTCTTTTATCATAATGGAAACGAGCTCAGGATCCTTCCCAGGCTTTCTGCCACGAAAGAGGAGGCAGATTTCACCCCTGTGGCTCCCCAGAACGATGGGGGAGGGAGGGCAGGGGAGAGGGATTAAATAAGATGCTCGTGGAGGGTCAGACAGCAACTTCTGCACGGCCAGCAAGCCCCAGACTCTGCTCTTGGACTCTAGGAATTAATATTTGCCCAAGTACTGAGTACAATCTGCTGGATGCCATCCCCTAAGAGTCTAAAAGTGCCCTTTCTGTGGTTTGGGGGTTTTTTGTTTTGTTTTGGTTGGTTGGGGATTTTTTAGGAAGAGATTCTTTACTTCAGGAAGGGTGGGGAGGTCCTGGCACAGGGTGCCCAGAGCAGCTGTGGCTGCCCCTGGATCCCTGGAAGCGCCCAAGGCCAGGCTGGACAGGGCTTGGAGCAGCCTGGGACAGTGGGAGGTGTCCCTGCCCATGGCAGGGGTGGAATGGGATGAGGTTTCAGGTCCCTTCCAGCCCAAACCAGTCTGGGATTCTCTGATTCCTGGAGAAGAGTGGGATAATGAGGGATCTGATGAGTGGATCCTCTACTTTTGGATCCAGATTCCAGACTGGATTCAGATAAAGATACTCACAACACACCTGGCCCCTATTGCCAACGGATTTTCTCTGAATTTGTTTGATTTTTTTAAGCCTTTGCTAAATGCTTGGGTCAATCACACCCAGTGCTTTGGGTTCTCAAATGGTTCATTTCAATTTTTGGCTTTGTTGAGGTTTCTTCCACGGCAAAAGTGCTGCCAAAATACGGAGCTACACCTTCCAAAATTCCCTGCAGGAACCTGGGCTGGGTCACTGCAGGCACCACCACAAAGCAGCGCCTGGGCTGCACCTTTTGAAACCAGAGAATAACAAACGATGGCTGATGGCTTCTCAGAGTATCAATATTTGATCTAAAAATCATCCAGGAGAACATGCAAGGCTTTCAGGATTTGCAAACACTTTCCCCACTTAACAGGTTTTGCTACAAAGCACCAAATCAAGTTGTGGGTGCAAAGACAGCCCTTGGGGGTTTCCCTTCAGGTACACACCAAACCTAACAATTGTTTGGACGGGCTGGATCCCAGGACAGCTGGAGGTCACAAATCTCTGGGAAGTGGCACGTCAGACATTAGGGCACCAGATTTTGATGGCAGAGGAGCTTCTGCCTGTGGGAAGAGACTTGGATTTCATCACATTCGCAGCAGCCAGCCAGCCATCCCTCCATCCCTCCCTCCAGCCATCCACCCATCCCTCCATCCATCCATCCATCCCTCCATCCATCCGCCTATGAAAAGGTCCAAGAAATATCACCCTGACGGGATGAAAGGATGAAGCAAATACCAGGGACTAGAAGATTTGTGACTCTGCTTCTGCTCTACCACACGCCAGGCAAATTCAGGATTTCTGCCACCAACTGCAAGGCATTATGAACCCAACAAGGTTTTATCCTGCTGGACAAAATGCCTGCTGGGATCAAATCACCTAAGCCTGCTCTTCATATGGGAATGAGCATCTCAGTCGCTGGTGGAGTGATTTCCACTGCAGTGCTTTGTCTCGCTTTTGATTCTTTACATTTTACAGTAAAGTAGCTGAAATTTCTCTTGGAAAAGAGGAGTAGGTACAGGAACTTTGAGACACACGACACCCATTGTGGAATAAAACTGAATTGTTAACAGCATCCTTTCAACAAAAACAATCAGAGACCAGGCAGAGAACTTCATCCCCTGGGAATTCCGGCCACGGTGATGACAGGACACAACACCCAGTCTGCAATCCCATGGACATTCCCTCCTTCACTGTGTCCTTTGGGTGTAAATCATCCCAATATTTGCACAGCCCCTGGGCAGACACGGCCCTGCATCAGCCAGGAGCCCCTGGGGCACTCGCCAGGTATGGATGCCACAGGTTATCGGTGCATTATGATCATCCCTGAGCAAAATGCCCGAGGATTTGAGGATACACAACACGAAATCAGCACATTCAGGAACTTCTCCAAAGGCATTTCCCAACCGGCTGCTTTAGCCACGTGATCTGATAATCCCTGTCAAAAGGAGAGAGCAGATTACACGAAATCGCAGAGCTCCACTGAATCATGACACGCTACAAACATGGCAGGAGAGCCTCACTTGTTGACGGGTGGGATAAATTCAAATACCTGCTCCTCGCTGCCTTGGCCAGCCCGTGAGCCAAAGCTCTCCGTGATTCGCTGGAAACCCCTGCAGAGCGCCAAGTTTCTGATTGCACTGCTGAACCCTTCTCTAAACATGATTCAGCAAGACACAACCTGCACCCCTGGAAGTGCAAGAGCTCCTCTGCTCCAGGGCTAAAGGGGCGGAGAGAAGAGAGGAGGAAACCCACACACAACACAGCACAAACAGAGCCAAACCCTGCTGAGGTATTTGTCCACCTGCTTGGACTGCACAGGACTGGAGCAAAGCAAACACAATCCCTGAGCTATCAGCAGATAGCCCAGTTCATGGTTAACTTCAAGTAGCACAGAACACACCTCTTGAGAAACGGCAGCAGCTCAAACAACTTCAGAACAAAACTGAAAACACACACACGCCCAGCGCCTTCAGAAGGGCGGATTGCCCTGGCTCCCAAAAATCAGAACTGAAAGTACTCGAGGTCACTGCTGCTGTACTTACACAGCAACACGAGGACAGGGAAAAACCGAAATGTTCTCTAATCCCTACCCAGCAGCGTTTTTCAGGTGGCTCCTTGTCACTACATTAAGCCCTCAAAAGATGCTTTCTGGCCTCTAGGTCTCCACCCAGAACACAAATCTCTGTGGTGGTTCTATCTCTGATAAGGCTTTGCGGTGTGTCTAACGGTGTTTGTGGGCGGACCTTGCAGAGAGTGAAATTCTCCAGGATGAACAATCCCAATTCTCCCAGCCTTTCCTCACAGCAGAGCTGCTCCATCCCTCTGATCATCTTGGCCTCCTCTGGATCCATTCCAGCAGCTCCCTGTGCTGGGCCCCAGGGCTGGGGCAGCCCTGCAGGTGAGGTCTCACCTGAGCAGGGCAGAGGGGCAGAATCCCCCCCTTTCCTGCTGGATCCCAGGCTATGGGATCAGCCCAGAGCTCACGGGGTTTCTGGGCTGGGGCATTTCCAGCCTCTGAGCCACCAGCAACCCCAAATCCTTCTCCCCAGGGCTGTCCAGTCCAGCCTGGATTGATCCCTGGGGTTGCCCTGATCCAGAGAGAACCGGCAGCAGAGCTAATCTCAGGGAAGACAGTATCCCCACAGCCAGCGTTCATTAGAGCCTGTTCACATCAGGATTACAGGTACTAATAACTGCTCCACTGGATATGAATATCACGGGTTGGACCCTTTGCTGTGGAACACCCACCCTGACAAATCCCTCTCCTCACACACCAACACGTTATTTCCAAGCCATCCTAAACAGAAGCCTATAAAACATCTTTATTAAAGTTTGGTCTCAGACTAGCAGGAGGGCAATAGCCCTGTGCCTCTCCCTCAGCACACACATTTCTCCCCTCACGACTGCCGAAGGGAGGCAGAGGGATGTGATGGCTCTTTCCACGCCCCTGATTTATAACTGTCCCTGGCTGTAGGTCAAAGGAATGAGCAGCACCTGGGGAGCGCTGCCGGAGCGCGGCCGAGGCAGGAGAGCAACCCCAGAGTGCAGGGGAGATAACTATCCCGGCTGGGCAGACAAATTAGATAATTAAATGGAAACAGGCGAGATAAATTGCACTGTCTTAATTGGGTTATCAAGAAACAATAGTGACTATGAATGACCTCACTGTCTGTGTAGTCTAACACTTCTCTCTGTAGGAACTAGGAGGGAGTTATTCGTCTAGGCCAGGGTTATTGTTGGCCTAGAAAATGAATGTTTAAGAACAACTGGGCTTTTTTTCTCTCACCAGAAGCCATTACAGATAAAAATCTTAGGTCTGCTGATTTGGAAGTGGGAGTGTGCATGGGATGGAAGGAAAAGGATTGCACGAACCTGGGAGTCGACATTTCACCGAAGTGAGCTGAAGTGCAGGGCACTGGTGCTGCAGCTGGGCTTGCTCACCTGAATCGTTCAGGGACAATGGATGTGTGCTCTGTGTGAGTGCAGAGAGAGACAAAACCCTGCAGAGCTCCTGAGATGCTCCAGCGAACACAACGGGCAGAGGGCAGGAGACTGGGAGTGAGTCAGCCCCAAGCCAGGCCAAAAAAGGACCCAGAATTGGGATTTTATGGCTCAAACCTTCCCTCCACCACAAAATCACAAGTGTGGATCTTCATGGAAGACGGCACTGGGAGAGGGGAGGACGGGGAAGAGGGGACGAGTTCTCAGCTTCTCCTTTACCGCAAACGGTGGAGGTGAAAGGAATGAACGGACTCAGGCCCACGGGATCCAAACTGAGCTGTGCTCAGGATATTGTGACCCAGGCTCCTGCCCAAGGCCAGCATCAGACACTTTATCACGTCCACCTTGGCTCTCCTCACTCCCTGGGTGCCCGTAAGGACATGGAAGAACTTGGCTCCCGGCTGAGCCTGGCTAAAAGACTATCAAAAGCCATAATGCCAAATAAAAGCTCTTTTATTCTTTCTTTATAGAGCCCTGCACTATGTGGGTTTGGTGTTTAGTAAATAAATTTTCACAGGAATGAATAATTCACGAAAAACGCTTCACGTTCACCTGCATTACCAGGCAAGGTGGCCACTAATTTCTTTTTTCTACAGTGCTGGTCTGAGAACAGACCCAAGAAAACATTGCTCAAAAAATGAGCCCGTGTAGACTGAGGCAGGCAAATACTGAGCCACTTCTTCAGCAAAAATTGAATTACACCCACTTCTTACTGTGCTGCTACAGAACAGAGCCTAAAGCCATCCAAATCCACTCTTTTAAAACATTTTGAATAATGTCAGGATCTTGATGCTATCTGTGGAGCTATCACTCCATCATGCTCAGATCCTGTTCGGAAAAAAAATTTAATAAAAAAAAAAAAATCATCTCCAGAAGTCCTTTGGAGCAAACCATACCAAACAACTCCCATGCTCGCAGGACACGGGGAGCAGGGGTGGAAAGCTGAACGTGGACTTTCAAAGAGCATTTGAAAGAAAGAGCAAGCATATGGCTTATGTTTAAAAACCTCTCTTGATTCAGCCACCCCGAGGCTACGGGGCTGCCTTGAAGCCCCTTGCTCTGGGTTGCCTGTGTGCTGTACTTTGTTAAAACAGCCCCTTTCCCCTTCCCTGAGCTAATGAATATTGTGATCTTACTGGTGCTCAGTTATTAACATGCTGAACTGGCCTCTGATTCCACACGCACTCCCGTGTACCTCTGGTCCCCATTTGCGACGCCGAAAGTTGCCGCGCCCGACCAACTCCACAGCAAAAACGCATTCCAGGATGTTTGCAGCTTGTTAGCTTGAACCTGAAGCACTTCCTCAAAGGCACTGCTACCTAAAGCTACTTTTACTCAAGGTTCCTATTACGATACCACATTCTCCCCCCTTATTTTTATTCAAAATGACAGGAAACCAAAAACATCAAGTGTGGACCTTCTCTTTAAGGCTCCAAGAGATGTAATGAAAAACATAACCAGGGGCTGCATCCAAGAACGTGTTTAAATATTCCAGCTCTGGAAAGGCCACTGACATCCTTTAGCTGCTTACCTAGAATGGGAGATACCTGGGTATTTTGAGACCCAGACAATATCACGGAGGAGAAAGGATCTCCCGTTTCTTCTGCACCTCGAGTTTAAAGATCTCGAGAGCTCGGACAACGCCCACACCCTCACTGCAGCAGGGAACGAGTGCCGTCCTCATTCTGAGCAGTAAACAGCCTGAGGCTCAGGGAAAAACCGATCCAAGAGAGCATCCTCTGGCTCCTAGACAATGGATAACTGGGGGGGAAAATGAAAATGAACAAAAAAGCTGTGGGGTGGTTGACAAGTCACACGCTCTGGGCGCAGCCCTGGTCCCTTCCTGTGTCCCAAGCCATGAAATATTAACAGCCCGGCTGCAAACTGAGTGCTTGCTGAAAGAAAAGATGACAAGGCTTTCCACCCTGAGAAATATCAGGAATTTACTCCATCACACAGCAGTTTCCTCCAAGCCCCTCAGGATCTTGGCTGCCTGGTTGGATCTGCTGCAGAGAACAGGGACTGAGAACATCTCTCCCTCTCCCCTTTTTGCTTTTCAAGGAATTCTGGAATGAGAAATTGATCCCGGCATTTTTATGTAAGTGGATTTTTCTCTACTAGTGGATGGGAATCTCTCCCCGTAAAAAAATCCCCAAAATATTTGAAAACAGCTCTGTTAAATCAAGCATCTCTATAGGCAACTCTACAAAAATGAATATTAACATGGCAAAGTCTTCCACTTTTATCTTGTTAACATCAGGCATCCAAACAAATCTTTAGTTATTTACAACTTTGTATTTCCTGTGATTCACTTTTTGCACTGAATTCAAGCAGAGTAATAATTACATTTAATTTTAGCTGAAGTCATGTCATTTTACTCCAACATTTTTAAAAATAAATTAATTAAATCATCCCCCCAACTGCTGCCAGAGAACTAAAATTTGCTTTTGAATCCATTCAGCCTCTTCTTAAAGGAACAAAGCCATGAATGTTCCCCCAAAAGCAGTATCCGTGATGGATAATTTCCCTTTATGTATGAGATCAATGGATATGGGTTCAACATAAAAATCCCGGTTCCCATTCGGGAGATTTACATGAACCCTCTGCAGTCCTACTTTATAGTCAAGCAGGGGAGAGTTAATTATTTCTCCAGAATTTATCTTCTAAATGGATATTCAGTGGCTCTGTTATTCACCCTACTTTGCAATGAACTCTGCACTTCCCTACTTTCCTCCCAGGAAGAGGCAATCGAAGACAAAAGCCTGCAAATGATAGACAAGGGCAGAGGCCATGTCCAACTTTGATATCTTGTTGATAACGTATTGTACAATTAGATCAATTTGACAATTTCCATTATGGCTGATAAAATATTTATCGAGCCTTGGAGATGATGTCTGATCCCTGTGCCATTTGTTTCGCTAATGGGGGAGATATTTACCAAATCAGGGGAAAGCATTCAAATTTCACATCCTCATAGCCTCCCCAACATTAGATTTGCAAATTACTGGCTGGAGCCATAAATTACAGCGGAGCACAGCCAGGCTGATGCCAGGCTGACAGGGTAGGTGGATGGCTGGCGATGACATTGTTTCACAGGAGCATTAATCATAGCAGGAAAGAAAATACTCTCAAATTGGTCCATAAGTCTAAATATTAAGGAATGAGAAGCGGGTTGCCGGGAGATAGCTTTAGCTGCAGCTGGAAAATTAGGAAATGAAAAACCCTTTCTATTATTTAACAAATCATCTTAATAATGTTTTATGCTGTAGTGCCAGCAAGCAAAGGAAATTCCTATTCTTTCCCATTTGCTCTTGATCCTCATTGCTCTTTAATAGGAATATTAATAAACTGAGGATTGGTGCAGATGTAGCCCGAGCTGTATTTTTCTTCTGCCGTAGCTTAACTAAAACCAGGATAAATACTGAAGGAAAATAGAATTTTGATTTCTCTGTTTGAACCATTTGCTTTGTCAGCAACACCAACGGGGGCTTCAGCTCCTCTTCTGTTCTGCTCAAGGTCAAGCACATGGTTACTTCCGTGCAGGCCAAACATTAAAATCCCACAAATCAGATAAACAGCAGAATCCAGTTTAGCGTGGAACACTGAGAGAGAGGTCTGTAATCTCAGGGAAAAAAAAATACAGGTATCATTGTTGCTTACATACAAGCCCTGCTGATTAATTGAAGAGCAAAGCACCACCTTTGCAGGGGTGATTAGACAAGGAACAGCTTAAAATGCTCCGTGCTCAGGGCACTGTCAGCCCTGAGCCTCCCAGATCCCTGGCCCAGGGAGGCTCAGACACCACTGAAAGAAGTTGAAGGTGACACATTTGTCTGGCAGACATAATTAAAGGTCTAATGTTGGTGCTAGAGGTCAGAGTTGCGGAGTCCTGAGGCAAAAGCACTTGGAAGGAAGAGCCTGGAAATAAGGGAATGAAGAATGAGGCTGCTCAAGCACCTGACACCTCTCAGTGAGGCAGGGGAGGGGATTCTCTCTGCTCTGCTCCCCTGAGATCCCACCTGGAATAGTGCAAACAGTTCTGGTGCCCCCAGCTCAGGACAGGGAGCTGCTGGAGCGAGTCCAGGGGAGGCCACGAAGCTGCCGAGGGGACGGGAGCATCTCCCCTATGGAGCCAGGCTGGGAGGGCTGGGAATGTTCAGCCTGGAGAAGAGAAGGTTCTGTGGAGACCTCACAGCACCTCCCAGGGTCTGAAGGGACTACAGGGAAGGCAGAGGGATTTTGCATCAGGAGCTGGAGTGAAACAACAAGGAGGAATGGGCTTGAACTGAACGAGGGGGAGTCTAAGTTGGGTATTGGGAAGAAATTGTTCCCTGTGAGGGTGCGGAGGCCCTGGCACAGGGTACCCAGAGAAGCTGTGGCTGCTCCTGGATCCCTGGGAGTGTCCAAGGCCAGGCTGGACAGGGCTTGGACCAACCTGGGGTAGTGGGAGGTGTCCCTGCCCGTGGCAGGAGGTTGTAAAGAGATGATCCTTAAAGTCTCTTCCAACCCAAACCTTCTATGATTCAAACTAAACTTGCCAAGGTTTGCCTCTCAAGCCTGATGTTCAGTTTTTCCTACCTTTCACCAGTAAAAAGCAGGTTCAGAGCTCAGAATTCCCAGCAGGATCCCAGCTGCCCAAGGGCTGTGCCTCGGTGGTTCCCACTGATGGCTGGATTTCCAACAGAACTGCACCCCCAGGTCACACGCACATCTTCAGGGAACTCCAGCTGTTATTCAGTGCCTAAATGGCATTTGGGCATCACATTTTGGGTGTTTGGACACACCACTGGTGTTAGACATCTATTCTCCCTTTAAAAATCCATGGGAAATTTAGAGGACAGCTCATAAGGGATCTTGAGACTGAGCAGGGAAGTGCTTGCACAGTCACAGCATCAAATAAAATGCTGCAGAATGGGTTTGCCTCAAGCTTTGCCTCTGTCAAAGCCTTCGGCACTATCTCTGTCCGCTGGGTTTGTGGGTTCCATCAAAATGAGCAGCACAAGGTGACCATAATGGTCTTCTGTTGTGTAGCTCCTCCTCCCCTTCCCAAGGGAAGACGTAATTTCCTTTTTTCACTGGGGAAAAATGTCTTAATCAGGGCCTGCAGCCTGTCATCCTTTGCTGCTGAAGCAGCTCCTCCTGCACAAAATGAGACAGCAGGAAATTGTCCCTACTGGCTGAACTATTGCCTAAGGATGCTCTTCCTGTTAATAAATAATAGCTGTATTTTCCAAGCAGATTTTCTGAAGTCCAAAGAACCTTTACTCAGTGTCACCAAAACAAACGAGATGACGACAAACAAACAAGAGCCGCTCCAGCCTCAGATGAGAACCTCATGAAGAGGGAGTTTGTGCAGAGGAGTTACACAGGCAGCACATCCCAAAACAGGGTCAGGTTTTGAGGACATTCTGAGGATCCTCATCACTTCCTGCACACCTGGAGCACTGAACTGGGTGGAACTTTTTAACCTTCCCAGCTCCCACTCTGTTTCCTCCACTCCACACCACACCTGAGGAGTTTTCACTGGTTTATGCTTCCCTGGACCTGTAAGATGTGTTTGTTTCTCTTAGGCCTGTAAGGTCTTTGCGGTTTTGGGTTGTAAGATGCGTTCCTCTTAGACCCATGTGTTTCTTTTAGGCCTCTAAGATGTGTTTCCCTTAGGCCCATGAGATGTGATTCTCTCAGGCCTGGAAGATGGATTTCTCTTAGACCCACAGGAGGTATTTCTTTCTGGGCTGTAAGATGTGTTTCCCTTAGGCCTGTACGATGCATTTCTCAGCACAGGACACCTCTCACATAAACTCTCCTTTATGAGAGGTTACATTCCAGCACAGGAGAAAATTCACCTCCAAGCTCTCTGCCAAGCCCTTGTCACCTTTGTAAATTTGTTGTATAAAACAAGAACTGGCGGAAGCTTCTCTCAGGATACTCTGGGGTGGAGAAAAAAAAGTTAAACTCATTGCTTCCAACATCTTAAAATCTGGCACAGCTTCCCAAAGGCACCCTCATGCTCATGATTATACCTTTTGCGAGACCACCACGGACCCAAACCGGCAATAAATCCCTGTTGCTACCACTCCCTCACCCAGCAATTCCCAGTGGCAGGGGAGAAGTTGCTACACCTTTAAGAGGGAAATCTGCGGGCAGCGCCGCCTGTTTGGTTTGAGATAGCAAAGTTATTGTCCTTTGGGCTGTCTGGCAGCCCCTTGTGTCCCTTGGATTTATCTCACACACATGATGCAGCTTTGTGGAAGGGATCGGGAGGGACTTTGCATTCCTCTGGTGGGATGATATGAGTTTGTATCTAAATCTGTTCCATATGACCCACCTCACATGGTCGGTGTCTCGCCGATTCTCTTGGAAAGGTCAAGAAGTGTTTCAGCTGAGGCTTCAAAGCCAAGGGGTTTGTTAATAAAAAAAAACCCTACTGATAGAATTAGGACTTCACAAAGATGCTGTGAGCGCTCCTTATTCTTTTGTATTGATAAATTTTGGGGACAGAACAGGCACAGGTGAGGCTTCAGCTGTGGGACTGCAGGTGCAGTGCTGAGGGTCTCACAACCTTCCCACCTTAGAAAACGGAGCCTTTAAACAATCTGGGATAACTAAAATCCTTCCAAGTCCCACAAAATCTGCTAAGTCAAGAGGGTTTCTCACCAGGTTTTCAAAAATTGACAACACTTTCTGAACTGAGACACTCTTGCTTTGCTCCTGGCCCAGCAGAACCTGTAAAAGCAAAGCTGTGCAGAAAAACGAACCAAACCCTACAAAATGTAGAGATTAAACACGTTCGAAACCATTTATAAAAGTCTCCCAGATCATCTGCCTCAATAATGAGCTACTGGCAACCAGTGAAAGCAACTGGAACCAGCAGTGACCCCAGGTTTGTTGAGCAGGGTGCCCTCCCCATGCCGTAACCTTGACATTCAAATCAACACCTCCCAACAACAAACATCTCCCAGGGAATTTATCTCTGGCAGAGCAGCTCTCCTTTCTCTGGACAGCACAGCCTCACACTGAGTCCCTCCACTCCACTCCCATTTATATTTTTGGGAGATGATGGCAGACCTCATATCTCAGACTACCAGGGTCAGTAAAGCAGAAAACAGTCGATATTCTTGCAAGGAGAGAATAGAGAGATGGGTGTAAAGTATACCTGAGATTTTTTACTGCATACATGGATTCCTAGAATCCTAATCTCTCTAAATGGCTGAAATTTCAAATCATGAAAAGCAAAGCAGAGAAGGGAATGAGCAGAGAACTAAGTTTGCAGCCAGGGCTGCTGCATTTTCTGATTGCCGGGGTCTGAATATCATCAACAGGGACAGAGCAGTGAGAGGTAAAATGCTTAGAGAAATTTGTCTGACGTTCTGATTTTGGGGAAAAGGAAATCAAGCTTATTTTTAACCAGCAGGTAAAAGGAAGGTTCAGGTAGCTGGTTTCTATCTTCTTGTTTCTGCTGAAATTTGAAAAATAGCTGTGCTGGAGTTCTGTGCTTCAGCTCTTTGGGGGAACTGTAGGTAACATGGAAATACCTGGTTCTCATCAGGCAGTATGACCCCTCTAATTACCAGTGAGCTTCAGACAGCGATGCTGTTTAATGCCAGCCCTCAAAACGCAAATCAACCAAAATAAATCTATGAAAATCACCATACTTAAAAAAAAAAAATCCATATTGGCATTGGGATGATTTGAGGTTCTAATGTCTGAACACAGACAGGCCATGGAAGAAGTCACTCAGGAGCACTATTAGAAAATCTGGTTATTTCTGGTAAAGTCCATCCAACCTCTCTAAATCAGGTTTGACACGTCCTGCTTCACTCTTGGTCCACAGGACTCACACAGACCCCAGCCACAAACAAGAGGAAAACTTTTAGGACAATGCCACGGACTGAGAGCTACAATCACCATTTGAAGTCCCCGCAGTGTTGCATATTCATGAGTAGCTTTTACCCCTTCAAATGAAACATTAATAAATTAACAACTGATCATCTCCAAAATCAGCACCTTCCTGATGCAGACACTTGAAACATTTCCCTTTTCCATGTGCCTGTCTTGTGGAATCACGTCAGGATTGGGCTGGAAGGGACCTGAAAGCCCATCCAGTCCCACCCCTTGCAATTGGGACACCTTGCCCTACCCCAGGCTGCTCCAAGCCCTGTCCAGCCTGGCCTTGGATGCTTCCAGGGATCCAGGGGCAGCCACAGCTTCTCTGGGCATCCTGTGCCAGCGCCTCCCCACCCTCCCAGGGAAGGATTCATTCCCAATATCCAACTTAAACTTCCCCTCTTTCAGTGTGAACCCACTGCCCCTTGTTCTGTTACAATCTCCCCATATAAACAGCCTCTCCTTGATTTTTAAGCCGTTCCAGGTACTGGAAGGCTGCACTAAGTATTCCCTGAAGCCTTTTCTCCTCTGTGCTGCACATCCTCGGCGCTCTCAGCCTGTCTGAAGCTCTCAGAACCACCAAAGGGAAGATTTAGGAACCTCCATTCATTTCAGAGGCCACATGAACCCTCAGAAGCCCAAGTGGCCACTGTCACCACCCCTTTAGAACAGGTCAGTGCTCACACCACAAACCCAGGGCTCCTTCACACCAGCCCTGGGGACATCACCCTGGTTTTTCCCCTCTTTTAGAGAAAACTTTCACAAACTCCTCTCTCCACCAGGCCTGGTGGGTGGCCAGTGTTTTCCCTGCTGCACTGGCAACTCCGACTCCTAATCCCCCTGCTAATTCCCGGGGCTGATTCGCTTTGCTGGCCATGGATAAGTCGTGTCCCCGGGTCCCGCACACGGTGACCGGACACCACCTCTCCTCAGCTCGCGAGTGAGCTCCGGGCCCAAACAAAAGCCAGCCTGTTTGGTCACCCTTCCTTCAGAGAGGCTTAAGGACATTTTTGTCATTTTTGAACAGCTAATATCTTGCAGAGGGGGCAAAAAAAAAAAAGAAAAAATTAAAAAAGGTTGCCTAATCTCTTTAAATTTAATCTTTACTTCTTGAAAAATCTGAGCGCAGATGCTTAGTGCTGGACTATGTTCCATCAGACTAATTAGGTCAAGATTACCTACAACAGTATGACTCCACCAACTCAATTTAAATTCCCTCCCTCCTGTCCCTAAACTTGCACCGTTTGGAATTTTAGTTCCTTTTTCTCTCTGCTCCCCCAGAGGGCACAAAGTGTGTGGGCAAAAATGATTAAAAGGAATGAACAAACAAACAAACAAAACACCTGAGTGAATGAATACCACAGGGAATCAGAGAACCATGGAATGGTTTGGGTTGGAAGGGACCTGAAAGCTCATCCCATCCCACCCCCTGCCATGGGCAGGGACACCTCCCACTGTCCCAGGCTGCTCCAAGCCCTGTCCAACCTGGCCTTGGACACTTCCAGGGATCCAGGGCCAGCCCCAGCTGCTCTGGGCACCCTGTGCCAGGGCCTCACCTCTCTCACAGGGAACAATTCCTTCCTAACAATCCCCTCTAACCCTGCCCTTTGGCAGGGGGAGCCATTCCCTGTGTCCTGTCCTTGTAAATCTTCTCTCTCCATCTTTCTTGGTTCCTTCAGGCACTGGAAGGACACAATTAGGCCACTCCAGAGCCTTCTCTTCTCCAGGCTGGACAATCCCAACTCTCCCAGCGGAGCTGCTCCATCCCTCTGATCATCCTGGTGCCTGCTCTAGAGTCTTTCCAACAGATCCACGTCCTTCCAGTGCCGCTGAACCTGAGCTGGGACAGTTCTGCTGGCCAGGTGACAGGAGCAAGGGGTGACAGGGACACTGCCTGAGCCCCTGCAGCCCCCCTGAGGTGACGTGTGCCACCTCCAGCCGTTCACAGCAAAACTTTTCAAAGAAAAGCAGAAGCTGCAGCAGCTGCTTTAAACATTTCAGAACAGAATTATGGAATCACAGAATCTCCTGAGCTGGGAGGGACACACAGGGATCATCCAGTCCAACCCCCGGCCCTGCTCAGGACACCCCAATCACCCCAGCCTGTGCATCCCTGGGAGCGTTGCCCAGGCTCTCCTGGAGCTCTGGCAGCCTCGGGGCTGTGGCAGCTCCTGTTCCCCTCTGTGGAGGGGACGGTGCCACGCTGTGACCTCAGAGAGGCAACACGACACCAGTGCAACCACTGAGGCTGAGATTTACTCCTGCTCACTAAACCAGCACTGCAAAATGAGATAGAATCCGGTGATTTACCCATCTGTTGATATTTTCAACTTTTCTCTCCTCCAGATACAAATTTCAATATTTGGAACCTTTTCACGCTCGGTTAAAATGCCTGAAACAACCCGGAATAATTCCATGACAAACAACCACGAGAGGAAAAGCTGTGAAGTCCCTGGTGTGGGTCAGGTATCCCTGGGCTGGGTGTTTGCTTCTCCCTCTCACAACCAGCCCCATCCTGAGGACCAGAAACAACCTTCAGGAAAAGCTTTATCAGAAATTCTGGTTATCTTCAGGGCAAAGGCTTTGAGAAAGTCAAAGGTTCCCCAGGATTTAAGCAGGAGCAAGCCTGGAGCAGTTCATTTTTCATCCCACAAATGTTTAAACACAGGCATAACTTTACACACTCATTCACCCAGTGATGCATCTCAAATGCGGGCTTGTCATTTCCTTTCCTTAAAAATATGTTTTATCCGACTTAATGTGGAATTTATTTAAGACACAAGATCAGTTATTAATACGTTCTTTCAATTTTGGGAAGATATTAATATCTCCTTTGGCTGCACAGCATAATAGTCCATTTATCAGCGAGGGAAGCCTCTGGAGGGATGAGATTTTTTTTTTATTTCGAATACACTTTAGCAGTTATTGGAAAAGATTCAGCGTTTTTCTGGGAGAAATATGTCATTAAAGTAGCAAGACGAGGGAAATGCTTGTATGCAACACAGGCTTTTCTCTGATAGCAGCCTGGTGCCCGTCTGGACAGATCCCTGAAGACACAAGAAATCCCAATTAAATCATGAGCGAAGAGCTCTGCCTACATGGAGCTGCTGTCTGGAGCAAGACCTTGGAATGTCAGCTTCGAAATTTCCCTGGCAATTGCATCACGCGGCCTCCTGATATGAAAAACTCGAGTGCAGGCAGGCATTTCCCTCCTCTTTCTATTTTAGGGACTTGCACCTCTAAGGACAAAGAAAAAAAAAAAGACGACAGCAAGAGAAAAGCAAACCACGCAACTTCCAAAAAGATCAAACAAACAAAAAATTCTGCATTCAGCAGGAGAAGTGTGAAGGAGGCAATCTGAGGGGTCAGTGAGCCAAGGAGTAGCTGATTAAGTTCAGTCTGATAATATCCTCCAATATTTCAGTCAAATCTGTGGCATGAAATACAACATGAAATATAACACATATTTGATCTCTCTCACACTAACTCAGAGTGAGGCAATAAATATTTCCCTACAGAATAATTTCCCTGAAAGCAGAGATTTACTGTAACCCAAATCACAATTTACTCATTTCAGAGCGTTAAAAGCTCATCAGCCTCTCACTAGAGCTTGGATCGCTGGAAGAGGATTCCACAGCACAACACCCAGACAGTATCCACAGGAGAAAAACCTGTTATAGGTGTTTTATCCCCTAAAACATCTCTAAGTTGGGGCTGGTTTTTGTTCTCTTTGTAGCCATCTAGAAGACAGGAAAAAATAAGATTATTAAAAGGAAAACAATAAACAATGGTGGCCTTTTAGTGACTGGGCGGTTATGTTTAGAACTAACATTTCCAAACTAAAATTGACAGGAACTAAACACAATCAGGCTTTGGTCAAACAAAACTTCTGCAAGTAAAACAATGAAAACTCTACTGGCTCCAGCAGAATTGCCTGCCTTGGAAAGGTTAATTCGCTCTCCTCACTCTCACAAATCCATAAAAAATGATGTATTTGCTGCATCGAGAAGTGGGGAAATAATATCTTCCCAATAAGCCAAAAATTATGTGCAGCAGAGAGAATATAAAAGAAAAAGTGTGCAAAAAAGAATTTGGGGAAGGTGGACTTCTGGCACGTTCAAACGCAGGCGTTAATGGATTTTTTAATAACTCGGTGCCACGCAGTAATAGGGAAGCACCTGCCAAAAGCACAGCAAGGTCAGGCAGGTGTCACATCCACGTTACAGCCGCAGAGGTTCTGTGAGCATCGGCTCTGACCTTCCCCAGCACCACCCCTGAAACACTCTCAGAGCAGCCTGCAGGGTTTATAACTTGCTTTTTCCTCTGGTCTGTTTTTGCCTTTGAACGCGTTTGTTTTGTTGCACACAGCACCGGAAATAAACACAAGCACTTTGGGATGCCCACACTTCTCCCCTTCCCCACCAGCCCTTCCCTGCTCCCGCTCTGGCCATGATCCCACAATTATTTGAGGAGGGAGAGTGTCAGAACTCACTTGGAGTGACTCAAACCCCACGGCAGGCAGAGCAAATAATGCAGTGGGAGCATGTTTGTGTAAGAATCCATTGCTGGGGGCTCCCCTGGCTGCCAGCAGCTGAGCAGGGAGTGTGGCCAGGCACCCCTGGGCCTCCATCCCCACCCGCCCCAGCTCGGCCTGGGCAGAAACTCGCTTTGACTGATCCATCCCCTCTCATCCTCATCCCAAAGCAGCCCCTTCGCCTGCAGGGGGGTCCTGCCCTT
Source organism: Dasyornis broadbenti (assembly GCA_013397935.1). NCBI lineage: Eukaryota > Metazoa > Chordata > Aves > Passeriformes > Dasyornithidae > Dasyornis > Dasyornis broadbenti. The sequence goes on from VZRN01002233.1 coordinate 514,014, forward strand.
GCCCAGATCCCTGGCACACAGGCACACACGGCTGAGGGCTGGCCCTGCCGGCAGTGCCACGCAGGTGCCACCTGGCTGGCCACGCTCCTGGCCTGGCCACTGCCCGGGCACGTGGAATCATGGAATGTCCGGAGCTGGGAGGCACCCACAGGATCACCCAGCCCAGCTCCTGGCCCTGCACAGACACCCCAACAACCCCACCCTGTGCAGCCCTGGCAGCGCTGTCCAAACGCTCCTGGGGCTCTGGCAGATTTGGGAATGTCACCGTTCCCTGGGGAGCCTGGGCAGTGCCCAGCACCCTCTGGGGGAAGAACCTTTCCCTGAAATCCACCCTAAACCATCCCTGGCACAGCTCCAGCCATTCCCGGGTCCTGTCCCTGTCCCAGAGAGCAGAGATCAGTGCTACCCTCGCTGTGATGAAGCTGCAGCCCCTGCTCAGCTCTGCCCTCAGCCTCCTCCTCTCCAGCTGAACACACCAAGCGCCCTCAGCCCCTCCTCGTGTGGCCCCTCCAGACCCTTCCCCATCTTTGCAGCTCTTTTTTGGACACTTTTCTGGCTCTTCTGGCTGCCAGGACACCCCTGCTGCCACGGCCAAACCTCGGTCCTCACAGCCCCGTGTGCTGACCCTCAGCCCCAGCCCCCTGCCCAGGCGGGGACCCCCGGCCGCCCTCCCCAGCCCCCCGAGCGCTGCTCCCCTCCAGCTCCCGGGGCAGGTCAGAATATTTAAACAGTTGTATATTCACAGCCCACAATGGAGGGACGAGAATTACCCAAGGACAGGGTTAGCCGTGCGATCAATGCATAATCAGATAACTGCTCCAGCTTTTTTACAAGTCTTTAAGCAAAGATCAGCCACTCAAATTCTAATTCCTTTTGCTAATTAAGCAGCCTGTTAATTGCTCTCGGGGTCTCTAATGCCATGTCATTATGCTTTTTAACAGCCTGCTTGACATCAATAGGGCTGCGAGCTCCACACAAACAAAGCGGGCACCCAGCACTTACTGAATTAGGCGGCCGCGGGCGCTGGCGCTGCGCCTCCCGCGGGCGGCACTTCGGTACCGCGGGACAGCACCGAGTCAGCCCCGTCCAAGCCTCCCCAGCAGGGCTGGACCCGCGGGCAGAGCCGCAGCATCCCCTGGTCCCAGCGCCCCCGCAGCCTCGGCTCACCTTCCCCGGGACAGCCCCCGCGGGGATGTGTCTGACTCCATCCTCATCCTCATCCCCTTCCCTATCCTCCTCCCCATCCCCGTCTTCATCCTCATCCCCATCCTCATCCCCTTTTCCATCCTCATCCTCCTCCCTATCCTTGTCCCCATCCCCATGCCCATGCCCATGCCCATGCCCATGCCCATGCCCATCCCCATCCTTATCCCCATCGCTGCCCCATTCCCATCCCACTCCTTCCCCATCCCTGTCCCCATCCCCACCCCCAGCCCCGGGATGCTCTCAGCACAACATGTGGCTCCAGCTGAGCGCCTCCGGTTTCCGCACTCCATTATCCCGTAGGAATTCCCCCGTGAGCCGCTGAGTGAGGGGCTGTGGCTGCCCCGCACACAGCAGGGGCCAGGACAGGGGCGGGGGGTGCCCACACCCCACGGGGTGACATTTATCCCACAGGGACACACCCCCAAGGGCACAATTCCACAGGATTTTTCAATCCCACTCCCAGGATGGGAAAGTTGCATCCAGCAGCATGAAAGGCATAGGGCCCCTTCCCAGCAGGAGAAAGGCGAGTGAGGAATTCTGTGTCCAGAGCAGCTGTGGCTGCCCCTGGATCCCTGGAAGTGTCCAAGGCCAGGCTGGATGGGGCTTGGAGCAGCCTGGGATGGTGCAAGGTGTCCCTGCCCATGGCCCTGGGTGAGCTTTAATGTCCCTTCCAACCCAAACCATTCCATGGTTCTGGGAATTGCTCTTGGGGTGCCAGGGGTGCCCCCAGCCTGTCCCCCAGCCCTTGCCAAGCCGGGGGCTGCAGAGCCTGGGGGTGCCAGTCTGCTGGCTCAGGCACAAGGCCACCACGATGGGTGGCTCCTGTCCCCTCGCGATGAAGGCAGAGGGAGGCCTGGCCTGAGGAAGGAGCAGTCGTGGATCCAGCACCATCAGAGGGCTGTGCCAAAGCAGAGACCTGCCCTCCCACTCCTGGGGCTGGGGACATCTGAGCCCTCAGGCACTGCAAAACAAACTGGGGCTTCAACCACACATCTCTGTCTCGGCTCACGTCTTCTCATGGCTGCTTTGATCACTGGTTTTGATGTGGACGGACTGAATTCAGTCCTTCCTAATGTCCCCACCTTCTCCTGCTGCAAGAGGCCCGAGCTGCCCTGCTCAGGTGCAGCTTCCAGGCAGCAGGATCGCCCTGTTCAGCCCTGCGAGCAAAACGTGACCGTCAGCTATGAGAGGTCAAGTGAAAACTCTGCCCTACGAGCATCCCAGACCCTGGGAACTGCCCTTAGGAATCTCAAATGGATGGGAGATCACCTAAAACCACAGAGATCTTCCCTGAGAATGAGCAGCCGTCGTTCATGCTGCAAACAAGAAGGGAAGGAAAGCAAGAAAACAGCCTTGATTTCCCTGCCTCTCAGGAATAATGTTACAGACAACAGGGAGATTTTGGCATCCTTAACACGTCAGGATCGGCATGACCCACGCTGCAGCTGAAGAGTCACTGTTATAACGCATGGAAAATATTTTCAGTTCTACTCAGAATACATAAATTGTCTTATGTTGCAAACCAGGGCAAGTCTGGGTAAAGCGTAAAACCATGAACAAGCTGCTAGAGCAGACAGAGCTCCACTGGAGCAGAGTCAAAGCAAAGTAACCAAACCAAGTGTGAGCTGTGCTGCATCTGCCCAAACTCAACTGTTATTTTAGTCTTTGTTTTTACATCATTTAGAGAAATTGCCAGGGAGCTGAGGGAAGAATTCTGCACACAAAGATGTACCCAAAAATCCAGGTGCACAAACAAATAGAAGTCAAACAACAAGCAGAAAAATAAGGAGTGTAAGTACAAAGCATCTCTTGCCAATATTTGTTTCTTAAGGAAACTGGTCACAATCTTGAAAATGCTTATTCATAATCCTAATTTTTCACCAGTGATTTAAGGAGATTTAATGTCCTCATATGGACAAAGCTAAGCACAGTTCTAGACCACAGGTACAGCAACTTAAAGTAAAAAGATTAAGAAATAAAAGCTCTTCTAAAGAAACTCTCAAAACATATTTTTGTATTTTACAGCAGAAAACAAAAATGCTTTAGCACTTGGCAAAATACTCATTTGGAGGTGGCAGGCTTTATAAAATGCTGAGCATCAATTAATAAAACAAGAAATAATTATTATTAGAAGTTAAATTAGGGATGAGTCCTCTTTTCTCTTGAGGACCAGATGTTTGCTTTCCACTATCAGCTTGTTACTGGCCCTTGGTGCAGAAATTTGGTGTTTGGGCAAAACAAATTCTAGCTGGGAGCTGCCAGCGCTGTTCTTGGGATCTCAGAGCCCAAGGCTGCGACAGAAGGGATCTTTCGGCACCCAGAAAGCAGCACCTGGGGAGCTCTCACGGGTGATGAGAGGGTGAGTGGCTCAGGCTTGGAGATCCGAGTCTGGGATTGCTCAGGGAGTGACCCCAGGCCCCTCAACGCTGCCCTCCTCCTCCTCTTCCTCAGCCAGGATCCACAACAGGCACAAACTGAGCTGACCCAGTGGGTGCTGCCTGTGCCCCCC
>VZRN01002233.1:517747-530748 GCA_013397935.1 Dasyornis broadbenti
ATCATTTTTAAGCCCCAAGCAGACAGAGAAAGCCTCAGGCACACCTGGCAGGAGCTTTTGTCCAAGTTTTCTCAGTTTTTATCCGAAAAGCTTCACCTCAACGCAGCTGAAAATGTGGCAGCAAGGGAAGCTGGGCTGGTGAGAATGGGAATTTTAACCAAGGTGCCTCTCACTGCAGGTAAATCCTGCCAGGATGGAGAATACCCTCCCCAGTGCTCTCCCTGCAGCTGGGAGCTGGATTTTGTTGCCCCAGAGCCACTGCTCCGGCCCATGTGGGGCTGTTTTCAGGTGGGTCACAGGCTGAGGGAGAGCCAGGTTTAACTCCAGCTCCACATTAAGAAATCTGGACCTGCGCCTTCATCCCAAGTATTTTCCCTATTCTTTGAGTATTTTGGAGACCAAATCTGTCTGGATTTTGGTGTAAATGCTGAAAAGCGTCCACTTTGTCCACGGGCAAATTTAAACCCAATTCTGCTCTTTTTTCAGGCCCAGTTGTTTGTTCCCCACTGTGGAGCTCAGCTGCACTCACACAACCCTTCCCCATTCTTTTTGCCTTCTCTCCCCTTCTCTCCGGTGCAATCCATCTTTCACTCGCCTCTTCCCCCTCTCTTTTCCCTCATTCCTTCCCCTGCCCATTTTCCAGCGGCAGCAGCAATGCCCTCACTCGCCCTGACAGTTTCCATCTGGCTGCTCTCTCCCTGTGCTGCCTGGAATTTGGGAAACTCTCCGTGCTGTCCCCTTCCCTTCACCATTTCCTCTGGATTCTGGGATGGCTCGTGCTCCTCCGAAACCTGGGATGAGCCCAAAGCTCTGCACCCGCAGCCTGGTTCTGTCCCACTGCCACCAGCACAATTCCAGGTTGCTTCCCCTCACCCTCTGCCTTGTCTCATTGCTCAAATCAACCTCTGCAGCTTCTGTCAAATTATTATTTAATTTAAAGACCCATTTCAGTTTCGTTTCCGTTTGTTTTTCGAGGAAATTTTGGTGCACCAGGATGAGAGACGGAAATATTTAATATGTGCCCTTCTGCATCGCGGGGTTGTCTAAGGAACAGCAACTCCTGGTATCACCCAGAATTAACCCTTCGCTGCTGACTTAATATTGAATTTAAAAATGAGACAAATCAGCCAAAACACAACATCTGCCATCTCAAATACGCTGCTGTCCCTAAGTGGAATTAATCTGAGGTCCCTGTGAATGCCCATTAAGGTACAGATATTTATGTGACAGGTAAAAATGCACACACACACACACACAGACACACCGAGAATAATTTTCTGCATCTCCCTTGTCTGCTGCAGGATGGCAGCACAATTAAGTCACCGTGACGGAGACAATTATCCCCAGAGCCAGTAAAATGAGATGTCCACTGTGAGCTGCAGAGTTCTGAAACATGTGGGAATAGAGTAGAGAAACTCTGTAGAGTCATGCAGCTAATGAGCAATAAATACACACTGGCACACCCTCATCAATTTTAAAGTCTCGGTATGAAAAGAATGTAATTAATTAAGATATGTTGATTTATAAGAGGTGACACAACAAGATGGATAGAGAAATCTTTTCCCTCCAATCTGTCATGGTTCCTTTCTAGAAGACAGCCCAGCACGTGATGGTCTCTCCTTGGGCACTCACAGAAATCCTGAGTTCGGGTTTAATTTCCCCCACCATCCTAAAGAACTCAAACTTCCTTTTCAACACTCATTTGCATTTGGCACAACTGTGTTTAAAGCAAAACCATTTTAAAGACACAAATGGGAAAAAAGAAAAGCTGAAAAAAATTATATTCAGAAAAATCCTTTCCACTTTTTCCCTGTCTTACGTTTCTGCACATGGAAACACAATCCCATTTCCCTTTCTCCCCTCCGAAGTCAGATGACTTTTTTTGTAACTTGGCACACAGACGGTCTGGTATAAGACAGGGCTGGAGCATTTGTTGAGTCAAGATGTTTAATTTTTTTTTCCCTCACATAATGATCCCTTTTTCCCTCCAGCCACTTGAGTTTTGTTTATGTTGCTTGAGCCCTAAACTAATACATGAATTCTCCTCCCTGCCAAGATGACGGCAACGGCACCGGGCGGGATGAGCCAGAGGAATACACTCGTTTTTAAGGAGAGAAAGTATTTTAAAAGACTTTTTCTCCAGTTGTGACAAATTAAATGCATTAAAGGAAACAACTGCTGTTGCTACCGGGCTCTGAGGAGGAACTGGAAGAGCTCTATTTTCTTTGCAAGCACTTGACTTTTGCGAGGGGGCACTTTGCTCCTGTGCCAACTCTGGCTTATATTTTATTATTCTTAGAACAAAAGGTTGCAGTAATTAGAATTGGGGAAGTTGTGCTCAAAGAGAGGGAGCCATCAGATAAATTTGATACCACGGAGTGGTTATAAAAGGTGGGATTTTTAAAAGCAAGAAGCACTGCTTCAGTATATTGGGTTTATCCTGTCAGGAGGAGATGAATGAGAAGTCCAGCTACTTTCACTCAGGCCAGACATGTAAACCTTGTACTTAATGACTGATGAGCAAAATTTTTTCTCTTCCAAGTGCAGATGGGCAAATCCCTCGCAATTACAACACACAAGAAAATCTAATTTCATCAGGAGGAAGCAGCGCACAGTCCAAATGTTTCTCCAGCAAGAGCTGTAGGTGCTTGTTGAAGGCAAAAAAAAAAAAAAAAAAAAAGCCAAACAACATTTCTTCTAATGTGATCCATATTCTACCACATGCACATTTAATATAAAAGTTATGTTTGATATATGCCGCCGTAGCATTTTTCTATTTTAACTGAAAGCCTTTTGTTCTGTCAAGATTAGGGGAGGATTTGCTTTCATTTTTCATGATGTTTCACTCCATACATCACCAACATTAGCAGGGCTTAATAAGCACCCACCTTCTCCTTCCCCGAGCCCTGCCCTGGCCCTTTTGGTGCCCGTTCCCACAGAACCCCCAGCCGTTCCCCACAGTTTGGGACGTGGCCTCTCCGTGCCCTGGCGGGGGCGAGGATGAGGAGGACGAGCCCCGTGTGGTGGCAGAAGCGCGGCGAGCAGGATGCTTTGCAGCTTTAAATCCTGCCCGGGCTCGGGTGGCTGTGCCGGGCTCCCCTTCCTCCTTTCCCCGCTGCAGATTCACATCTGTTTCTGTGCAGTTGGAAACTGTGTTCATTTTTCACTGCTGCCCTTTGTCCCACACTCGCTCGCTCCCGCCAAGGGCTTCGTTTCACTTATTCAATAAGCGAGAGGCACTGCAGGCTGGGGAGAGCTTTAGGACAAAGCTCAAACTTCTATTAGGCCTCAACAAAAATGTTTTTGTTCCCTATCAAGGCACTTTTTCCCTGTTGCTCGTCGTGGGCTTGTTTTGTTTTTCGGGAACATTTGCGGCCTGCGATAGCCCGAGCAGCACAGGGCTTCAAAGCTTTAGAATAAATTTTAAAAAATAGATGCAACAAAAATCTGTGTTATCTGTTAGCAGGAATACTTTGTAGTAGGAAATCCCATTTGTCCCTTTTTCCTCTGCAGGCTGGGAATATCCACGAACGCCACAGCAAGCACACGGTGCAGTTGTACTGCTGAGGGCCCGGTTTCTCTCTGTGCCCACACGTGTGTGAGCTGCAAACGCACATTTTGGTGTCTTTACACACTTTATATTGGGAATGAGGAGAGAATTCCCAACTGTCAAACCATCCCAGGCTGCTCCTGGTTCTTCCCTCCAGCCCGTCCTGCCCTCACAGCACTGATCTCTGTGCTTTGCCACACACCAGACTGAAAGGAACAGATCACGCAGGTTTTTCCCCCAACACAAGATTTTTGACGTGTTAACAAGTTCATCATTTCCTCTTGCTGATCTAAACAGTTGCTCTTTGGAGAGGGAACAACAAGGATGACACTTCCAACACTCACAGAATAATGTCCACACACGAAATGACTGAATTCTTGTGGCTGCGCTCATTTTACCACAGGCACATGAGTCAAATGCAGCGTTTTCATACCAAATCACCCTCCCACTATGGTGCCAGTGTTATAAACCCCCTTGTAAAACCGTGAGGTTCAGGAAATATTTCCAAGCGTGTGTTCCTCAGCCTCAGGTTCCTGACAGTCCCGTTTTCCCCCCACTGTATTTCTTTAAAAGCACTCAGCCTCCATCGGGCTGAAGATCATCTGATGCTACAACCCAGAGTTACCTGCATGTGTCTCCTTAGGAATCACATCCTATTTTACAGCCTGAGGCTTTAGAAGGCACAAAACACAAAAGTCAACAACAGAAGTATTTTTATAACTGTGGTATCTAAGGAGAAAGCAACAAATTACAACAAGTTGTCCATGTTTGTTGGTTTAGTGACTCTCCCCAGCTTTCACCTAAATATTCTTCGGGCCAAGAGGAAAAATCCTGTGTGAAAGCAGCACTGCTGCTCCCTGAGCCTGGATGGGCTCTGATGGTGCTTCCTCTGCTGGGGGAACACCCTCAGAAACTCGGGGTGAGGGGTGTCCCACATCTCTCCCCAGTCCCTTTTAATCCGTGGTGCTCCCCATCACCACCCTGTGCCCCACATCCTCCTGCCCCACTCACTTGTTCCATGAGTTCTTTGGGGGTAATTTGGAGCAGGCACCGTGCTGCAAACACGAGTGAGGAGTGAGCACTCCTCCCACCTGCCCTGCTTCCCTCAGGAATTTCCCACTGTATTTCTCCTATTCCAGCTCCATGCTACAGCAGCTGGTCTGGCCTCACCGTTCAGTCTGAGGTTCAGAGGGAATTATCTCGGTATCCAAGCCCCTCTGCAGCCTCCTGACTGTCTCAGCTCTTGTTTACCACCGAAGTCTGGAGTGTGGATGGGCTTCCCTATGACATTTACACTTGTTCCAGGCTTGGGGAATTTCAGCCTGTAAGTCAAAGTGAGCAACTGGTGAGAGTAATGAGGCTTCAGAAGAATGAAATTGGTGGCAACTTGCATCCCATGGGAGGGGTGTTGATGATGGAGAAGGGAAACTTAATATTTGTGAAATTAAATAATGCTGAATAAACAAAAGGTCCAAACCAGACTGCATCCATCTTTTTAATTATTTTGGGGTTGGTGTGTTGGCTTTTTTTTTAACTAGAACCTGACTCTTAAAAGTATTTCTATTTTCCCCAGGCTCCTCTGGGACACAGAAGGCTGATATTAAAAGCCTGAACATTGCTCTTAGAGGCCCGGGAGGGGTTTGGTTGCACAAAGCACCTTTAGAGAGATGAATTAATGCCTTGGTCTGCAGACACCACCTCCACAAACCTGCCAAGTTTCCATCCCAGGGGGATTTAGCATCTGTTGGAGAGGAGACAACAGGGCTGCCATGGGTCCGTGCTGGGAAGGGACCACCCGGGTTCAGGGGTAAACGGGGAGAGAGAAGGGAAAGGGTTGAGCAGAATTCGAGAGGCAAAAGCTGCAGCCTCATTCAGGTATCTCCTCTTGGTCACCTAAAATAGAAGATTGCCCAAACCAGGTTCCAAGGCTTTAAGGAGTCACGTATCAGCTTCCTTAATACAGAATAAAATATTAGGATCTACATTGGAAGACAGGGAGAAAAGAGAAGGGGGTAGGGGTGAAAAGGGGGAAATAGCAGCTGATTTTTGATTACAAGAATGTTTTCGCCATTTGATATCTTTCCCCCACAGATCTTCACTGCCCTTCACTTGTTGAATCTGGTCAAATAGCTGCACTTCACTTTATGTTGCATTAAAAATAGTTAAAAGGAAGGAAGGAAAAACTGACCATGAAACACGTCTTTGAGAAGAGGTGGCTTTCAGTTCTCTTTCTGCCCCATCCAAGCTCTTAGGATTTACACTTAAAATCGTCAGATTCTTCCCACTCCTTCCCATTCCCGGCTCAGCATCCGAACAAACCAGCACATGAATATTTACGAAGACGCAGGAGAAATTTGATTGAAATATCATTCCAAGCTGGGATATGTGAAAGATAATTAAGAAGGCTTGCAAAGGGACAAGGCCATGGCCAGCTCTCCCGTCTGGCAGCACAATGGGCCACCACGGTGTGAGCTGGCCCGGTGGCACTCCATTCATTCATTCATTGCGAGCATCTGTCCCCAGGCCCGGGACAAGCGCTGGTGACAGAGCCCGGCTGGGGCTGCTCGGGAAAAGGCAGCAGCCGGAGCAGGGCTTGTCCCTGTGGCACAGCATGGAATCCATACAGGAATCCACCGGGGCAGCTCCGAGGGGGCGGGATAATCGGGAATGTTGTGCCGCCGCAGGAAGCAGCATCCCCGCTTGGATAACGCGGGCTGGGACAGCATCCTCTGGAAAAGCATCCTGCGCGCCGCTCCCTCCGCGAGATATTCCTGCCAAAAAAGTGGAGTTTTCCCAACCTGTGCCCTCCATTAGTGCGTGTTTTCATTCAAATTAGGGCCGCAAGAAAGACAAATGACGGCGGCGCATTCGAGGCATTTTTACTTGTCAAGAGCCACGCACAAACTTCCCTCGCTGCGAGAACTCGCTGCCGCTGCCTGACGCCACCGAGAGCTCGTAATGTGCATCCCGCCTCCTTCCAGAGCTCCTGTTTGAGACACAATCCTCCCAAAAGCACGATATTTCGTCCCCCTCACCACACACACGGGAGTGCAAATCCCCGGTGCTGCGCAGGTGAGGAATCCTTCGGTCACTGCCAAGTCCAAGCTTTCTCATTTTCGGAATGAGCAGATTCCTCTGAGATGGCTGAGCGGGGAGTCAGCTCTAATTTGTTATATACATCAGCCAGTTCCAATTAATGCCTCCGTGAAGCAATCCATTTGTTACTCAGGGGAAGGAGGAAAGGGTTGTGAACATTTTTTGGGATCTTCCAAGCTTGTCCTCTCCCCCTCACCCACAGGAGGAACAATTTCTCTGGCCCAAGCAACCCAGTTACAAGGGAAGAGAAGCCAAAATAAATGTGAAACTCTCCTTTTCCTCCAGCTTCCTCGAGCACACATTATGCATAAATTACAGGGACGGAGGGGAAAAGAGAAAAGCTCATACAAGAGAGTTTCTGCTTGTTGTTGTTTGGGTTAAATTGTTGGCGTTCAGGAAAATTCAGGAAACCAGAGGTATCATTTGAAATAGACACCAAAATATGAAATGGCTTCACTTTCTCATTCTCAGCAAATCATCTCTGTGATTGTAGTCCAGTCTGACAACCAGAAGCAGTGAGATCATGGCAGTAACCAAGCCAGCCAGACAATACTGAGACTAAACTTCTCTCCGCCTGCTCCCCCTCCCACAATTCACCCCCAAAGCCTGATTTTAAGCCAGGTCAGCTCCCTCAGAGCAGAGATCCTCAGCTGGCAACTCTCTCCCCCAACCTGCCTGCGCCCAGGAATAAAAGCAAGGTAGGTGAGCATTGCCTCTTCTCCAGCTCCCTCGAAAAGAGGGGAGAAGGTGTCAGTCAAAAACGTATTTAAGCAGCAAATTCCAGCTCCATGATGACTCCTGTGCCTGAGCAATTCCCTTTCAGCTTCCTTATTGCCCTTGGAATGTGCTATTGGGAGGAAATCCGGGGGCACCAGCAAGGGGGGCAGGCAGGGATGGGGAGCACTGGTTTGGGCAGGCTCTTCCCTTACGGAATGGCACAGGTAGGAATGAGATCCCAGCCTTCCCAATTCCCCATTTATCCTCCTGCATTGCACAAGGCAGCTCAGGCATGGCCTTCACTGGGAGAGCCTGTCCAAAATGGATTTATTTTTAAATTATTTTATTTTACAAATTGTCCACATCAGTTGTTGCAACTCATGTACATTTTAGCACCTCTGTGCCAACTGAGAGTACTTGATTTTAATTAAATCCTACACCATGAAAAATATTTCTGTTGTTCATAGCTAAATTTCTCCATGACTTATTTCTATATATTTTGCTTCGAATTTAATTTGCTTTTTTTATTATATGGCCTTCATATAAACCCCGCCTTTCCATAGCATAGTCATATATATATATATAATTTCTAAAATAGCAGCTTGTTAGGCTCCAATAAAAAATACTTGCTGGGCCTTCCAAAAAGTTCCTTCAGATTAGATAATGCCTATTTATCTAAAATATCAAATGGGTAGAGAGAAACATCAACAGAGAAAGCGATAGGCACACCAGAGGCTTCCTTTCCTTCTCCTTCTGAAGAGACTTTAAAGCTGAATAAACACCTTGGAAAAGCACAAGCAATAGCGGGATCTCCTGGGTTCTGAACCTGACCTTTCCGAGTTAAAAATACACATTTTCCAGGCTGATCCTACAAACCCTCCCTCACAGGAGCCTTCCCGCTGATTCCACGCCAGCCCTTCCAGGGGATCCATGGGATGGGATCTCTCAGGTCACGCTGGAGTTTGTTAATTCTTCTGTTTTCTGGAGCAGGCAAAAGCATTCCCGCCATGCCTCCTCAGCATTAATTTCCTGCTCCGGGTGATTAGCATATAAATCTAAAAGCATGTGTTGGGAATTTTTTTTTTTTTTTTTTGCCATATTCAGTACGACATTAATCTTATTAGCTCAGGTAAACAACTAACAGCTATTAAAGAGAGTGCCATTTATCAGGAAGCAGTTAACCCTTCGGAGCACACGGCAGGAACGTGGATTTCACAGAATCCCGGAATCAGAGAGGTTGGAAAAGTCCTCCAAGACCATGGAGTCCAGCCTGTAGCCCATCCTCACCTTGTCCCCCGCTCCTGGGACACCTCCAGGAATGGGGTCTCACCACCTCCCTGGGCAGCCCATTCCCAACCCCTGATCACCCTTTTGTGGCTGAACACCCAAATGCCCCTCAGGAAACTCCCACCTCCTGGTGACATCTCCCTGCTGCTGGGGCAGGGAACAACACTGCACCTTGAGGGTTCATGTCCCTCTCCACCGGGGCACAGGAGCCCCAGCCAAGCCCCCTCCACGCCCTGGGGCAGCTCAGGCTCCTTATCAGACACAGGGAAGGGGCTGCCCAGAGCCTGGGAAGGAAGGGAAGGAAGGGTGCAGCCCGGGTGGAAAGCAGCAGGACTCTGAACCCGCTAATCACGGGGAGGAGTCTGCAGAACCTCCCTGGGGAACAAAGCAGGTGAACCCAAGTGGCCCCGGAAACACCTGTGTGAGCTGGGGGCTGGCTCTAAGGGGCGCGCACCAACATCACTCCAGCTCCCCTGCTCCTGGGAGAGCAATCTGGGCTTTTCCCTGGGCTCTGGGAGGAGCTGGAGATGTGCACACCCTGCTCAGGGCAGGGCGTGGCTCTCACACCCCTCACTCCCCTGCTGCCATCGCAGTGACATCGCGGTGTGACACGGAATGGTGAACGCGCTCACGCTTCTCGTCCTTCACTGCCACGACAGAAAGCCTGAAACTGCTTCTCACCTCACCCCCTGGGAGCTCCTCTCTCCCTTGGTGAGGATCATTCCCGTTTAGAGAGCCCATGGACCACGTCCCCACTGTCCCCTGCCCCTGTCCCCCACTCACATTTCTCAGAGATTTTAGGTCCTCACCACAACCAGCAGCTGAAAAGAACACACTGGGGAGCCCAGATCCCTACACCTCCGGTGGTCCCTGACAGTGAAAATGTGGCCTTGGGTGAAACCAAGAGCCAGCCCAGGTGGAGGGAATCCTGCCAGACAAGGAGACAGGGCCTTTGGAACAGTCTGGGGGCTCCTGGGGCATCCCACCTGCCTGAGCTCTGCTTTGTCCCCCCAGTCTGGAATCCAGCACACAGACAGGATCTGCCCATCCCAGACCACTGCCAGCTATTTTTTCCCCCATAGGTATGAAAACAGCTATTTTTTGTTGAAGAAGTGCCACATCTCTGCACCAGCTGCTAAATAGCGCAGAAAACTCACATCCCATCAGTTTTTCCGAGCCCCAGAAAGTGAGAGTTCACACAGAGTGAACCCAGCTGATCCCAAATGGAAGTTTGGAGAAGAGAAGTGAACAAGGATAGGAAAAAGTGTATTCTTTTTATGTGCACAGCCCCCTTCAAAGTCCTAGAAATAAACCTCTATTTTTCTGCCTCCATAACGCCTCAATTCCCCCAAGGGAAAAAAAAATCAAGGAAAAAATTGAAAAGAGAAGGTTTGGAGGAGAGAAGCAACATGAGCCCAGCGCTCGGCAGTGCCCAAACTCCACAAAGACCCAGGCTCTGCCCCGCGGCCTTTTCCAGCAGCAAGGGAAGGGTGAGAAATGGAAATCTCAGTGCCCAGAATTGCCCTTGCAGGCTCACCCCGGGGCTTTACAGCAGTGCTATCAGCACATCTCCTGCCTGGCCCTGCCACTCACAGGGGCTGCGGCTCTCTGGCCTGATGGAGTATCGATCCCCCGGAGTGCAAAGTCCAGCATGCCATTAGTCCAATCTGTTTTCAAGCTGACACAATCCCGTCATTTGTCATCTTCTCCTGTCCTGCTGTGTTTGTTTAGGAGCAGGATATTTGCTTTATCTGTCACTTCCCAATCCTCACTGTATTCTTTGCCTGACACGGAGTTTATTGGGTCCACAGTTTTCTCAGAGTCATTAACAAGGGAGACTTGGACGCGCTGATGGAATCACTGGAAAATGAAGATGCCGATAGCTTGGGAAGCATTTGTGAGTTAAAGTATGTTTGGAGTTCATATTTGAAACTGGATTTCAGGGGAGAAATTCCTAAAAAGCCTTCACTTTCTACAGCAAGGGTGTGAAAAAGGCCAGCAGAAGCCTGGCAGGTGACTGCATCAATGAAAACACCTGAGAGAAACAGCCAGCTCAGAAACCGCCTCCGAAATTTCTTAAAAGCAAGGATAGAAATCCCTGAAATCATCAGTCATGAAAGCAGAGCTTGCAGGAAATGCCCAGAGACATAGATCCCATGTTACGAGTCTGTTGCATTGCAAACTTGCAGTTTTCTTTTTTATCTTTCCTATTGAAGAGCTGTTGCTTGCAAAAATCTCTCCAAAAAGATCAGTTGAAGGTTCTACCTCATCATTTTCACCTATTTTACCACTCACTATTAACTCTAGAAATAGAAGTTAGCACAGACGTTTTTATCATAACCATTGGTATTGTTGCACTCACAGACATGAAAAGCACCACGAGAGCAGCATCTGTTTGTTGCCACCATTTATAGCCATTTTATGATTTTTTTTTTTTTTTTATGTAGATAACCCTTCATTGCTCAAGTGCCCATGACACAGCGATGGGAGTAGGGCCTGACCAATTCCCCAGGGAAAATCTTGCTGTTATTAAAGCACTAAACCCCAAACATTGGCTCAGTCTGGTGAATCCACATTTAGGAACCTGCATCACCTCCCAGGGAATCCACAAACAGCAAGCGCAGAATCCGTTTTCCACCTACAAAATCCATGTTTTCGTTGAAGGGAATATGCAGTTTTTAAATCTGCAGATTCCTTTGGAACTTCCCACATTTCATTATTGCAGGGGGTCTAAAAATCAGAGCAGGCAGGGCAGGTCTCCTCAGGCCACACTCTGGGGTGTTTAATTACAAAGTGAGAGGCAGCCCTGGGCGCTGGGGCTGCCAGCAAGGCACCTTCGAGCCAGCATTCCCAGGAAAGCCAGGCCAGCTCTCCTAAAAGCCTCCCAATATTGGTTATCCTTTTCCTTTCCCAAATTTCAGAGTGCCCCTGTGGAATGGGATTGGGTCCCCTGCATCCCAATCCCTGCAGCTGGGGAGGTTTGAGGTTGTATTCGCTGGATTCAGGTCCACGCTGAGCTCTGCACACTCAGAATCATTTATCTGCACTGAAGAGCAGCTTCAGCTGAGCCTGGAAATGTCTCATTTTCAGCAGAACTGTCCCCAAACCTCCCTCCACGCTGCAGCCTCAACTGCAGGTTCTGCTTTTGTCCTTCACCACTGTCTAATAATTTACTCAATATCAGAGCCTTTCTGAGAGGCAAACTGCTGTAACCACTCACCCTTCTCGCCTTTTCCGGTTTGTTTTTCGGGCAGCAAAAGCTCTGGGACACGAAGGGGTTAAAGTCACATTGATCTCCTTCTCTACGTCCCAAATTCTCCAAACTCGATTTGCTCCACTCTGGGTAAGAGCACAGCACCCCTGGCTCTGCACATCCCCTCTCTGCGCGCCTTTAGCTGGGCCTTTCCATCACCTTTTTTCTAAAGCAAATTACCCAGTTTTCGTATTAAAATATGTTCTGGGAGATGGGCACAGAACTAAAAGGACGTGGAGGAAGTAAATGAGAAGCCTGGATAATTTAGGAGTTGGCATTTCCGGGGTTCTGGAAACCTCTCTGAATCCAGCATCCCTCTGAGACTGGGATTAGGGAGGTTGCAGATCACAGGATACACTCTTCAATAAAATTTTAACCATTCTCATTAGCCAGCAGAAGTCCCCACACATCTGTCCAGCTGTTGGGGTTGTCTGTGCTCCCTCGGAGCTGCAAAGGCACTGAGGGCAGCACTTCCAGGGAAGAGGGGGAGGCTCCCTCCTCTCCAGGGCAGGGAATTCACACCAGGCTCTGGATCCCTGTCACTCAGAGCCCCACAGATGTTCGCCCAGTTTACTGCTCCTTGCTTGCAGGTTGCTGCAGTAATTGGTTGAAAGGGGGGAAAGAAAATAGCAAACTACCGCTAATAATACAATAAAAGCAAATTCTGGCCAGCACAATAAAAATGGGAGGCAGTTTATGCTTTCTGGGCGAGCAGTTTGTGAATTTATGGACAAAAAGGCCTCTGCCTTCTCTCCCTTACACATATTGGGGATAAGGTTACATTTTATTTGTAGGGAATTTTATGGCAGCAAAGGCCATTCATTAAAGAAAGCAAAAGAGCAGAGAAAAACCAGATGATTGTTACCCAGAAATCCTCATCAGCTCTCCCCCAGTTGTTTATCCTTTAACTTTTTAAAGGAATTTTTAGACAAAGATGCTTTCTTTCCCCTCTGGAGAAGAAAAAGGAGTGGGGGGAAGACGTACAGTCTCACCCAGGCGCCTTTCAGAGCTCTCTGGGCAGCGCCCTGAAAACAACTTTCCCTTTAATGAAGACCTTTCTGGAGCTCTCTTCAATATTCACAAAAAAAAAAAAAAAAA
>VZRN01002233.1:537687-560847 GCA_013397935.1 Dasyornis broadbenti
TTTTTTTATTTCGATCCCCCCTCGAGGCTGCCTACCAAAATCTCCCCGTGGTGTTCCTTTAGCTCTTATCCTAAAAGTGCTGGAAGAATGAAGTGGTGAATGCCCCAATCTGAGAGCATTCTGTGGCCAGCCCCACGCTGTTCACAGCTCGCTGCCGAGGCCCGGGGCTCGGTGGGAATTTACAATTCATCGGCGACCAAACTCTTTGAATGTTATCAACACATCTTTCCCCTGGCACACGAGAGTGTGACTTATGAGGAGAGGAGCAATTTGTTTCATGAATTTCATCCTTTGTTATTGAAAGCTGCTGGATTTGGATGTATAAAGACCTGTGCCATTAAGCCCGCGGGGCAGAAGCATCCCATGGGCTGACAAGTTTGTTTGCTTGTTATTACTATTTTTAAATACAAATTACTTGGGAAGTAGCATTATGGAGGGCTCGGAAGGTGCTTTGAGGAAAGCTTGTGCCGTTTTCCAAAAGATTGGGGAATATGGAGGAAAATGCATGGAGCAGTCGGTGACCTCGATTGAATAGGGAAATATCAGCTGATTTCTATCCAAATTAATGACTATTATCCAGTGGTTTTACATTGCCCAATCCAGTGTACCTCCAAACAACTCTACTGAATAGAAAATGTGGATGTATTAAACCAGGAATCTGTCTGGTGTCTTTAAAATTTAAAAAGGTAAAGGAGCATCAGTGTGAAAAGCCAGTCTGACATTGACTAAAAGTCCCTTTTTTTTGCTGCAAAATGCTGTCTGCTCAAGTGAGAGGCTTGATTTGTAAATAAAAGTCTTCAGAGTAAGGGGGAAATTGAAATAAACATTTAAGATTCTGAAATGATGAATTAATTAATGCTCAAACTCAGTCTCGGGTGTTTGGAACAGTGGGATTTTGAGGGGGCCAGTGCAGGGCTGGGTTCCGAGTTCTGCCCCAAAGCTCCAGTTCCCTTGGCCAACACAAGGTGAGTCCTGCACAAGTGAGCAGCAGCAAAAACTGCACCAAGGCACTGATTCCAGCTCTAGGAATGTCATTCCAAACCCTTTTTGCACTCATGAATTAATACAAGTTTTGTGGGAGATCAGCTTTGGGTTTTCCTTGAGCAAAACTTGAGAACTGGGACAATTTTAGGCAGAAAAAAAATTGTATTACCTGAGATATCAAGGAACTAGCTCAGCTGGAAAGGCTGGAGAAAGTTTTCTTTGTATTATTCCAAATGTTAAAGAAATCCTCAAAACGTTATTCTGACCTTTTATTTTCTGAGGTTAATATTGAAACACGAAGCCAGGAAACTCAGAGGAATAATATCTCAATCCAGCTTGCCCAGATTACCAGAACCAACAAGAAGTAGCGGGAAAAAAAGTGTTCTTTGGGAACTATTGTTCTCCAGCCAGTTCTTTCACTCCATTTTTGGCTAATTAAATTAATCTGGTAAGCAGGTGTAAACCCACTTGTTTGGGTGGCTAAAAGGAGAGATTGGAGGTATTTGCACAGTGAGAGATTTGTCCAGGGGAGCATTAAACCCTATCAACAAGAGGAAACTCCACTCAGGATGCAGAAAATCCTGTTTAGCACTTCCCAAATCGCACCAAGGCCGCCTCTAATCCAGCAGCCCAGCACCGAGGTGAGGTTTAATCGTCTGTTTGTGAAGCTGCAAAGCTGTGTTGGGCATGTTTGACTTGGTTAATATTTTATGTGGTAAATAGAAACATAAATACTGCTGTCCTCTGGCATTTGCATTGTAAATGCCCAGCCAGCAGCACGCTCAGCTTTGATTCAAGGCCGGTTCAAGACCAACCTTTTATTGCAAGAGGGAACTTCTTCCACGTGCTTTTATTTTGCAGAAATAGAAACCAACCAGGCTACCAGTAAACACAGCATCACATAGCGCAGCCATCACCAAAGGCACAGTAATTGTTAATAAAAAATAATAAATTTCAGTCAGAGAGGAAAGAAACAGAAATACTGTCAGCAAAGAGGCAGAATTCAGTCTGACCTACACAGTTATGATGGCATCGCCCCCAATTTGCAGATATGAAAGATGGGCTTGGTGCAATCGTTTTAATTTGGGCACTAAGGAATAGCAGCTAATATGAAAATAAGAGTTTGTTTGTCCTTTCCCTGGGTTAAAACCGTGCTGGAGAAGAACGAGACCATCCCTGGAGTGCAAAGGGCCCAACCTTCAGCCTCTGGGAGCCCACTGAGAGCAGAACATCCGACATCTCAAGCTCAGTCTGTGCCACCAACCAGCCATGCCTGTCCCTGTTCTCTGCAGCTCCAAAGTGCTTCTTTGGACCCCCAGAAGAGTGGGACAACATCCATTCCATCAAGGTGGGATGGCAGAGCCAGCTGGGAATGCTGTGAGGGTGAGCTCAAGGGGAGGAGGAGGAGGATGGGATCCCAGTGACACGAGTGTGACCGTGTGTCCCCTGTCCCCGCAGTGCTGGGACCCTGCCAGCCCCCAGGGGAAGCTTTAGGGCAGCAGCAGGCGGCATTTCCCGAGAACTCCTGGAGAATTTTCACCTGCTCAGAGCATCCCTCCTGTCTCTGCTCCCACCGCAGCCCAGCCCCTCAGCTCCTGAGGGAGAGCCAAGTCCAGCAGCTGAGCCAAAATCTCACAAAACCAGCACAACACCCGCTCCCCAGACCGCCTGGGTGGCACAGGGTGATGCCAGCACCCCGAGCCCCAGCCCTGGCATCACCAAAAGGCCGTGCCCCCCCTGGGGACCATCCCTGTCACTCTGAGACTCCCCGGACCATGCAAGGACATCCCTTTGCCAGAACCACCGAGGGATGCTCAGAGCTGCTCTTGGGTTTCTCTGTCCCAACGGGATGAATCCGGACAGTCCCCCAGAGCTGCCGCCCCATCCGCCCCCTCCCTCAGCAAGAACGACCTGCGACAACAATTAGCGTCCCTCCTCTCTTCCCCCAGCCCCAAGCTCTCCTGCTCGTCCCCCCTGCCGCCCGCCCCTTCCAGATTTGCTCCTGTTTTTCGTCTATTTGTGAAGGTGCCCAAGACAGGAGCTCACTTAATACGTTCCCTTACGCTTGTGGCGCAACAGCCTATTCAGGACAGATAAGCCCCTTTAGAAATGAAGGGGAATTTAATTCAGCGCTTGAGTGACAGCAGGAAGATTTATCCCCTCAGTAGACAATACGGCTTTTGGGGCTTTAATCTTGCCCAGACAATGGGCTGTTTCTCGGCCCTCATCTTGTGCTTTTCCCACGATGTTCGGTGATTAACCGGGGCTCCATTGGATGGAAGCCACTATCTCTCATTTAAGAGTGTTTGCGCCTCTGTCAAGGACCAGGGAAGGGAGGGAGGGAGGTGGGAAGAAGAGAAAGGAAGGGGAGGGGGAGAAAAGTTGAACTCATCTGGGAGAAATGCCGGGAGGCTGCGGGCCGGGCGCGGGCGGATGCCAGCGCTATCTGCAGTGGGCAGGGCAGGGTGACAAAGCCGAGGGACGCTGGCATTGTCACCTCCGGCGGAGCTGGGCAGGGCACTCCCCGGTTATTTCCGAAGCTCCTCAGTTGTTTCGTTGTGGTCGTTGTTTAGGATAGGCCTTGTCACTCGCAGATCCACCGGTTCTTAGGTATGTGCTGCCTGAATTGAAGTGGGGGTTTTTTTCCTGAAAATTAAGGAATCGAAGTAGCTCAAAACCTGAAATCAGCGTTTGGGGCA
Source organism: Dasyornis broadbenti (assembly GCA_013397935.1). Lineage (NCBI taxonomy): Eukaryota > Metazoa > Chordata > Aves > Passeriformes > Dasyornithidae > Dasyornis > Dasyornis broadbenti. The sequence goes on from VZRN01002233.1 coordinate 541,371, forward strand.
AAAAGCTGGTGTTCTGTGCTTGCCCAGCAAAGATAACTGAGATGCTACGGCAGAGGAAAATGGGAGCTGGCACAGCACAAACACCTGCAGAACGCAGCAGGTGCCCCAGCACCTCCACGAGAGGCATTTACTGCCACACCTGCACCGCACAAAGTGCCGTGGCTTGATTGCTCCACTTTATTGAGGAAGATCATTTCTTCCTAAGATGTAAAATTGATCTCAAATGATGAAATGCTTCCCTGTGGGGGTGTTGAGGCCCGGGCGCAGGGTGCCCAGAGCAGCTGTGGCTGCCCCTGCATCCCTGGAAGTGTCCAAGGCCTGGACAGGGCTGGGAGCCACCTGGGATAGTGGGAGGTGTCCCTGCCCATGAATGGGATGAGCGTTCAGGTCCCCTCCCACCCAAACCATTCCAGGATTTTGTGATCATCAGAAAGTTCACCGCCAGTGAGCTTCTCATCCCTAGGGAAAGGCAACCATTCACTCTCATCTACAAATCAGTCTTTGTGGCCAAAAAAACAACCAGAAAAAGTGGCTAAAGTCCTTCTTCCTGAAAGAAAACACTGTGGACACCAATGCTTCAATTTTGGTAAAGAGTGGAAGCCCTGATTTAGCCTCAAAGTAATGCCCCACTGTTCTGAGGGGATGTTTATTGCAGGAGCTCTGTCAATTCGGTTTTAATGATCCCCTCCAAATCAGGGTATTCTGTGATTTTATATTCTTGATTTTATATGAAGTTTTCGGGTATTGCAATATCAGGATCCCAATTTGGGGTCCACCCTGAACCACTAAACGCAGCAGCAAGAGGAACAGAACCATTGCACCCACATGGCTGTAAAGTGGAGGGAAAAAAACCTATATAAACAACGAGTTTAGTTTTGAAATCTCTGAATTTCTGAATTTTTGCTTTCTGTTATCAACAAAATAAAAAAGAAAAAAAAAAAAGAAGTTGACAAGATTATTTAGGCAGGAGATGAACAGGTCTGAGAGCCACACAAGTGGCTGGAATGTGCATTTGAATTACCCACGATGGCACCTTTCATCATTAAATGTACCCTCGTGGCACAGTCTCTTTCTTACTACTTTGATTTTGTTCCTGAAATTTAAGAAAATCAACCTGGAAAACAACGAGAACCTTTAAGCCTCAACACACACCCATGAGGATGCGAAGGGGAATAGTTTAAGATTTCCTCAGCATCATATTTGGGACTTTTCAGCTCCTTCAACTACAAGTTCAAGTCCCTGAGGAGTCACTTAAGTTCTTCAGTCTCTCTAATGAGATCAGCTGGGTGAATGGGGGTTTCTGAGTGGCCTTTAAATGGAAATGGCTTGAAAAGGAATGAAAAGAAAAGGTTTTATGGAGCATTTTAAGGTTTTCAGTTGGGCTTTTTAGTTGGTTGGGGTTTTGGTGGGTCTTTTTTTGCTGTTGTTTTGTTGGTGTGGGTTTTTGGGTTTTTTGTTTGTTTGTTTGTTTGTGGGGGTTTTTGTTTGGTTGTTTTGTTGTTTGTGTTGTTGGGGGCTTTTTGTTTGTTTGGGATTTTTTTTTTGTTTTGTTTTTGGGGGGTTTTTTTGGGGGGGAGGGAGTGAGGTGGGGAGTTGTTTGGGGTTTATTTAATTACTTATTTTAATTCGACTCCAAATCAGACCACGTGGTGGGACAGGCAGGCGACTTCCAGCCCAGCCCTGCTCACCTGCCAGCATTTCTGTGAGCAAACCTCCAGGAAGGAAATCACCGGTTTGGGGAAGAAAAAACTCTCTAAAGCAAATGCCATCAGCAGGCATTGGAACAGCAGATCCAGCTCACACCAGGAGCTCCCTGTCTGCACTCTCTGCCCTCTTGACTTTGTCCTTGACTCTTCTGAACCCATTTCAGACTCCTTTGAGGTTCCTGGGAACCTTTTCAACACCTTCACCCTGAGCTGAAGCAGTGTTTGACACCCCAGCACCTCTGGGCATCCCCAGAAGTGCCTCGCTTTGTTTTTCTGCCCCTCTGCCTTAGAGGATAACGTCCCTGCTTTCCCCAGAACTCCAGGCACGGCAGACCAGTGCCTCCCAGTAAGCAACTGGGGCTGCCCAGAGCTGGGCCCCTGTCTTCCCCACCAGGCACCAGCAGCCCCCAGCCCCTGCAAAGGAATAACCCCATGGGCATCCAGGAGTATTTTCTCCATCTTGCCTTCCAAGCTGCTTCAAACAGTGTTTTTCTGTTCTATTTTAACTGGGTAGCACAGGGAGGAGGGAGGAAAGAACAGCAGAGGAACAAAAATAAGATTAAAATAAAAGGCCATATAGGGAGCCCACAGAAAAACAAATGTCACAACCCAATTCCCACGTTGAGGCCAGAGCTGCCCCATTTAACTTGGAGAGATCAAACTGTGGCTTATAATTTTTACAGCACCTTTGTCTGGCTCAGCATTTACAGGAAGTGGGGAAAGTAGAAGGAAAATTATTCAGTACAGGCTTCCTGAAAACTGGGAGGGACTTCTGCGGTAGGAGCAGCGGGGCAGGACAGCTGAGTTGAGAAGAAATGCACCATAAAAATCAAATTTATTAAATTAAATTGATTTTGTAACCCCCTGACCATGCTGGTGCCCACAGCTAGGCCAGCACCTGTGAGGGACGCAAGACCTGAAGGGAAAATCCACCTTGCACTGGGATTTGGGGCCTGGATTGCTGATCAAGGGGAGCACTGCAGGTGCGGTTCCACCAAGCTGAGGTTGCCTTAACTCATCTGAGGTGGCTCTTCGTGCTGCAGGGATTCCCAAAGACCTCCAATGGACACTGGGAATGATATCATTTGTTAATAAGAGGGGCTTTTTTTCCCAAAGAACCAACAAATCCTTTCATTGCTGGTGAATTTTACATTGAGGAGCAAGGAGATGTGGCCACACGAGCGGCATCGTGCAGGTGGTGGCAGAGAAAGAAACTCGGCCTTCCTTAATCCAAACCCGGCCTTCCTGAATCCAAACCCGGCCTTCCTGAATCCAAACCCGGCCTTCCTGAAGCCAAACCCGGCCTTCCTGAATCCAAACCCGGCCTTCCTTAATCCAAACCCGGCCTTCCTGAATCCAAACCCGGCCTTCCTGAATCCAAACCCGGCCTCTCTAAACCCAAACCCGGCCTCCCTGAAGCCAAACCCGGCCTCCCTGAATCCAAACCCGGCCTTCTTTAATCGAAACCCGGCCTCCCTGAATCCAAACCCGGCCTTGTTGAATCCAAACACGGCCTTCCTGAACCCAAACCCGGCCTTCCTGAACCCAAACCCGGCCTCTCTGAACCCAATCTTTGGAGTTCTGCCTCCCCAAACCTGAGCCCTGCGTCCCCCGAGCCAGCCTAGCTAAGAGCAGCTCGGTGCAAACCACACTCGCCCGCCCTGGGCACAACCAAAAAGGTGTTAAATAACCCCAAACTCAGTCTCAGCATCTCCTGCGTGATGGGGCACGTTCCACACCGGGCTGGTCTCGCAGTTTGCTCGCTGCCCTGGAGTTTAGCAGCACAAAGCACTCGAAGGAGAAGCACAAACCGCTTTGCCCTTGAGCAGTCTTTGCCCAGAGCCAGGAGTGACACGGCCGTGATTAGACACCGAGGCTCAGCTTGTTTCTCTAATGGGTTTTTGTTCCAAGCCCCCGTAACTTCCCGAGCCCCAGGTCAGGCTAACATAAAAGTACAAGGATCCAGGAAGCTCCTTGGCTTTCCAACTGCTGCATTTTGGCAGCAGCACTAACTCTTCGAACGAAATTACTCCTTTTCCTCTAATAATCCACTTAAATGTATATAGAGGGAACTTGTCTGTCTAAGATGCAGCCCCTGCAAGAACACAACTACAGGGGTTCAATTTATAGGCCCTGCAGTCACAATTCCAGGTGTGTGTTTGCTTCCAAATGCCTGCAGAGTCTCCATAAACAGTTTTTATTTCCCACCATCAGCTGTTGGACAATTCAGGTGAACCTGGTCAGGGTTAGATATCAGAAATCCCTTCTTCCCCAGAGGTTTTTCGCCACATAAATCCCTGCAAGCACAGCCATGCCAGTTACAGATGCAAAACTTCAGAGGCAGCAGAATCCCTTTGTTGAGGGGAATATCCTGAGACTTTTGTCCTGGCCCAGCACAGGAGGCACAACTGACAGGCCAAGGGATCAAAGTCTCCCCTTTATCACCGTGCACTTGGCAGAAACGTAAACTTCCCCGTATATGGCTCAGAAATGTGTTTGAACTCCCCCAAAGAGAATGCCTCAAGGAGGGAAAACTCTCTGACCCTTTCTGAGTGAGAAAGGCAGCCCAGGTGTATTGCGCTGGGGAAGGGAATTTGTTCTTCCATCTGCTGTTTTTAAGTTTTCAGGGAAGAATTGTTGAGATTGGTGTATTGGGTATCTCTTGGTAACAACAGAGAGGCAAAAATGAAACTATCAAAGGATTTTTTTTTTTCATATAAGCATAATTGGTTTGAGAGTGAAATGATTGTTTACAGAAATAATCAACTGGTGCAATTCCAAATGGAAAGATTGGGCACATCAAATCTGACCTCCCATCCCATCTCAGCTGCAAAGAGTGACTGAGAGAAGGGCAGAGAAGCCAGGCAAGAAAGAAACAAATGAAGAATAATCTTATCAGGAGGATTAATTAACAGCAAGACAGAGAAGCAGCAGTGCTGAAGATTCCTGAGTGTGGATCACCAGGAGCTAGCCACGCTCTGGGGAGGAAAATTCCTGCTCTCACACAGCTCTGCAATTCCTGCAGCCCTTTATGAGGAGAATTATTCATAAAGTTTGATTTCAAAATTCCCTTGTAACATAAAAACAAACCCTCAAAAAAAAACAAAACAAAACAAAACAAACCAAAACAAAACAAAACAAAACAAAACAAAAATCCCACCTGTGTTCTGGGGAAAGAAAAGGTCAGTTGTTTCAAATTATTCCATTACTAATGTCACATGTTCCTTTCTTCCCTGTTTCTGCAGCCATCCTTGCCCTGCAGCAAAGTGTGACACTGCAGGACAGAAGTGCTGGGGGAGCTGGGAAGTGCTGAGTGGGTGACAGGGATCGCTCGGAAAGGGTGACCAAAGCTCCCAGGCTGGGCTTCAGCCACACGAGCCCAGCCAAACCCCGAGGATCCCATCCAAAAGGCCAGGTGAGCGTCCCAGGCTGAGGCTCTAAAGACAAAGTGAAGGCTTGCCAGGGGCTGTAAAACCCCCGAGCCAACAGCAACAGTTTAGGTGTGTGCTTAGATTTCATACCTGCAGAGCACTGGGTTTTGTTTGGCAGCAGAAAGAGCCTTTAATATCCTCCTGCCCTGAGCAGACACACTCAGACACAAACACCCCTGCGCCACTCACGATGCTGGAAATGAGAGGGAGCAGAGAGGAATCCTAAAGATGTGGCTGATAACAGCACAGTGATAGAACTGGGGGAAAGTTTAGGATGAATTCAAGCACGCTCATGCAAAAACCCCCCTTTTTCTCTTTTCTTTTTTTTTTTTTTTTTTCCTGAATAAAGGCACTTTTAAAGCAAAGCCACCAGTAAATAGAAGCACCTACCCGAAATCTGCCAGCAGCCAGCCTGATCCAGTGCTCCCCACGTTCTACTGCCCTGGGATGGGGATCCTGTGTGAATGGCTCTGGTGAGAACTCTGGGCTGCTCCTCAGAACTCAGATCCACAGCCCTCAAGTAAAGCAAACACCCGAGACTTTTGCTTTCCTAGGGGACAGATGAAATGGCTTTACCTGAGCAGCTTCAAAGAGGAGGAATTTGAGATGTGGGTTTTGTCTGTAAAAAAAGGCAAGACAGCAGGCAGAGACAGAAAGGGGAAGGAAAGAGGGGAAGAACCAAGAAGGAAGTGCCAGTTCTTTGACACCTTTGTGATGGAGTTTGATTTGTAAAGCAGAACATACCCCCTTCCCTTTCCCTGGCCTGCCCTCTCTAATCTGATTTTAGGAGAACTCTCTGAAATGAATCATCCCTGCCTGCCCCAGGCGCTGCAGAAGTTCTGCCCTGGAGGAGTCCTGCAGGTCACCTCTGCCCTGCCCTCTCCGTGCACCTCCCCAGCACTTCCAGGCTGCAGCAGGAGCTGCTGGGGCTCTAAACCTCGGCCAGACCTGCCCTGGGGGTGCTCGAAGTGCTCCCCAGCACTCCCAGGAGCTGCTGTGACCCCAGACCTCGGCCAGACCTGCCCTGGGGGTGCTCAAAGTGCCACCACAAGGACGGACACCCCGGGCAGCTGCCCCTCGGCTGAGATGGTCCTTGGGGAGCAATGATTGCAGAGCAGGCCAGAGTCCAGGGCTGAAATCCTCTCGAATGCCTCAGGTTTTGCTTTCACTGCTCTTCACAGTTTGCCAGCAGAATTCTCAGATTTGCCAAGCCCAGTTGCTCTCCCTGATCCCCCCAAAATGTGCGGGGGATTGGTTTTTACAAGGTGCTGAGCAGCCACAGCTCCTGGTTCCGTGCTGAGGGTGGAGGTGGAGGCAGGGAGGGATGCTCAGCTCAGCATTCCTGAGAGCGGAGCCCAGGGAAGGACATTCTTAAGGAGTGCTCAGCCTGGGGACCCACAGCTGGGAGCCACAGCCCACACAGCCCCACAAGCTCTGGAGAGAAGTTTCTCCTGGCATGGAGCTCTCCCCAGCTTTGTGTGAGCACAGGAGTTCCCTGCTCTGAACTCCTTGTGGCCACATGATTTTATTCTGGGGCTAAAGACATTCTCCGGGGGCAATACTCAGCAAAACCTCCCCTAACTGCTCTGGCAGCACAGAAATACATCCAATTCCTGTGTCTCCCTGCGTCTGAAATCTCAAATCTCTCCCTTTTCCTTGTCCTCTTCCCACTCTATGCTCTCCAGGACACTGCAGAGCAAAAGTCACTCAGTGCCCAGCACAAACAGCCCTTGCTGTGAATCTCTTGCACCTTCCAAGGGCCCAGAATCCGAGGGGAATGCTTTTATAGGCACCTCAGGGGGACAAAAATTATCTTGAAGTGGGAGCAATCTATTTTTGATGCTTTTGATGAAGTTTGTGAGACCCAGCTACAACTGAGACAGCAGCTGGGCCTGTGCCAGGCCCCACAGCCTGGGCAGGAGAGAGGGAGAAAGAGAAGAGGAGAAGAGCCCAAGGACACAAGACCAGGAGCAGATCCCAGGTGTCCTGAATGCCAGCCCTCCTTGTCAGACCTGATAATCCTCAATAATCTGAATTTCTTTTCTTGTACATGATGGATTTCACAGAAGCCCGGCAGTGGCACTGCCCAGCACAGCTGACAGTGTGAGGTTCGTGAGGAGATGGTGGAAGCAGGAGACATTTCCATGTCCAGATGACCGGGAAAGGATGGCACAGCTCAACCTGACAAGCCCCTTGTGGGCTGAACTGCATTCCCTGCGTGGATGGAGGGTTAACTCCTCCTTCTTGGACAGCACAGTGCAAGGGGTTGGAACAAAATCTTCTCTAAGGTCCCTTCCTGCCCAAACCAGTCTATGATTCTATACCTAAATTTTTACAATGTCCTGAGCTGAAATTAAGTAAAATTAAATCAATTAAATAAGCCACTTATATGTGAACAGTGTCCCGAGCTAAGATTAAATAAAAATTTTAAAAAATTAAATAAACCAATTGCATTTGATCTTTATATTCAACCACAGCTGAATAAAGGCTGCAGGCTGCTCTGAGACTGCTCTGGGCTGAGAACTGGTCACTTCTCCTCACTTTCAGTGTGCTCAGAACATCTGCACTTCCCTGAGCAGGTCCTGGGCAGAGGGAGGAGTGAGATTTAATGAGCAGGGCTCGGAGACTCTCGAGCTCTCGGAGCCACAGACCTGTGTGTGACCACAGCCAAGTTCCTTCTCTCTCCACCGCTGTTCCTTTTTTCACCTTTTTGTCTTTAGGTTAAGCCCACGACAGGATTTATGAGCTCCTGGTTTGACAGATCTCACCCATCTAAGGTCTTTTCAAAGCAGTGCTTATTTCCCTGAGCATCTCCACAGCACCTGCCTGTTGGGGCAGTGATTGCTGCTGGGACTGGCACAAACCCCAAAATACGCATTTTTAATTTATACAATTGAGAAATCCCATTAAAATAATGACTTCCCTTCATTTCAGTGTAATCACCAGAAAAGCAACACAGTAAACTAATTTAAAATGTCGATTACAAAACCAAACCAGAAGTGTGCAGTAACCCCAGTAAGAAAAAAGTTCCTCTGTGCCAAAATTTACCTTAAAAAAAAAAAAAAAAAATAGGTTTTGCCCAGGTTTGCCCTGGCAGTGTTACAACTTTTCCCCCTGAACTTTGTAAAACTTCATCCCCAAATGGATTGATTTCTACATTATCTGACATTTCCTCATTAGCTTCTTTCCTTTCTCCCTTTTCCCCGCAAAAAGGCCCTTGAGTCTAACGATGTCAGAAGTCTCTGAAATTTGACAGATCTTACATTTCCAGCTCATTTTCTAATGAGTTTGTACATCAGGACTGATTAGTGTAATAAAGAATTCATGAAGCAAATAAATGTAACATGAAGACACCTTGAAGAGAGGAAAGAAAGAGCGAGTCAAAGACGTTGAGAAAAGGTCTGGCCTTTTTAACCTTCATTTAATCGTTCTGACAAAGACACTTCATCAAAGAGCCCTGGCAGGTATTTGGACTTCGTGCACTGAAAATACCGGGCTTTGAACTTTGCCTGCCCTGCATCAGCCAGGAGAAGCCATCATTAGCCTAATTTAGGCAACTTCTTATCAAGGCAGGGCTTTGAGCATCCCCTGAGCTGCCCCTCATGACCGGGGGGTGTGGAGGGGAAAGGCAGCCCCGGGCAGGGCTGGTTCCAGCCCCTCCTCATCCTCCAGGATCGCATTTCCCTCCCTCTGTTTGCCAATCCACGGGAAAACTTCCTCGGGTTTTCCCGGGGCAGCCCTGAGCCCGCCTGAAACCCTCGGTTGATTGGGGTGGTCTCGCTGAGGGAGAGCTCGAGGCTGCCGAGAGGTGCTGCAGGATTTTTCCACAGCCCCACGCTAAAAGAAGGAAAGCACAGTGTGTTCGCTCCTAGGATCCTATCCCTGGATTCCCTCACGTTATTTGCACCATATTCACTGTCACTTCTCTGTCACCTTTTCCTCAGCTTCCCACAGAGCTTCACCCCTTCCCAGGGCTAAATAAATTTTGTGCTCCTTCTGGACACAAATCTTTCAGGGGAGAACTGGCAAGGAACAAGCACCCAGATGTCCAGATCCTATGGGAAGGAACTGCCAGCACGCTGTATTTTTATTTATTTTTATCCACAGTGTTAAAAATAGGCTTTGTTTAAAATAGGAGCAGACTTAATATCTTTGCTGAGGAAACTATACATTTGAGATGTTTACGTGGAAAACGTGCCAAGGGCTTTTGACCAGCTTTAACTTGGGATCTTTCCCACTCTGGACATGACTTTTGGCATCGGAGGCCTCAGGCTCAGCAGGAATTGATGACAGAAAGCGTAACAAGAACGAATGTTCAGAACAATTCTATGACTTTGTTCAGATGAATGAACACGATGAGGATTTCGGTGTTCAGATCTGTTTCACCGGTGGACACGGGACAGAGCCGAGCAGTCCTGCCCCTTTCCCTCAGGAATGCCTCAGTGTGCACTGCCCAGTTGTAATCCTGTTCTCCCCATGTCTTTCCCCAAATGGAACATTGTCAGGGCTCCTCAGGAAGCTGCAAGAAGATTCTCTTGAATAGGGACAGTATGGAAAATAGCTCAAAAGAGTCCTTGTCCCACGCAGGCCAGATCTGCATGGGAAGTTACTTTTTTGTTCTTCAGAAGAAAGCAAAAACCCACAAGGAAAAAAAAAAAAAAGGAGAAAAAGAAAGAAACCAAAGAAACCTCAAAGAGTTCAAAGAGTGTTTCAGCAGCAGCTCAGGCCTCGAGAGCAAGGCCCCCTTTGTCATCTTTGGGTGAGTGACTTCTCCCCTCCTCTGGATGTGCAGGGAGCATCTGATGGGTGATTCCAGCCCAGTCATTGTCCCTGAGCCACGCTGAGGCTCCCCTGCCCTTGGGAAACCCCTGGCTCCTCCCTGCCCCCTCGGAGCTGTGGGTGAGGCACTCTGTGCCCAGGGCTGCAGCAGGATTGATGCCTGGAGCTCCCTGGGGCCGAGCATCCCCTGCTTCTGCCATGATTAAACACTTCTATGAAAGCGTTTGAGGGGAAAGGTTTCACTAAAAATAAAATATTCCATCGAAAGCACATTGTCCTTGGAATTATAAAATTTTATCACTTCTGAGGTTTGTCCCACTAATGTTTTAAACTGACGTCTATCTTTAAAAATCCTCACAAAAACTCAAACGCTCACACAAAATGCTCCCCTTCTGCTCCAACTTCTTATTTTCTGTGCCCTTTTGACCCCTTTTGTCCCAGCTACCTTTTCCCCCTTATTCTCCTTTTGCATCTGATCGCACTCTGCATCCTCTTTATTCTTATCTCCCATCACTTCAGCTCTTCTCCCTCCCAGTTCTGCAAACCCCAAACCCCCTCCTTCGCTTCATCCACCTCCTCACTGAACATCACAGCAGAAAATCCCTTTCCTTCACGGTGCAGCTGCCCTTTGCAAGATTTCCAGGGACAGCAAAGCTCCTGTGACTTCCAAAAGGGAAAACACCTCCTGCAGGTCCCTCCGGGCCCAGGCGGATGCACTGCAGAGGGTGTTGGCGTCACGATGCACTTTAATCATCTCTTTTTTTCCCTTTTCTCACCCATTTTTGTGAAATTTGTCTGAGCAGCATTGTTGTGGCGTGAGGTCCCAACCACGATTTTTTTTCCAGAAATGGGAAAACTCAATTCAAAATGAGAAGATGGTCAGAAACCTAAACTCAGAACGGGATACTGGGAGAGAAGCGCCCAGACGTTTTGGCACAAGAAATCGTTTGTAACAGAGATGATAAAAACAAGATACAAATATAATTAGCACAGCCTTGGCCAAGCTCCAGAGTGCTGAGCTAAATAAATGATTCTGTATTTGTTTTAAAGCATCCAGAGCTATTTATACTGTCAGCCCAGCGCCGGAGGGATCACTCTTTCCTGGAGTCACTCTCCATACCACACCAGTGCAATATTGGCCCTCTTGTTTCTAACCCAGCCTTCCAAACCGTGGCTTGAATCCCTCCCAGGCTCCTTCCCTGCTTCTGCACCTCTCACTTGTGCAAAATCACAGAAATGCTCCCACAAAATGCCTGGGTGAGCTGGGATCTCCCATCGCAGCTCCCTCAGAGCCAGGGCTCAGCCTGCAGAGCTGGACAGAGGCTTCCAGCGAGGGCTTTGCTGGAAAAAAGACATTCCCAGTTCTCTTTGTGACCCAAATCGGCCAGCAAAAAAAAATTGAAACTCTTTCCATCTTTCCCCCTCCCCACCTTTCCAGTAGCCAAGTGGAAAAGGGAAACTCCGCAGCATTTACTGAAACAAAAGTTTCCATAAGTTTTCCTGAAGAGTGTCCAACTCCTCACCCTCCTCAAAGGCAGAAAAACTTCTTTCCAAGACTTTATTTTTAAGCCTCCAAGACTGCTCAGTTTTGGGGGGAAAAAGAACCTTTTAGGGCTCATTTCAAGCACTCCCTGGAACTCCATCACCCGCCCTGGCCCCGAGGTTCTCCGTGCTTCTCTCTGCGCTCTGGCAGCTCCTGCAGGTCCTCAACTCTGCGACAGCAAGCAAGGAAAGCTTCCAGGTAATTCCACCACCTCACCACTTCTGTTAATAAACTTCTTGATTCGGGCTGACCACGTGAAACAGCTTCACCACAGCAGCAGAAACCTTCCTTATCAGCCAGGAGAGGGGTGGTGGGGACACCTTTTTCCCATGGAGGGGAGAGTTGGTGTGAAAGCCTCGCTTTTGTCAGACAGAGCTGGCTGCGGAATCATCCAAACCCCGCCAAGAGAGGAGCCTCAGCATCCTCAGGGTCTGGCTGCGACCTCATTGATCCCATTTCAATCCCAGCAGGACAAAGGCTGCCAGGTGGGTTTAAACACCGGGTTCGGAGCAATCACGGATGAAACAAAGTCAGGATTTTTCATAAAATGTGCTTCAATGAGGTGGAAAACAGAAATACCTGAACTGCTTTAATTCGCTCCGATTTTAGCAGGGGCAAAAGGACACTTGTACCTTCTTAAATATAAAATACGTGTGAAAACTGCGAATTCCAAATTAGACCCCGAAGTCCAAGGTAGCAGTGAGAGCGACCTCATAACGGGCAAGGTCAAGAGGGACCGTGCTGTGGTTTTCCAGGCTGACCTCCTGCTCGGCAAGACTTCCTCAAACAAATTCCTGTTTGGTGCACGCAGAGCTTTCGGGAGGCTCCGAACCTCCGCGCTCAAATTCTCAGCCATGAACTTTGAGTCTCTGCTGAATTCTCTGAGTGGGGAAATGCTGGAATTTTGAAGAACCTGCTCCCGGCAGACCCAGCAAGGAGGGGTTTCCCTTGCTGGTGTTTATGGGATGTCGGAGCTGCTCTTCCAACCCCTTTTTCCTCAATTCCTACTTTTTTCTTTTTTTAATAAAGGTGTTGTCGCACCTTTACCCTTTGACTCCAATTTTGCTGTAGGTAAGTGCTTCAAGGTGCCATTTCTGTCACCTTTCCACTTTCTCCTCATTAAACTAAACAGATTAAGCTTCTGGGATAACAAGAAAACTGTTTGTTTTGAGGTTTACAGCTGCATGTTTTCATGAGAAATGACGCATGAAGGTACCAAAACACATTTTTGTGTCGTTTTTCTTCTAAAAACCCATTTCACAATGAAATCCAAAGGAGAGTCACAAAACAAAATGTATTATAATCCTCCTTTTAATAAAGTTATAATGAAATTAAATGTGGAGATACTACAGTAGGGCCTTGCCCACTGCTCCCAGCTGAAAGAGGGAAGGAATTAACTCACTTTAAAATGAAACAGGTTTCTCTTCTGTCTGACTGAAAGTTACAGGATGTTGGTAGTGAACCAATTAAAACACATCTTAAAACGATAAATACAAACCAAATGTACATTATCAGCATGTTCAGCCTTTTGTTTCTCGGTTCTATTTTGTATCAGCTTATTGCAATCAGATGTGTGGGGAAGGAGGGGGAAAATCAAATCATTTTAGGAAATAATAAATAAAGAATTCAGCGCAGGAAACAAAGGAGGGCTGCGTTTGGTCAAACATAAAATAAACCATGTTTCAGAGAGAACGCTGAAGGAGAAGCCGCAACATTCATGGATCAGTGGAGCTCAGAAATATCTAGAAAATGGAAAAAAAATGTAAAAAATCTGAAGGCAAGGGTGTTGCTGTGCAGGATCAGGATTCTCCCACTTTCTCACCGATTTCCTCAGACACCTCTTGTCCATCTCTGCTATTTTGTCGCCTGAAGCACCTTGTGACCCCCACAACGTCCCTCTCCAAGCCAGGATTCAGCCTCTAGTGCATCAAGAATCCTGGAATCATGGAATCACTGAGGTTGGAAAAGCCCTCCAAGATCATCAAGTCCAACCTGTGCCCCATCCCCGCCGTGTCCCCAGCCTGGGACGCTCAGTGCCACCTCCAGTCCTTCCCTGGACACCTCCAGGGATGGGGACTCCAAACCTTCCTGTCCAGTTCCTGACCGCCCTTTCCATGACGAAACTCTTCCTAATTTATTCTGTCATTTATTTTCGTTCACAAAGAGTTACAGATTAATACTAGATGAAAATTGCCATTTCTCTCCAGCAGCACAGTTTTCTGCCGTTGCAATAATTGGGATTAAGTATCTCTGTGTAAATATATATAAAAATACACCCACCACAGGCATTCACTATTTCCCCAGTAAAATAAATGTAGATTTTAAAATATTTTGCTTTTCACAAGCCCCAGAGAAACTGATTTTATTTTTTTCCCCCTACGCTTTTCCTCCCCAGCTTTTGCTTTCCCAAGACAGGGTTTCTTGCCCCTCTTGATCTGTTCCCAACCCCACACATCGAGTGGATCCTTCTTAATGAAAGACTGCAGCAAGTTTGCACAATTTTGTCATTCTTTGGGGCTGCAGGTAAGGAGCTGCTCAGTGCTGTGCTTAGTGGAAGGAAGTATTGAAAATCTCCTTTGCTATTCCTCATTTCACGCTTTATAACGTGATACTTACAAATACTTTGGTAGCAGATTAAGCTCCAGAGAAAGGAAAACATTTCAGAAGGAGCACAAAGCCTGCGAGTGTCCAAATGAGGGAGCAGAAACTCGGCTTTAAGCTGCAGGAGGGGGTTTATGGGATGTAGTGCCATGTGCCATACAATACAAGATAAACATCTGTTGTTATTTCAGTAAACCTAAATCAGATGTTCAGCTTTTTCTTCAGGGGGAGAGTGGCACAAAGAAAGATTTTGTGATTTTTCTTTTTCCCCCCCCTTCTCTCTCTTTACCAAGGCGGCTGTTCCTGTGCCAGGAGAAGATTCTGGAGGGGACTTGAACACCCTTAAAGTAAGGCAGTGGTGATAAGGGGACCTTTTGTCACCTCTGTTGTACCAGAGACCTTCAACCTCAGATCTCTGCCCAGGAAGATATTTATTAATAAGGCCAATACTGCCAGGGAGGAGTTGTTCCGTTCACACACTGAGGAACAAATGCAAAAGTGGGTGAATCAAAGTTCTCAGACTGGGAATGTTGGGAATGTTCAGCATGGAGAAGAGGAGGTTGTGTAGAGACCTCACAGAACCTCCCAGGACTGGAAGGGGCTGCAGGGAACTGGAGAGGGACTCTGCATCAGGAACTGGAGCGAAACAACAAGGGGGGATGGGTTCAGACCGAAAGCGGGGAATTTTAGGTGGAATATTGGAAGGAAATTCTTCCCTGTGAGGGTGGGGAGGCCCTGGCACAGGGTGCCCAGAGAAGCTGGGGCTGTCCCCAGATCCCTGGAAGTGTCCAAAACCCGACTGGACAGGGCCTGGAGCAGCCTGGGATAGGGGAAGGTGTCCCTGCCCATGGCAGGCGTGGGATGGGATAATCTTTAACATCCCTCCCGACCCAAACCATTCTGTAATTCCATGATTCCATAATTCCAACAGAAAGATCTTTATAGTTCTTGATGGGCTTTGGATTTAAACTTTCCAAAGATGCCAAAAGTTGCCCTGGGACCCTGAATGGATGAAGAGGAAATCTCAGAACTCTGTGGTCACTTTAAGGCATCAAGAATTTGCCAGGTGGCTGCTCTAGGAATGGCGTTTGCTTTGCTCCCAACTCCAGCCTGTGTCCATCCTGATTCTCCATGAAAAATCACCCTTCCAGGGTCCGAGTGGAAGCTGCCCAGTTCCTAAAGCAGAGGGCACCAGGCTGTGCCCTGGGCAGGGCACCTGTTCTGGCAGAGGTGTGGGAGCTCAGTGCTGGGAATTGCTGGAGCCATTCCAGGCGTGTGCTCCATCCCCGAGGGGAACGCTCTGCGATTGGCACCTCCTGCAGCCCTTGAGGGGACAGTCCCTCTGTCCCACGGCCACCTGGAGGGCTCCAGAAGCCTGAGGGAGGTTCCACACTGAATTCCAAACCCTCCCGTGCTCACCGGAAGCCCGCGGTGGTTCACTGTCAGCACCACCCTTTGATGAAACAACGCCGAATAATCCAGGTTTGGATGGGATATTCCACATTTTAACCTGCACAGGATCGGTCTGGATGGCCTGACAGCTCGTCCCCTTCCCTGATTCCACCCGGAGGCACAGCCCAGTGAACATTCCAGGCTGGCTCTGGTCTGGAATGGTTCCAAGGGCCTGGATATCGCAGGCAGCAGCAGCAGCAGCAGCACCTGGAGCTCAGCTCCAGCCTCGGGCTAAAGCTGCCAGGGGTGGTGCTGGCCACAGGAAAGGCTGGAAAAGGGAGCTTTGCAAGGTGGGGTTCCAGGATCTTTCCCCACACAGCAATTCCTGGCAAAGAAAGCACGGACCCAACGCAGAACTCGGAATTTTGTGTCCCGCTCCAGATGTGCTTCTGTTCAGTTTTTACTTCGGAAATTTCAGGGCACGCAGCGGTTTAACAACACACTTCTAATGACCTAACATGCATATACACGCCTTTTGTTTCATTTTTATTTACCTTAGCAGCACACCCAAACCTGCTGCAGGTTTTTACATCCTATTTTAATTGGTATTTTTATAGATGAAAGACAAAGACACCACTCAGCGCAAACACACACATCCACTGTGCTGCATTTCCCAAGGCACAGAATTTAATACCCAGAACATCAAGGCTCTCTCCATCAAAATTAATATTCCCTTGCTGGGTGCTGGGTCCATCTGGTAGCTGGGTTTGGGAGCTGTGTGAGGAGGGAACAATGTTTGTTGTTCTTGTCAAAGTAGTTAATGTTTTATAAACTTGTGAAACTCCACAGAATTAGGATCACTGGGAAAGGAACCCAGGGCAAGCAGATGTGCCCCTCAATTAATTCATTTTAGGTGGATTTTTCTTTTGTTTTCTTTTCTTTTTAATAGTCTCATATTCAATGGGGAAAATGTGAGAGAAAAGACCGGGACTTTTCCCCAAAATGAGCAGGGACTCCAGCCCTCCTCAGCATTCCGTGTTGCTTGTTCTTCTCCATCTGTAAGTTTTCCTACGGATTTTCAGGATGGAAACGTTTCCAACACCCGAGGGACCATCCCTGGCTCAAAGTGAGGGTGACCAAGGTGCCACATCCCAAACCCTGGGGCAAGAAGGTGCTCAGAGCCACTTTGGGGCACAGCTGCCCCAGACGGGGGGGATTTCACACAATAAAAAACCAGACAAAAACCCCACGTTCACCCAAAATACCCCATAAATGCCTCACTGCCCAGCACCCCCGAGTGGTCTCTGCCTCCCCATCCTCCCTCAAGAGTGACAGCAACATCCACACGCCATTTGGGCTGGGAAAGCCTGGGAGAAGGAAGGAGAAGGAAGGAGATGGAGGGAGAAGGAGGCACAGACACCTCTCAAAGGCAGGCTCTGGTTGGTGGTTCCTCCAGGCTGCAGGTTCAGGCTCCAAGTCTCCATCCTTTAATCCCGTGCAACATTTATGGAACATTCCTTCCCTCCTGCTCTGGAGCAAGTGCAAATACGAGTTTGGCAAGGAGGAACTGCCCACAAGGAAGGAGCTCCTCGGAGCAGTTGCCCCAGAACTTGAGCGAAACCATAACATCACACGTCTGAATAATGCCGTGAAAAATATATAAAATCTGTTACGGCATTAAAAGTTTAAACGCCATAAATCTTCAGCGCGCTATTTACTGGGCTGAGAAGGTGACAGAAACAACATTCTGAAGTGGAATAGGAGAAGAAAGGAAAATGGAGCGTGGAGAGCAGGGAAAGCCCCCAGGAGCCGGCCAAAACCACGGCTCCAGCAGGAGCGGCAGGGCTGGGGCTGGCAGAGTGGCCCTGAGCCCTGTGCACTCACCCCTCGCAGCAAACTGCCTCCTTCATGCTCTGCAAAAAGGGTTGGAAGGGATTTACCCAAATAGATGGGAATTTAGTCGGAAAAAGAAGTCAGGGCAGGATTAGCAGCGAAGGAAACACGGAACGACTGAAATTCGCTTCTCGGAAGGTGCCATTGAGAGCCCCCATTCCTTTCATCCTCCTGGTGCTCCCACTGCCGGGGAGGGGATGATTCTACAGAAAACACGGATTCGAATTGCCAGCTACAAGATTTGCTGCAGCATTTGCCAAATTTCAATCTAAACTCAAAGTCCAAGCTGAAATGAAACCCCGACATTTTGTCAGTTTTCAAGCTGGAGCTTTGCTGAAGCATCAGTCTGGTCCGAGCCGCTTCCCACAGACACAATCCCTGAGTTGTGGCTCTCAGGCTTTGTGTTACGGTGCAGAAATTAGAATATTTCAGTAGTTACTGTGACTAAGATTTAAACAACCCGCTGGAAATGCTGCAACCTGTCAGCCCAAACCATGGGGAAGTTATCTGGGGGTTCCAGCTGGAGCCTATCCCTCATTCAAACCAACTTTCTTTCACTTATAATTGAGAACAAATTCCATTTTCATCTGTGACTGAACTTTTCGAGCCTTTGTAGCTTCAAGTCAGCTCATTAACATTACTTAGACATCGGTTTTATAGTTGAATTATACCATGTTTATACTGTGGAATTCCATTACTTAATTGCTTCACTACTGGAAATTTCAGTGGGGTTCTCATTTTTCGCATAAATCTCGAGAATAAACATGTTTCTGTATTTCTCTTACTTAATTAAGTGCATGTTTCATAAAAAAAAAAAAAAAAAATAGCCAACACAGACAAATTAGGCAAAGAATCATTTGTTTAATCAAAGGGGAAACTCACGCCGCAAGTGAAGGGGGAAACTCCCAAAGCTTGGGCTCTTGCTTCCGGTGAGTGCTGAGGATTCAGACTCCTCCAAGTTATCCAAATGCGTTCATCCTACAGAAAAGCTGCGCTGGGAATCACTCACAGAGCGTTTTTGCAGCAAAGCCAAAAATTGGGAAGCAGCTCCCTGTAAAATTACGAGGTTGGACTGAAGAGAGGGGGCACCGCGGTGGCTCCAGGGATGGAGGGAAAGAAGCTGTGCCAGCCCTTGCACCCCACGCCAAGGACAATTAAATCATGGAATCATTAAGGTTGGAAAAGGCCTCCAAGGTCGTAAAGCCCAACCTTTGACCACCCTGCCCACCAAACCACAGCACATCCCACCCAACCACCCTGACGTGGAAAACGGCAGAGCTTCCTCTCCTCTCTCCCAGGAAATCTGCCCTGCATTCACCTGGGTTTGGGTTTCTGCAGGTTTTTATCCAGGTGAAGTGCAGAGGATCCCTTTGGATCACTGCAGTGGAGGATTTTGGGGAGGTTTGTGGGTTTTTTCCCCTCTGTGCAGCCAAGTGGCTCTGGGTGACAGGGCTTTAATAAAAATCCCTCAGCGCTTTCGGCTCCTTCCCTCTCCCAGTGTGGGAGCAGCAAAGTCATCTTCGAAATAAAGGAGAGAAACAAGGAATGGAACCAAGAATTATCAGGAATAAATGTCTGACTTTTAGGTCAATAATGGCCTCATTTTGTCTTTTCACAAATTTGCTTCCCCCTCCGTACAGAAGTTTGCACAGCTGTATAGGTTTGGAGTTTAACAAGGGATAAAATAATGCCTCAAAATTAAAAATGGCTGGAATTAAAGTAATTAAAGCTTTAACAGCTATTTTCTATGACAAGAGCTAAGGAAAAGAAGAAGACACTTGAAAAAATAGATGGAATTGTTGCCAGCAAAGTGTGAAAGATCTCATTTTAGCCACACATTCACTTAGATTCTAATTTCTGTTATTATGTCTCTTATGGTGTTTAAGTCAAGATACAGGGATGGAACCTGGGCTTTTTCTTCAACTGCGAAATTACTCTCAGAGTTCATTTCCCTTATAAAGAGTTCTGCCTTTTGCAGCTGGAATCTCTGACCATGCCAGCTGTCCCCTCCTGCAAAGCCAGTCAGGCACTGTCTATTTATCCCATGGTGCAAAATTCCAGCACTTCGCTCATAAAAACTTCTTTTGCCAGAAGCTGCTCCTACAATAATTATGCAGACAGCATTCATTCAG
>VZRN01002233.1:589741-630742 GCA_013397935.1 Dasyornis broadbenti
AAAACCAATCAAAAAAACCCCCTAACCCCCCCAACCCCAAACAACCAAAAACCAAAAACAAAACAAAGAAAAACAAAAAAACAACCAATCCAACAAAACAAAAATAAAAATAACCCCAAAACCAAACAAAAAACAAAACAAGCAAACAAACAAACAAAAAAACCCACAAAAAAGGCCAAAAAAACCCCCAAACAAACCAAAACCAAACAAATAAGCAAAAAAAAAACCCCAAGAAAAAAGCTTCTCATTGTCCAGGGCAGCATCACATGTGGTGGCTGCTCTGCCTGGGGTGGCTCTTTTGCCAATGAAGGGAATTTCTTCATGGATTTGTCAGTGGTTGAGAAGAAGGAGAGAAAAATTCTGCCTGAGAAACCTGGTCTGATGGAAGGTGACCCTGCCTGTGGCAGGGGGTGGAAAAAGGTATTCCTTAAGCTCCTTTTCAACCCAAACCGTTCCATAATTCCATGATTCTCCAAGCACACTGACTGACTGGAGAGATCCCTGAGAAACTGAGGTTTATTTCATGACAGAGAGAGAAAAACCCCACATGTTGAAACAGCTCACTGAGACTAAAGACAGACAGGGAATGGATTTTAGCTGGGCTGCCAACGATTCCAGTGATCTGTAAAGCTCATCCTGTGTCAGTCAAATCACAGCTCCTCCTCCCCTCCATGTGCTTGTGGTGACTTGGGAAAGGGAATTGTGGCAGCTTTGGGGACTGTGGGACAGCTGAGTTCACTGTTACGGATCCCAAAGGGTCTCTATTTCATACTCATTAATGCTCATTATATTTCCAACGCTCAGAATGTTTTGTGAGCATAAAACTGAAATTCCTCCTACCTGCTCTGGAAATACGTAAACCCTCAGGTCATTTGACCTGCTGATGTTTCTATTTCCAGGAGAGAGCAGGAACACGGAAAAGAAATAATAATAAAAAAAACCTAAACAAGTCTTTCCGAGCAAATTCTGATGTATAGGATGTGACATAATGGTGCAAAAACTTCTGGCAAAAAAGCCGGGATTTTAAATTGCTCCGCTCGTTTTTTGCTGTGGTGGGAGGTTTAATGGGCTGCACTTTGCCTGGGCCTGACACAAAAGCACAGACAGTCACCTCCAGAGCAGTGCAGGGAAGGAGAAAACAATTTCCAGGGTGAAAATACATTGAGTTGAGAGCCCTGCTTGTAGGTTACCGCCAGCAGAAGTGTTTGATGTCACGGAGCTACCAGGGAACCTTGGCAGGGCCCCACACAGGGGGAGGTGGCAGTGATGAGGTGGCAGGGCCACACTGCAGGGAGAGCAGAGGGGACAGAGCCTGATTTCCCTTTTTCCAGAGCAATTTGCTGGGCTCTGTGCTGCCCCGAGCCCTGTGTTGTCAGGCAGGTGACAGCACCCTGATTTTTCTTTTTCCAGGTCAATTTGCTGGGCTCTGTGTGTCCCTGGGCCATGTCAGGGCAGGTGACAGCGCCCTGAGGCTCAGGCATGGCTGTGCCCACGGCTGGGGCTCTCTGCGGGACAGGGTTCGGGTGCCAGCCCTGCTCAGAGGGGGTTTTTGGGGGCTTGGCTCCCTCAGCAGGGCAGGAGTGGCCATGGGGAGCTGTGGATCAGGAGGGGGAAGAAGAAGGAGGGGAAGAATTGAAGATGATGGCCTCTTAAATGAAGTCCCCTTATTTCAGGGGGCTGCTCCCCCTGCAAGGTGCTCCTCAGCAGAGGGAAGAAGGTGCTTCCCCACCAGAAGAAAATCCTTCCTTAGGTGACCATGGTGCCCTCAACAAACTTAATTTGCTTCTTTCCCCAGGCCTTGGTGCAGGGCAGCTGCTCCTGCCATGGTTTGGGTTTTTGAACGATCTCCCCTGAGCACCCTCAGCCCCACACAGGCCCCAGAAACGTGGGCCCTGCAGCACTTTCAGGCCCCACAGGCCATCTTCCAGCAGGAATTTCTCCATGGAAAGGGTGCTCAGGCTTTGGAAGGGGCTGCCCAGGGAGGTTTGGAGTCCCCATCCCTGGAGGCGCCCAAGGAAGGCCTGGATGTGGCACTCAGGGCTCTGGGCTGGGGACAAAATGGTCACTGGCCAAAGGTTGGGCTCAGTGATCCTGGAGATCTTTTCCAGCTTAGATGGTTTTGTGAATCTTTGACCCAATGATCTGTAACCAGAAGTGTGGGTTTGAATGCAGGATTTTTTATCCCATGCACACCGGTGCTCCTCTTGGACATCCTCCCTTTCTCTCTTCCCTCTCCCTTTTCCTAATGAAATTTTTCCATATTATTAATGGCCGGGGTGGATCTCCAGAGTGTGTTCCTTCCAGGATTTTCTTGTTTGCTGTAGTCTTCACATTTTCCAGTTCATTTCCTATTTTCCCGCTCTAAACCCCACTGCCAAAAAAAATCCCTCAAGCACACTCTGGTAGTGGAACAGAAAATCCCAATTTTTGAGAATGGACATTTGATCTAGACTCTTGTTAATCGGCAGCAATTCACCCCTCAAACATGAGCCACGTCCAGCAGTGGCTGACGGTTCTTCCAGGTGAGTTTTTATCTCAGCCAGAAGCATTAAAGTCACTGAAATTTATGTGGAATTAGTAATCCAAGGGCATTCAGCCAAAATACAAGGGCTGAATTTACACTGGTCTGTTCCATCGGCTTCCTTTAGGAATTAAATTATTAGGAATGAAATTAATGACACGGGTTGATGCCTAGATAAGCAGAATGTTGTCTGTCATAACCGAGAAAGGGACAGGTACCCCAGAAAAATTCCTTGCTCCTGGATGGTAATATCTGAAACCAAAGCGGCTCAGTAATCCCCCATGGAAAGAATTACTTGGATTTAATGTAATCCCTCACCAGAAAAATTGGAACCACCACAGACTCCACTGATATCGGAGCTCAAGGAGGATGGTGCCAGTTGGAACAGGTTTGGAGTTGGGGAATTCCTCAGGACATGTGAGGAGAAAAAAAAAAAAAAATCTGAAGTAATTTCATGGATTATCGTTGGTGTTAATCCCTTCTGTGGCTTCTGAAGGAACAACCTCACACATTCAGGTGCTCATGGCATGGACACTTCCTGGTAAACATAAACTGGGATTGAAAGCCTTTGGACATGGGTGACACGGATGGAGCTGCTGTTAAATGGCTCGGGCAGCCTGATGGTGGCACTGGAGATTTTGGGTGTCTGGCACCGGGAATTAGGGCTGAGTTAATTCTGTTCCCTGCTGGGGGAACATCTCCTTTAACCACATCTCCTTTCGCTTTTAAATATCCTCAGTAACATTTTTTCTTGTTCATTTCTTCCAGCCTTCAGGTACAACTTTCTAATAACAAAACTAATCTCACTCTGAAAGAGGATTTAATCTTTCCCACAGCATTTCAGCATCATCCGTTCTACTGATGTCTATAAAGAAGACAAATAAATCAGGATCCCAGTCCCAAAAGATTTTATTTTCATTAAATGGAGATGGATAAAAGCTCAGCAGCTCATGTGCAGGTGAAGTCTGTCTCTCTCCATTATCTTAATCAGAATTTCAAGTTTTTTGGTTTAGTTATAAATGTCAGATGGGATGAACCCAGATGTTGGTGACTTGCCCTGGAAAGCCTCTGATGGGTCTGGAAATGTGACTTCCGAGCCTGCAAGCTGGAGGTTATCCAGGCATTCTGGATACACGGGGATCCATCCCTCCCCTCGTAAAGGAACAATGACCTCAGCAGTTAAAACCCCACTGAAGGCAGTGAGTTTGCAGCAGCGGAGCTGGAATCAGCATCTGGACTGTTGTCCTGGATACCTTCAAAATCCATGATTTCTTCCTCTGGGGGGATGTGCTTCCAGGAAATCCATATTATTTTGGCTGAAATCCTTCAGAGGGTGTCATCAGACCACCAGCGCCGCTCCCCAGTTCTGCCGTGCTGTGCTGAAAACGCTGTTTTCCGTAGGAATCCGGGAATGAAACAACTTTGGCAGTGCCTGTATTTCCACTTGGATTTGTCGGGCTAGCAAAGGATCTGAGGGGCTGAGTCTTTCCAAGTCTCCTCAGCTCCTCTGCATTACAAGGACTGAGGGGCTCCTGGGTCGGTCCAAGGCTCTGACATCAGCAGGGTCACACTTGAGCCGAGCTGCCTTGGGAACCTCAGGGGGACAAGAGTTGCCAACAGCACCAAGTTCCCCTCTCTGCTCTCAGGGAGAGATTGATGGCACAAACAAGCAGGGAATTCCCAGAGGCTGCAGGAGCACTGAGGGACAGGGGATGGAGATGGGTGTTCTCAACCTTGGGGTGGGGAGGACGGGCTGTTACTCAAAGCCGTTGAGGGCACTTCATCCTCCCAGTTCCCTTCCCTTCATCCTCCCAGTTCCCTTCCCTTCATCCTCCCAGTTCCCTTCCCTTCACCCTCCCAGTTCCCTTCCCTTCACCCTCCCAGTTCCCTTCACCCTCCCAGTTCACTTTATCATTTCACTCTCCCAATTTCCTTCACTTCATTCTCCCATTTCCCTTCACTCCATTCTCCAAGGTCCTTTTCAGGCATCCCAGTGCTGTGGCTCAAATCTGCCACCCAGTAGAAGTGAGAAAGAACAGCTCGTACTCCTTTTTTCCCACCAAAAATCTCAGCCATGACTGGCAGCTGTCACATCACAGCACGTTTTACTATTTCTGTCACTTGTGGTCGCAGTTTTCCCAGCATGATATTTTTCTGAGTTTTCTTCCTCTCCTTCCATTTCCTTGTTTATAAATATCGGACTGTGAACACAGAACAAATCACCTTGCTGGGAACAGTCCTTAAAGACACGGATAATATCCATGCTCTTTGTCCCACATGCTTTTCCATTTAAAATATTTGGCCTGAGAATGTGGGAGGTAAAGAAATTATATTTGGAGGCCTTTTTAAAACATCTCTTCCATCTCTTGATTTACGCTCTTTGGGACTCGTTCTGTGTAAAACATTGAACTGGTTGTGCTTTAGATAAAAGAAAATCTCAAGCATTGTTTTTTGGAATTTCTCATTCTTCTCTCCCATAGATCTTCATAAAATTGAACTGCCACAGCCCTTCCTCTTCTTCCTGAGCTCTCTTTTTCTTAGCAACGTTCATAATATCACTTTAATATTCCCCTCCAGTGCTGGGCTCTTGGCTCCCACTCAGTGGCTTGTAATGACACAAGAGCAGCTCAGGGCAGCCGGTGAGCAGGGACTGGTGCTTTAATTCCAGTGCCAGGTGATGCTGCTCGGTCTCCTCTGTCCTGTCCCTCTGTCCCTGCCCCCTGGGACACACACACTGAGGACTTGGTGGGGATGGAGAAAAATCTGAATTAAATCACAGAATCAGAGAGTCAGAGAACATCCTGAGCTGGGAGGGATCCACAGGATCACCCAGCCCAGCTCCTGGCCCTGCACAGACACCCCAACAACCCCACCCTGTGCAGCCCTGGGAGCGCTGTCCAAACGCCCCTGGAGCTCTGGCAGATTTGGGAATGTCACCGTTCCCTGGGGAGCCTGGGCAGTGCCCAGCACCCTCTGGGGGAAGAACCTTTCCCTAAAATCCAACCTAAACCTCCCCTGGCACAGCTCCAGCCATTCCCTGGTCCTGTCCCTGCCCCGGAGAGCAGAGAGGGAGGGAATTTTGGAGAGCAGCCCTGGCTCAGCTGAAACCTTTAGCCAGGTGCTTCTTTCCACCTGTCCCTGCTTCCCTTTGGCACAACAGTGCCAGGAGCATTTCATTCCCCCTTCCCTGAGCGCAGAGCTCCACGGGAAGCTCTGCAGGAATGGAGACATCTCAGGGTGCTCCCAACGTGCTCCCTCCTCCCTGGGGAGCTGCTCAGCCCCGTTACCCCTCATTAAGGGAATTTGCTCATTAGGACAGAGAGGGGATCCAAACCCTGCTGGAAGAGCTCTCCTGCTGCTTGGAGCTGGCTGTGTCCGTGCCCAGGGTGGCCCTGGGTGTCCAGGGGTGCCACACACAGCCCTGGGTGCTCTGAGCAGCTCCAGCTGCTGCCAGCTGTTCCTGCAGCCACGGATCCAGTGCCCTCAGAGGAATCAGAATCAATTTAGGCACCGAATCCCGGGATGTCTGCGGGTGAATTGGTTTGGAATTAATCGAGTCCAACAAGGCAGTGAAATCCCCTGGAACATGTTGGGCTGGAAAGGGCTGCAGCCCTGGCGATGGGAGGACAACGCATATTTTACGCCGTGAATTTTTTATTAAGGGCTGGGGTTTTTTTTTTATTTTTTTATTATCGAATATGAATATTTTACACGTCCGAGTTCAGAACAATGCTTTTTTTGGCTGGCTCTGCACTTTTCATGGTTGTGTACCCTTGCATTGCATAACTGAGAGAGATCCATTTACACACAGGGGGAAAGGGGACTAATGAATCTCAGCAAAACTAACTTTACTGTGTGTGAAAAAACAGCACTCTGAAGTTTTCCAAATAAAAAAAAATATATATATACATACATAAAATCCTTGCATGGAATGGCTTAATAAAATCAGTGTGTGTGTGGGTGCACGTGTGGGTCTGGGGCAATGACTGCACAGCCTCTCTCACCCAGAGGAGCTGCAGCAGGGACATCTCCACCTGGAAAAGCTCTGGAATGTTTTTTCCTCTTCATCTCAACCCCCTCACACTCAGGATGTTTCCAAAGTGGGGGAACGGAGCAGGACCTGCAAATTTCTCGGTGAATCACGGGATGGAGCTGCTCCTGCTCAATGCAGGGCTGGTGTTTTCCTGCCCCTGATCCTTCCTGGCCACTTCCAAATATCCCTGAGGTTGTTCCACACCCGGATCTGCAGGACATTCCCTCACTGCAGCCCTACCCCTCCTCCTGCCCCATCCCTGCGAGCACCCAAGGCCAGGTTGGACGGGGAGCTCTGGGCCGGCTGAAGATGTCCCTGCACAGTGCAGGGAGGTTGGACTGGATGGGCTTTAGAGGTCCAAGCTCCCAAGCCCAACCATTCCATGATTCAATGACCCTAAGGCTCGCAGGCATTCCTGCTCTTTGGGACAGCCAGTGCTGCATTTCCCCGGAGCTTTGAGCACTGCCACGCTGCCACCAGCAGCCGCTGGATTTGCCAGGGCCAGGCTGCCTGGAACCCCTTCATTCTGAAACACCCAATTTGTCCAGATGATTCAGCCCTGACCTTTCCTGCCGGGCCTGTTTCGGGCTCTCTGAGCATCACTCAGGAAACAAAGGTGCTCTTTTCCCAACTTTTCTCTGTGTTCCTTTGGAGGAGACTCCCCTGGCATCTGTATCCAGCTGATTTTGGGACAAATTGCCCATCACCCGCCTCCTTGGGCGCTGCAGGGCAGGGCAAGAGCACCTTTCAGCGTGGATGAGGGACAGGAGCCTGGAATAACAAAGATAATTGTCCAGCGTGTGTTTGAATCCAGGGATTTTACTGTGAGTGTGACAACAGGGACGAAGCCAGAGCTCTCGTGCAGCCAAAACTGGGCAGGGGGACAAGACCCACATTATTTGGGGTAATCAGTGAGCATTGTCCTGGGCTGACATCACAGAGTCCCAATAAAACCTTTAAATTCACAGGGTATGGGAAAAGTGCAAAATGATGAATTGTTTGACATTTCAAAGAAAATAAAGAGCTGCTGCTGGATTGAAACTTCAATGGAAGAGAAGGAGGGAAAAAAATGACCAGATTTTGCTGGGATAAAGTTAATTTTCTTTCTGGTAGCTGGTGTGGGGCAGTTTGGGATTTGTGTTGATAACAATGGGATTTTTTGATTCTTGCTTGCACAGAGCCAAGGCTGCCTTTGCTCCTCACCCCAGCGAGTGGATTGGGATGCACAAGGAGCTGGGAGGGGACACAGCCAGGACAGGTGACCCCAGGTGACCCAAGGGATACTCCAGACCTTACGGCATCATGGTCAGCGTGGAAAGCTGGGGGAGAAGAAGGAAAGGGGGGAAATTTGGAGTGATGGAGTTTGGCTCCCACTCTTTAATCCTTGCAGCCACTCCTCTGCTCACCAGACTGGTGCTGCTTTCCTGGGAGCAGAAGGATCCCAGGTGTTTACAGAATTTCAGGCCAGCTGGGTTGGAAGTGCCCTCTGGAGACCATCCAAGGCAGGGTCACCTGGAGCAGGTGCCACAGGAAGGCGTCCAGGTGGGTTTGGAATGTCTCCAGAGAATTCACCCTGCCTGGATGAATTCACAATTTAAACCCTCCATGTATCCGCAGCACAGGTGGAAATACATCAGAGGAAGGATTCCTGCAACTCCTTTCCTGGGAGCAGAGGCAATGAAGTCCCAAATGACCGAGACCTCAGACCCTTCAAAGCAAAACTGAAATAAAAACAAGGGAATGAATTCCCAGTGCGGCCATGGCAACACAAGGTGACCAGGAGGCTGAAACGAGTCTGGAGCCATGGAACAAGCGCCAAGTTCTGCTATCTCGTGGTTGTCCTTGAGCAAAGTCGTGCCTGAGAGGGGAATGGCGACAGCCAGGCCAGCCCAGGCCCGGGGTGCTGCAGCCCAGTAATGATGGGCTGTTGAAGGATTTTCGGCTGGGAGGAGCTGACCTGGGTCCCTGGGTGCAAAATGAGTTTGGTATCAATGGATCCATCTGGGAGTGCATCAGCTGTGCCCTGGGAGGGGGAAATCTCATTAAAGCACTCCCAGAGCTCTGTTTGGTGACACTCAGTGAACACAGATTGTGTTTGTGCTGGGTCTGCAGAGCTTCCCTTTCCTTCCCTTCCCTGAACTTTCCTTCCCTTCCCTTCCCAGAACTTCCCTGAACTTCCCTCCCCTCCCCTCCCCTTCCCTTTCCCCATTCTGCTCACCCAGGTTCCCTCTGCTTTACAGCACAATTTGTTTTCATTCTTATTTTGCATCTAATTTCTTTTCTGTGTTTTTTTTTTTAATTTTATTTCCCTTAGATTACTGGAGCAGGAGTTTAAACACCTCAACCATGGCGAATCCCTCCCCATAGGAAACTCAAGGAGCTGTGAAATATTTAAACTGTCCCCAGTTATCTCTCATTTGTTCACCCTTTTCCAGTGGGCTGCCAAAAGGTGACGCCCCAGACTGGAGGAGAGATCCAAGATTGCTGATCCCGATTTCAGAACAGCTCCAGAGCGCTCTGAATTCTTGCATTAACTCGATGGGATAACGTGGATCTCAACTTTGGGAAGCCTCTGAAGCAGGAAAACCTTTTGCTTTTCCCCACCTTTATGCCTGCTCATGGAGAAAATGAGGTTTGGTGGGAGCAGAGGAGCTGTCCCCAAATCTCTCCCCCCTCCCCTCCCACATCCTTCCAGCCCGTTTGATTTTCCCCGTGCCCTGCCGAGGCTGCCTGAGCCCAGGGGTGGCTGTGCCTCCTCCAGAGCGCTTGGAAATGTCCTGCAGGAAAGGAAAAGCTCCTGTGATCCTCCCCGGGCCGCGGGAGGAGGGGACAGGTGACTGCTCGGTCCCTAGGCAGCAGAGGGCATCCCTGAGTTTGAAGATTCATCTCCGGAGCTGCAGGAGCGCAGGCAGACCCTGGAACTGAGTGATGAACCAGCAGATTTCAGCTCTTTTCCTCTCAGTCCTGAACAGATTCACGAAGTTCTCAGGTGTATCTCCAGGGGATTCTCCTCCAGCCACCCCCGAACTATTTACAAATCCCAGGGCAAGGCAGTTTCCCAAATTCTGATGTGATTTCTCTTGCCTGACGGGAGCAGTGCACAGACTCGGCAGGTGCGGATAAAGATCTCTGTAAATACAGAACCTTCAAGTTATTTAATTGAATTCAAATTTAGTTGCTGAAAATTCACACTTTTGCTAGGAATTCTGTAGTTCTCCTTGGCAATTCCATCACTCAGCCAGGATATTCACTCCAGTGGGATTATTTATAAACATTGAGTGTGGCGGCGCAGATCTGTTCAGTAATTCCAGCAAAAGTTTTCAGGATCATCACTTGTCCCAGCACTTGGTGATAAGGCAGAGAGATAACCCTTCCTCCAATACATTCAGCCTTTCCCAAAGAGGATTGATGCCGGCTTGGGATTGATCCCTCCGATGCCTGACATTCAACATTTCTTGAGGAATCCTCTAAGAATAACCCCAAGTCAGATACCTTTCCCCTCATGCTCTCTAATTTACTAATTTTAATGAACATCATTATCTAAATTCAGCCTCACACGGTTCTGATGCTGGAATATCGGTGAATCTCCAGGGATGGACAAACAGAGGCGGTGTTTTCCGGGACGTGACGCAGCAAATCCCACGGGAAGGCTGCCAGGAGCACAGAGATGTGAGAGCATCTCCCGGGTGTGAGAGCTCTGCTTTAACAACCACATCAACTCATTTCGCGAGCCAAACCAACTGCGGAAGCCCAGCACCGTCTGAGCTCCTCCACGAGATGCCCAGCCCGTGGTGCAGGGTCAGCAACCCCCCGAGCCCCTCGGTTCCCCCTTCTCTTCCCAGTGCCTGGCGGTTTCCAGGGAGTGGCACCGAGCCAATCCCTGTGGGCACGGCGTGGAGGGGCTCCTGCTCGAGTGTTTAAAAGCCTGGCACCCTGTTTGCAGTTCTAGCAGGGATCAACACATTTCCAGAATTAGACCCAACGTCTTGCACGGCAACGATGCTCCAAACAAGGACTCTTTCTTCAGCCCAATGCACAAGGGACCTTTCTTTACTAAGTTATAAAATCACTTACTATAAATCAATTATTTTTGTACTGATTTATGAACTGCTCTCCAGCTGGTCAGATTGGCACTCAAAAACCCCCAAAACTCCTGGATGGTCCTGCTGAAATTTCCAAAAGGATTTTTCCTCTGGAGCACTGCTGGCCCAACCTCGTTCTGGTCTCCCCTGGTAGTCCCCGTATTCCCAAAAGCTGCCAGGCACGGAAGCACCAACCCACACGGAGCACATCCAGCCTGGGGGTGGAACAGCCCAGACACGAGCTGTGTTGGGAACTCCTGCCCGCAGCTCCTTCAGGAGCCTCTCTGGAAACCTGGCCACGGGAGAACCCGGCCAACAGGAGCACATTCCCGAGGATGTTGGGCTGGATATGCTCCCAACACTCGGTGATGCTCCAGAGGACCATCCTCCAACCCCTGGCCCTGGGGTTTCTGTCTCTGGGGGTGCTTCAGGAGCTTGGAATTGCTGCTCTCCTGCCTTGCCAGCCCATCCATCAGGGGGAATGTCCTCACAATTCCAGCTTTTCCTGCATATTTTGGCTGGGACCTGAAGCAACCCAGCACAGATTCTGCTGCACATCCCTGACAATTTCTCTCTGCTGTGTCCAGTATTTGGGCACTCGGCAGGTGTTCGGTGACAGCTCTGCCTGAATTCCAGGCTGGCAGTGCCACCTGGCAGGAAATGGCCTCGGCAGGCACCATGTGGTGGCCCAGGACCAGCCCAGCCTGGACCATTTCAAACTTCATCTCAGCCGTTTCTCCTTCGTGGCACAAAGGGTCGATGGCTCCCAGCCAGCACTCGGCTTCCTTGTCCACACAGGCATCTCCAAAACTTCTCCATGGATGCAACTGCCCCAGTTTCCATTGGGAAAGGAAGAAACAAAATATCCCTTTAGGCCTGGGCTCATTCCCCAGTCCAGCAGTGCTTATGGCTCACTCCAAACACAAAAGGTTTGCGTCTGGAGCGTCCCTCAAGAGCAGGAATACCCAAACAGAGACCCCAGCTGACTCTTCACTGTCCAGAGCCAATGTCCCAGCTCCTGGGGCAGATTCCTGACCCCACGGAACTGGACACCCTGGGTGGGAATGGTGCTGACCCATGGTGGCTCGGGGTGCTGAGCAAAGCTGGAACCTTCCTGATCCTCAAGTCACAAAGAGGAATTATTCCACTGAGCTTCCAGTCCTCTCTGATCCCTGTCCTCCAAGATCCCAGTCCCCCATGCTCCCAAGCCTCTGTGATCCCAGTCCTCCAAAATCCCGGTCCTCCAAAATCCCGGTCCTCCAAAATCCCGGTCCCTGCAGCTGCACCGGCAGCACTGCCTCCTCCAGGGATCCGGGCAGTCCAGAGCCTTTGATTCAGGGCTCGTGCTGGGAAGTGGAGCAGGGTGTTCCTGCTTCGCAGATAAATTACAGCAGAGAATCAATGGATCTTTCCAGCCCCCGAGGCACAGAGCAGGGGGGTTGCAGTAATTGCATTTGCATTGGTTTATATTTGGACTCTGTTTGGGGGTTTGCTGGGTTTCGAAAGGAAATGTTTTTAATGAGGTCAAAAATAATGTTCAGAATCCAAACCCCGAATATTCCAGAGACCTTAGAGGGAAGGATCTCCCAGTGGAGAAGGTGCTGCTCCCACAGGACTCAGATCCTGCATCCCTGCACACCTGGGAACTCCGCAGAGGGGAAGAGACATGAAAACCAGTGGGATTTTTCCCATGTGCCTCTGGTTTAGCTGAGGCTCTACAAGTATTTCCACCAGCTGGTGAAGTTTAGGACAATTTTCACTCCTTCTAAATATTAACTGAGGTAGCAGTTTGCTTTTCTGAATAATGTCAGCACTGGAATCAGAACTTTTCCAATTCATCCTTTATGGGAAACTCCTAAAAATTATTTTTACGTAGTTAGAACTATCTTTGGCACTGATTATGGCATTCTGGAATACTTTTCCCCTTTCCTTGTTACTTCATTTAAACATGAATTTTTGGTAAAATCATGAAATCACGAAATAATTTCATTTTGCTTCAAGAGAAGATTTCCCAAAGCAGGAAATCTCTATAGCTTTAAATCCAATCAGATCTGACAATTCAAATCCGTTTACAGAGGAAATTTCCTTGAAAAAAATAAATAAATTCCTCCATACCTTCAGCTTGAATCGGTGGCTGCTGGAGTTTAATTGCTTCTCCTTGTGGCCTTAAAACCAGGGCAGCTTCAAAGCAAGGGTGGCTTCCATTAAATTTAATTACCCTTTCCAGCAGCTCGCATGGCAAGGGTGCTACAGCTACTCCAGGAAGGTGCTGATGAATCAGGGGCAGATTCCAAACAAAAATATGGATTAAACAGTAATTCCTATGCAAGTAAAGGCTGCCTGTGCACAGAGATGTTTACACCCCAGATAAATTCCTAAATCACGGAACCAGGGCTCGTCTCTGTGGCTGTTGTTTCCGTTCTGCTTCGACTCCCACATGTGTTAAGTGTCAGCAATGCCCCCGGTCCCCTCCATTTTTCTGAACACCCAGCCTGGATTGCCCCCTGTTCCCACACGCGCTGCTCTGTTAATGCCACCAGGTGCCCTCGGGTTGTTCCTAACACCCCCCAAGAAGCCCCGTTTAATCCTGCCTGCTCTGCACGAGGAGCACTCCGCTGTCAACACGAGGTTCAGTATTAAAACAAGGGAATCTCGACTGGGATGATTAAACCTGGACACGGCAGTGCTCATCTGTTCCCTCAGATTGGTTGTGTCACCTTAAAAAAGGACACGTGTGAATTAACATGGGCGCTGTGGGGTTTGCAGTGAGGGGAAAGGCTGTCTGTGTTTAGCTCAGGTACAGGAAATTGGATTTGTAGACGAGACAATCTGAGACATCAGAGGCATCACCGGCTGCTCTGGCTCGTGCTGATGTGACAGGATCTCATTTGGGAATGGGAAGATGTTTCATTTTGAGGGAGCTGTGGAGAAACACCAGAGCAACAGGAATGAGAGAGGCAAACCCACCCCACGTGAGCCACTGACTCCTCTACAGCTCCTCCCGAGGGGCAGCTCCGATCTCTGCGCTCTGGGACAGGGTCAGGACCAGGGAATGGCTGGAGCTGTGCCAGGGGAGGGTTAGGGCGGATTTTAGGGAAAGGTTCTTCCCCCAGAGGGTGCTGGGCACTGCCCAGGCTCCCCAGGGAACGGTGACATTCCCAAATCTGCCAGAGCTCCAGGAGCGTTTGGACAGCGCTGCCAGGGCTGCACAGGGTGGGGTTGTTGGGGTGTCTGTGCAGGGCCAGGAGCTGGGCTGGGTGATCCTGTGGGTGCCTCCCAGCTCGAGATATTCCATGGTTGTGTCATGCCTTGTCTGGGTGGTTCCCACTGTTTGGGGTGGAACACGAACTCCAAGCTCAGAGGCACCTTGGAAATGCAGGAATAATGCAATTCCCACAACATTCCCAACATGGATGAGCTCTGTCTCCCAGTCACCCCATGGGCACAACCCCCAGGCCACGCCACAACTCACCCCGCTCCAGACACAACCCGGATTTGTGATTCCTGGCGAGGCAGTGCCTGGGAATCAGTCAGGCTGTCCCTGCCTGGAGAAAGCAACCCCACTCTGAAGGATTCAGTGAGACCCAGCAGGTGGGAGAGACAAAGCGGCAGGTCAGGGTGGGAAGGGACGGAGACAGTGGGAAAGAAATCGGGGGCTGGGGAAAGAAATCAGGGGCTGGGAGCCGCTCGGAGCTGTAGGAAGCAATAATCACCCTCACAGATGCTGAGCTCTAACAGCCTGACAAGATCCCTTTCTTCGCAGAGGAGCTGGGTTTGATTGCTCCCATACTTGTTTCCATCCCAAATCCCCGCGTTGCCACGTCTTCGTGACACTCCAAACATCCACAGAGCCCTTTGAAGTCGAATTTTAATGTGTTTATTGACACCAGTTATGATATTTCAAAACACATGGGCTACAAATTGTTACCATGCACTGCTCGTGTTTACAGTAATCCCTGTATTAAAACAAACTCAGCCTTTCCTGATGATTTTATATCTTCTTACTGACTCACTTGCCTGTGTTTATTTAAACTCCTGTTGAGGGCTTTTTTTTTTTAATATTCAACACTTTCAAAACACTAAAACAAAAGCCCCGACCCTATCTGCAGATCCCATACAATTTTGAAACGTTTTGCCTTCGTTTTTATGGGCACCACATGGCCCAAATCTCCCTTTTGAATTTTCCTTGCAAGCAAGAGAAATGGTTTAGAACTCCCTGATTTTTGTGTCTACTGTTCAATGTGATGTCTTGGAAGAATCCCTAAAGGCACAAGGCTCCTCATCCTGCTCCAAGACCCTCGGAGCACCGAAGTTCCTTGGATGGAGCAGGACCCACTCCCACGAGTGCGCCCAGACATTCCCTCTGCAAAGCAACTCTGAAAAAACCCCATTAATTGTGGCAGAAACAACAGCGCTGGGAAAAAGAACAAAATTAATGTTTGCTAAATGAAAAAAACAAACAAACAAACAAACCCAAACTAAACTGGGGGAAATGCATTTCCTTTATAATTCCTAAAAGATATGGAGGAAGGGAAATTAAATTTGCAAGCAAGCTATAAAATATAAATAAAGTTAAAAGCGTTGTTATTGAAAAGGGAATTTAAATTACTGCGTGGCTAAATTGGAGCAGCTCCAGGGACTCTTCCATGGTCTTCTTCTCCTGAGGATCCCAAAGTCCAACCAGTATCCCTGGGGGTGGCTGGATTTAAGGGTGTCCTCTAAAATGTAGTAAACCCTGTGAGTGATGAACAACTGGGGAGGTGCAGAACCCACTGGGATTCAAATTTAATTCAATGATTTGGAATTCAGCATCTGAGAACCATTCAGAGCTCACAGGCTGGAGGAAAGCAGGCAGGATCTAGACAGAGGAAGTGATGTAAAGTGTGCCTGAACCAAAGTCTCGGTGGAAAATTTATGTATTTAAGGTAAGAGTTTTGATTATTTGAAAAGGAAGAGGAGTCCAGGAATATATTCATATTTTTTAATTGTCTGAATGCGCTGAATCAGGTTAAATTATTTCACTGACCTGGGATCCAAGCATTTATTCACAAATTAACAAATTTCCTGGGAAATGGAAAAATTGATGTCCTGAGAAATAACTCTGCAGCTCTGCGACGCTGCAGTGGCCACCCCAAAATCCCTGGAACCGCCTCCCACATCACCTCCTGCATCTCCAAAGGGCAATTCCAGACTCCACCTGGTCCTCTCAGCAAGAGAGCTGGCATTTGACAGGAAAACTGAGGGAACGCAGTACTTTTCATCATCCTGCAAGGAGCCCTCTGGGATGAACGAGTGGCACAAAGACAAAGCTGTCCCCAACACCTGCATCCAGCGGTGTGAGCACACACGGCTCGGGGGCACCGCAGGTAAAAGAAATCAGAATTCCTGGGAGTTCTGAGGCTGCGTTATGGTGAAACGGGGCAAAGCAGGGCTCTCTCACCCTTCATTCAGCGTTAAACAGGCCCTGAGCTGCTCTGGAATCTCATTGTTGCTCCACAGAGCCCCGTGCCCTCAGCTCCGGCCTCGTCCCGAGGGCTCGTGAGGAGCTGGTTCCGAGCTGGGGGTAAAGCGAGGCACGAAAGCGACAAGTGGAAAGCATTCCCATGGAGCGTGCAGGATGCTCTGGAGCAGCGCCAGGGGCTCGGGTCACAGCCCAGTCACATGCCCCGGGAGCTGCTCCGGAACATCCTCCAAGCCCGGCTCAGCCATCAGCCCCCGAGCCGAGGGCAGCCCCAGCTCCAGCTGGCACCCCGGGGCGTTTTCTCCGGCGGTTGTGGCACTTTGGGGAGGTTATGAAAAGGTTGCTAATGAAAAACATTTCGGGACGCGGTGCCAACAGGCTCAGTCTGGAGGGAGAGCTGTAAATGACACAAGAATATAAAACTGTGGTGGAAAGTTTGGAAAGGCAGCTCCACACGCTGAGAGCTGCTGGCTGTTTGAACATCCCAACGATTCTGGGCACCAGGGGAGCCGTCTGCTTGCTCCGAAGGTGTTTACACTGTTCTTTCTAAATATTTAAAGCCACTGGTGACATTAAAGACAACTTGTGCTCCTCAGTGATCTTGTTCACTTGCGTTTGCAGGACCGGCGTGTATTTTGTAAATAGGAATTTGATCCAGCAAAAGGCTGGGAGAGCCCTGAGCAGCCAGGGATCCTCAGCAAATAATTTTGGTGATTCTCTTTAACTCATCTCAGCAAATTTCTGTTGGGAAATAACACCTTGTTCTGATTTCTGTGGAAGAAGCCCTTGCAAACAACATTTTGTCCCCAGCACAGACTTCCCAGTGACGAGTCCCACTCCAAACACCCACCTGGATGCAGAAATCACCACCAAAACTGAACTGACAGATGAGAGAGCAGCAAATCCCCAGAGATGCTTCCTCCCTGGCTGGTCTGCGGGGAGCAATTCCAGGCAGCACTGCCAGGACTGGACACCCATCCTCACTGGGAGCAGCAGGAGAGGAGGGCAGGCTTTGTCCGTCTCCAGTGCCATCCATCACTGTGTTTACCATATTTTCTTTTTCTTTCCATAACTCCTGGCTTCACTCATGTCTGGGTGTTTTCTAACCAGCCTTGAGGTAATAAATCAAAGCTGTCAGCGTTGGAAGAAAATTAATGTGAGAAGTTGTTCCAAAGGCCACCAGCCTTTTCCCTACTCCGTGTGTGCTCTGTTAATCCAGGATTCCTCAACAGCTTTCAAAGTTTTCCTATTTTCACAAAGTTTT
Organism: Dasyornis broadbenti; assembly: GCA_013397935.1. Taxonomy (NCBI): domain Eukaryota; kingdom Metazoa; phylum Chordata; class Aves; order Passeriformes; family Dasyornithidae; genus Dasyornis; species Dasyornis broadbenti. Next base: position 607,103 of record VZRN01002233.1, read on the forward strand.
GAGGCTCCAGATGCTTTCTTTCTTTCTTTTTTTTTCTGAAGGGTGGCTTTGTACCCTGCAAGAGCCCAAATTCCTGGACTTTCTTCAGGCTGCAGAGAGAAACGAGGGTGCTGAGCACAGGTCCAAAGCTGACCCTGGTCTATCTCCGGCCAAGCCACAAGCGAAACCCAGACCCTGAGCTGCAACACGTCAGGGCCTGAATCTGGGTTGAACTTTTCCAGAGGAAAAGGCCAAATAATTAGAAACCAATCCTGCTCCTGTGCCCTGTAGTGATGACGCCGGTTGAATTATTCATCGGGAGTTATTTATCCCAGGAATGTGGCTGGCATTTCTGCTGAATACATTACTTGCAAGTTTTGATTTCTCGTTTCATTACTCACCCTGCTCTGCACCGCTCCAACCCCAACCTCCTCATTTCTGAAAGTCTCTTTTCCAAGGCTGAGAAAGGGAGCACTTGGGACACAACCTTCAGCTGATCTGATCCAGCAAACGCCTCCCTGGGAACAGGCAGCCTGGCAGCTCCGGCATTTCCCTGGAACTCTGGAAAAAGCAATGTTCTTACCCCATTCAGCTGCAGATGAACTCGGTAACCCCGGGCAAATCACTTTGTTCCCTGCACCTCTGGCTGCACATTTATAAAATGGACAGAGTATTTCACTGTAAGATACTGTAAGGCCAGATATGTTAAATTGCCCAGTTACTATGGAAACTGGGAAAGCTCCTAATGCAGATGGATGAGTGCAGGAGCAGATGCACCTGACTGAAAAATCATGAGCAGTTGGGAACTTCATTAGCTAAAATCATGGTGTAATCAGAAGGATTGTGGGAGCCACCAAAAATTCCTTTAATAGAAAGTACCTGCGTATTAAATTTGGCTTTGGGCAGACGCTGAAGGTTTTCCCTTGAACGTTTTCAAACTCTGACATTTAATTGTTCTGTTTAAATTTCTTCTGAGATGTTTAGGTAGCAACTAAAATTCTGTCCTACCAAACAAAGATCATTAAAACCAGAAGGGCGATTGCAAAATCAGCCCAGGAGTCTAAAGACTGAGACACATTGAGAAAGAAGTTTAATTCCAAAACTAAAAATCTCATGAGCCACTTAAAGAGAAAGTACCAAGCAACTGCTGGCGGCAACTGTGGCAGTCTTTCCTCCACTGAGAGACTCCTGTTTTAATTAAATATCCACAAAACATTGCTGCTCCCTGCTTTTGGATCAGAATTCAGCTGTCAGCTGCCCAGCTGGACAGCTAAAGGTAGCTCAGAGCTTTTTCCAAGCACAAATGGAGCAAGGGCTTCAACAGCCAGGCCAGTGTGTGCCTGCTAATCCCTGCAGCAGAACCAGCAGAGAGAACCCACTGGTTTCCTCTGCTAACGTCCTAAATAAACCTGGGATTTGCTTTCTTAGCCCTCAGAATCTGAGCGGTGGATTTGGTTTTCAAAATCAAAAGGTTTTTCAAAAAGGTGTTTCAAATTTGGAGGTCCTCCCCTTCCTTCAGTACATCCAATTACAGTATTTGGAGGCATTTCAGACTTCAGACCTCGAGCTACTCCTTGTTGTCCTGTCAAATTTATCTGGGTTTTTGACACGAGAAATCATCAGAAATCCTGGAAGCGGCACTTACTGAAGTGAGGCTGCTCAGGTTTGTTAAAATAAACATAATAATAAATAAAAATAAAATAAAATAAAATAAAATAAAATAAAATAAAATAAAATAAACATTAAAATAGATTTACCACTACCAGTGGCTGCTGGAGTCGCAGCCAGGTCTCACTGGGGCAAAGCACTCAAGGCTTTCAATTGCTTCGGGGAATGAAAGCCGTGGAGCTGCTGCCAAAGGAAATGCTCATAATTAAAGCAGTGATCGTGGCTCTGGGGCAAGGAATAAATGCCTCGAGGGTGAGGAGAGATTGGGTGAACAAAGCGAGGCAGAGCCTCACGCTGCGCGATGCCCTGGGGTGGGGATTCCAGCTGGCAGCATCACCTCTGGACAGCTTGGGCACCACTCGTCAGGATCCAGCACCAAGAGGCACAGGGACCACCCAGCAAGGCCCTCCAGGGTCAGGGCTCACACCAGAGCTCTGCTCCACACACATCCCACAGGGAAAGTCCTCACCCAAACCCTGGCAAACCAAGAATTTGCACCGGGCATCCCAAAGAGTCGAACTCACCCCAGCAGGAAAAGCCAATACAAGTGGAGGGTGCTTCCCCTGGGGAATGGGCATTGCGGGTCCAAGTTGATGTTCAAATCAAGGCCTCTAACAGCAGGTGCAGCGTTTTGGCCAGAGATTTGTGCCACAAATTATTTTGAAAATGTTCTTATTGAAATAGAAATGTTGGGAAATGCTGGTGGCAGCAGTGCAGCGATTCTTCTTCTCTGACCTGGCAGCACACGGTGCAACCAAGACCCTCAAAATGATTTCCAAACTGCCTCCTCCTCTCTGCTCCAAGAGGATTGTCAGCTGCTTAATTCTAGTGAAAAGCAATGAATAATGCAAATTCTTCACCGATAAACGCTCTCTGCACACGTCAGCGCCATCCCCCTGGCTCTGATATTATTCAGGAGGATACCCTGTGCAACGGTGAGAGCATCCAGCCACATCCAGCCTGGAACTGAGAACTGTCCCATGCTGCATTTCAGGCTGCACCAAAACACCCGAGAGCACCAGATGTCTGTGAAAAGCATCCTGTGATTCCATGGATCGCTTCACAGCGAGGAAGCGGGTGTGACCCAGGGCAGGTGAAGCTCCAAGTGCCTCCAAAGAGGCAGAACTCCGTGGATGAGGGAGGACGAAACTCCCGAGCTGCCAAAGCCCGGCCCGGTGTAACCCGGCCCCTCCGGCAGGCAGAGAAGCCATTCTGTGCCATTCAGGCGTCAGGTTCCAGCTCGCTGTTTACCGAGGGAAAGGCGATCCCGCCGTATCTGTCCCGCGCAGGGCCCTGAGCGAGGTAATTTGACAGCAAAAACAAACAAATGAAAGGAGGCTTTAAAGACATCAAAGGGCAGAGTGTGCCACTATCGGCCGCGCCATCGCCGGGGGCTGCCCCGAGCAGGGATGGCACTGCCCCGGGTCAAGCAGCACTTTGCTCCTGCTCGTTATCCTTGCTGTTTGTTATTCTGGATTTGCAATGCTTAAAATCCGTGGGAGATGAATCTCCCCAGGCTGGGGATTGTCCTTCCTAAGGAGTGAATTTTAGCCCTTACCCTAAGGTTGCAGGCAGGAGGTTAATAAACGGGAAATGCTTGGTGGGAAGGCACTTAATTTCAGGAATACAGACAGCTGGGGAGGAACTCTGGTCTGGGATTTTAGGAATGGGAAGTAAAATCTGCTGTTGCACCTTTACAAAGTGGCAAGGCTTGTCACCAAGAGGACTTCATTCAACACAAAAATAAAAAAAAAACCCTCTTCCTCTTCCTCTTCCTCTTCCTCTTCCTCTTCCTCTTCCTCTTCCTCTTCCTCTTCCTCTTCCTCTTCCTCTTCCTCTTCCTCTTCCTTCTTCTTTGTCTTCCTCATCTTCTTCATCTTCGTCTTCGTCTTCATCTTCTCCTTCTCCTTCTCCTTCTCGGGTTTTTTTCTCTTCACCAGACTGGCCCAACCCTGGCAGTCCTTTGCACTGCAATGCCCTCCCTGTGGTTTGAGCAAGGCAAACCCACCCATGTCCCGCTGCCAGCAGCAGCCAGGGAGCAGCCTCAGCGATGGGGAGGATTTCCCAGCTCCCTGTGCCATCTGATCTCTATAAAGCTCCCGGAACATCGACTGTAAATCTTTTCTAACATCATTACCCACCCGTCCGGGAGCAGAGTGCAACCACTGAGACAACCCAGGGAACCCGGGCTCCTTCCAGCACCCTTCATTTTCACTTCTGTCCCAAAATGGTTCTTGTGGAGAGTGGTTGGGTGATGGAGGTCCAGTTCCCAGTGGAACAGGGAAGTGGTTGCAGAGGAAAATCCCATGTTTTCCAAGACTTGATTTCCAGCTTGGCTTTGGTGAAAAGCCTTCTGCACCCTCCTCCTGCAAAAGCCCTCCTGGAGCAGGAAAATGTCAGGGTAACAGCTTTAAGCTGAGAGAGGGCCCATTTAAATTAAATCTTGGGAAGAAATTCCCCCTGGGAGGGTGGGGAGGCCTTGGCACACGTTCCCAGAGAAGCTGTGGCTGCCCCATCCCTGGAAGTGTCCAAGGCCGAGTTGGACATGGCTTGGAGCCATTCAAGTCGCTGGGCATGGTATGAAGAGCCCATGAACATGGTAAACCATAATTTTCTGTGTTTTTCAGCATAAAAATCGATAAAATGAAAGCTCAGGCAGTGACAGTGAACCATCAGCAAGCAGCTTATAATCAGTTTTCGTTTTCCTTTTTTACACACACCTACAAGAGTATTAGAGTTAAATAAAAATAACAGAGCTCCCCAAGTCTATTCAAAGCATCATTTATTTTAGAGCCTCTGAATAATTTTCTGTAGGCTTCATCAATTCATATACTCACACATTAATTATCCAAACTGGTTGCCTAAATCCCAGCCAGTTCTTTGGCTCCAAGCGTGTAGTTTTTCACATGTTCTTCGTGTAAAAAGGAAGAAATGTATAAAGGAGAAATTAACCACTTTTGTACTACTTTTCATCCAAAAATGTATCAAGAAAAAGCCTGCCTTTCAAACCCCCACCCACTGCCCCTTAATTATTTGCTGCAATTAATTTTGTTGTACCAGCCCTTTGAGAGAAGCTTCTTTCTCAATACAAAAATGGAATTTTCTTGGGGTAAACATTCACAGTTCCCTCCATTTCATTCCAAAGCCGGGGGTGACTGACAAATCCTTTTCCCAAGGAGGCCAAATTCAATCCGAGTCCCTTTTGGGATGCCCCTCCTGGAACCCACCCAGGTGTGCCCTGCCCTGTCCGTGCTGCGGTGGGTAAAAAGCGGAGCCTTTTCTCCATCATCACCTCAACCCCCAGCCCTCCTCAAATGTCACAACTTTTCAACACACTTGATGGGACAGATCCCCGCCCTGGGCTCCTTCTCTGGGAGCTGTGGGTTTGTTCTGTTTGGGAGCCCTCTGGACACACCTGAGCAGGTGGGGTTCCCTCCGTCTGGCGCTCACAATGACCTGGGGCTCACGATAACCTGGATAAACCAGCACTGGGATTATGTGGGATGGACGGAGCAGCTCAGGAGCGTGGCCTCGCTCCCACTGCCTGAAATCCGGGTGCTCCAAGCCCCCAGCCCAGCCCCTGGATCCCAAATAAGCTGCAGCCGTGGATATGCCGATGTCCCAACCCTCCTTCCCCAGCTCACTCTCCCTGTGCCATCCCCACGTCCTCGGCTGTGCCTCCCCCAGGCACCACAGAACAAACCCTGGGTCTAAAAGGCCTCTTCATTCTCTTGCAAAGCCTAAATGAGAGCAAGTTCTCTGAATAAAAACCAACACAAACCCACAGATTTGGAGACAGGCCCAGAGCCATCTCCTGTTCTTTTCTTGCTTGCAATGTCTCTTGATTTTGACTGAAACAGCTTCTTATCCCTGCAATCAGCTTCAAATACCTGTCTACACACATGAATATAAGCATATAAATATTTTCCAATTCTAAGTAGCAGCTACTGAGGGAATATTTGCCTACCCAGACCAATAAACTAATCCTGAGTGCCAGGTGTGCCATAATAAATTTCTCTCTGCTCTGAGTGGTTTTGATATTCTTGCTGCTATCAAATAGCTCACACATCCTTAAAACAAAACCGATTTGTTCCAGAAAAATCACAGAATAGTTTTATTCTTAGCATAAAAAGCATTGTATTCTTTATATCTCAGACTTCCCCGGGCCAAGCACTGCCACAACAAAATTCCAGGGAAGGAAATGGCTGAGTTCTGCTACAGCAGGTTCCAAAAGCAAGAAAATCCCCATCTGACACACACATACTTACCAGGATTGGGGATTTATTTGTCCTAATCTAACCTGAATGCCTGCTTGTAATGTAAGTGAATATCTAAACAGATTATTACATGTAACAGCAACAGCTTTCTCTGAAAATCACCAGGATTATTCAAACCCTAGAAGGGAAGAAAGCAGAGAGGAGTGTTTGAGTAACGTGATCTGCCAAAACAGGACGGAAACTCTTTAACAGCACCTTGCCAGAAACAATGCAGGGCCGAGTCTGCTTTAAACAAGATGATTTTTCAGAATATTGTTACTGACTTTTTGTATAGTGTTAGTGAGGTTTGTGTACACTAATAAAAAATGAAAGCTGCTATTAAAAACAAATCAATGGGCTGGGCCTGGTTTTGATCACACCAGAGCTGGCCATTTGCATCGGTATTTGCAGCATCTGTTCCAATTAAGACTTGTTTTCTAGTTTAAAGATATTAGTGCAATCACTAGAGTTCTGTTGAGAACATGAATAGAGCATTGTTCTGGCAGAATGCAGTTAAACAGACTCCACAGACTCTATTAAACAGCTTTGCTGCCCAATTAGAATGGGAAGGAGTCAGGCAGACAGGGCTGCACTGGGTACCCTCTGTTCCACATGGATTTTTATGGATTCATAGTCAATGAAAACGGCTAACGTGGAACATGTGTGGGGAAAGCACGGGCTGCAGGCTGGCTGGGGCGAGGCAAACGGGGCATCCAGCCCTGTGTCGGGATTTAATGGGCACCAAAGTAATGGCTGGAGGGAGCGGGTGTCAGGCAGTGCCCAGGGATGGCGTGGTCTGTGGGAAGGTGAAAGGGTTAATGTGGGAATGATGCACCAGGGGCAGAAATCCCACCAGAGATCCCTCAATCCCGGGAAACGAATCCATCGTCACCCAAACCACGCCGTGCTCCTGTGCCGTCCCTTGTCAGCAGCAGTTAGGGAGCCAAGGCCGTGGTCAGAGCCAGCTGAGGGCGATGCCATGGCCGCTGCCCACAGCATTTTGGGTTCAGCCTCCAGTCCCACAGCTGCTTTTCCATCCACAGCGATCTTCCGCCACCGTGGGCTCTGCCTGGTGCCAGCAGGGATTCCCTCAGGGATCCCATCCCTGGGTGATGCCGTGAGTCAGGATTGCCAAAACCAGCAGGGCCTGGGTGCCTGAGCCTCCTGGGCAGCTCCTAAGGGAAATGTTCCCTGTATCCCTTCCTAAGGCATTCCATACCCCGGCATGCATCCCAGCCCGGCTGCCCTGACTCCAGCTAATTAGCTGGTGGAGCTTTGATGGATGGATTGATTCCGCAGTTGAACAGAGATAAATTAACTGTCTGTCCAAACAGAGTTTGAGGGAGGAGGGAATTCTGATTAGAAAGTTATTTCATGCAGTGCTGCTCTTCCTTCTCAGCCAGTGCTGAAAACCTCTCCCTTGCCTTGCAGAGGAAGCTCATGGAGCCAACCCAGACCTGCAGAGCTCCCCGGGAATTCAGCAAATTCAGACTTTCAGAAGTCCCCAGGAATACAGGATACTCAGACCTTCAGAGCTCCCCCAGAATTCAGCACACCCAGACCTGGAAAGGCCCCCAGAAATTCAGCAAAATCAGACCTGCAGAGCTCCCCAAGAATTCAGAATTTGTTCAGCAAACCCACAGGGGACACCTTGGGCTTGGGCTGTGCTTTGGTACAACCACTGATGCTGCAGTGATCTCTGCAGGTTCAAGGACTCACCCTTGGAATTTAATTTCCCGGCACTTTCAGGAGCATCTGAAATGTGTTTTGTTCTGAAACCCATCAGAACATCCAAAAATCAGCAAAAGGTTTGATTTCTCAGCACTAAAGGACTTTTATGTTAAAATGCTGCTTTTTTTGTCCTGAGATAAGAAATACCCAAACATGTTTTTAAAAGGCGCAATTATAGAACTAATGAAAAAATCTTTAACAACTCTGATAAGGACTGGGAGAAAGATAGGGTTTGTTAGAATTTAAGTACCTTAACGTGCAAATAGTTTAAAAAAACAAATGCAGCCATCACCTAAATATGTTAAACAAACAGGCACTGAGCAAGATGAATGGGAGAGCATTTCTTGTAAATATTAACTTTTAAAGCTTTCCAACTGACACAATTTAGGCAACAGAGAATGTCCCTTTACTTGCATCCTCGTACACTCAACAGTCCTGGAAGGCAACCAGGAGGGGAAAAGAAACAAAAACAAGCAAATGCAAGGTGAAAAATAGCACTTCAGATTTCTGCAGACGTGGCCAACGAAAGCTGGCACGGGGCTACGCTTCCCTGGATGCCTCCCCTCCTCCGAAAGGCACTGCAAATGTTGGCCAAGTCCTCAATCCCCCCTCAGCCAACCCCGTTGTCTCTTCACTCGAGTGTTAGAGCACACGGGCCCAGCAAGCAGAGAAAAGTGCCTTGTTTTCCATGAAAAAAACATTAAAAAGACTGATGGAGGAATAACCAGTCTCCAGGCAGGACAAAATAAAGGTTTTTCTAGTCTTTTCCTAAAATACTCTGACTTATTTTAGCCAAACTATCTGAAAGTCTGTACGTTCCGAAGAATAAAATCTTTTCCAGGTAAAACCAGGAGCCAGACCCCATTGCCCAGGCCAAGGCCTCACACAGACAGCGTTGTGTTACCTCCTTCTGGTCACTCATCTTCAATCCAGCACAAAATTCGTTTTTTCCAAGGGCCAGAGCTCACCAGCCTCTCTGGCTCAGCCACCAGGAGCTGAGGCTTCGTTCTACCCAGTCCTGAAGGCACCTTCCCCCAGCTCCACAAGCCCTTTTTCCATCTCTTACCCCAACTCCACAGGGCTCTTTTTCCTCCTCTTCCTCCCAGCTCCACAAGGCTTTTTCCAGCTTTCCCCCCCCAACTCCACAGGGCTTTTCCCCCAGCTCCACAAGCCTCTTTCCCCATCTCTTCCTCCCAGCTCCGCAAGCCTTTTCTCCATTTCTTTGTCCTCAAATCCACAACCCTTTTCTCCACCTCTTCCCTCCCACCTCCACAAGCTTCTTTTTCCATCTCTTCCTCCCCCAGCCCCAAAAGCCTTTCTTTCCATCCCTTTCCCCCCAGCTCCACAGCCTGTTTTCCATCTCTTCCCCCCAGCTCCACAAACCTTTCCACCCTCTCCCAGGCCAAATCCCTGACACTTGTCCACTCTTGTGATGCCTCTGCTCTGCAAATCACTCCCAGCTTTGCTCTGCACCACTGGTGCTTTGAAGGTAGAGCACTCAGAGGGACCCAAATGCCCCCAAAAAAGAGACAAAACAGGTAAAAAAAAAAAAAAAAAAGAAGAAGAAGAATTCTGCTTCTCATACAAAGCACATTTCTTTTTGTCTGCTTTTTTTTTTTCAACCTCAAGGACCTTAATGAGGCTTAGCCCCACCAAGGAGAACCAAGGGTATGAGATTTTTCTTCTCTGTTGAAGAGGCTTTAGATACATTAAACCTAATTACTCCTTGTTTTATGCTCCAGTAGGATGAGTAATTCCCTCGAAGCTGGGATGGGAATTAATGGCAGCGGGCAAATTTTGCTGCGTGAGAAGAGCGGAGCAGGCAGCACCCAGTGGACAGCTCTCTCCATGTTTTTTGAACAATCCCAGGGATGGGAACTCCACCACTTCCCTGGGGAGGCTGTTCCAGTGTTTAACCACTCTTAAAGTGAAGCAATTTTTCCTAAAATCCAACCTGAACCTCCCCTGGCACAACTCAAGGCTGATTTTCCTTCTCCCATCAGCACCTCAGACAGGGCTGTGCATCAGCCCCAGCGCTGCCAGAGGGAATCACTTTCATTCCTAGGGAGCCTTGAAAGGGAGATTTGGGCTTTGCCAAGTATTTCCAAGGTCTGAATGCAAATTATTGTTATTAATAGGATATTTTAGCCTGTCTGGGTAAACTGTGCAAACAGCAGCGACAGTGCCCAGGGCTTCTCATGTTTGTGCACTTCAAGCAGATCGCTTTACTCTCTGTAAGCAGGGAACTCTGTCTTTATATCACATTTGGCCCTTTTTTTGGTCTTTCCAAAGCTGTTTAGCCTTTTGTTATTATTTTAACTGTTTATTTCTTTAACAGCTCATTATTTTCAGTGGGCTCCTGTGTCTCATTACACACAGTTCAGCTTTAAGGGGAAATGTGTCCTTTATACGGGTTTATTCTGCCTAAAAACATAATCAGAAGTGTTTCCTCCTCTGACCGTCATCTCTAGAAAGACTGTTCTGTGCTTCATGGTGGATTCCCCTCGTAGGAAGTTTTACTTGCTTGAAGAGAAACCAGAGAAAGTCACAAAAGCTTCCAGAAGACACCCTTGATCAGCTCTGATTGAACCTATGGGCAAGAATTTTCTTTCAAGGCTGGTTTTGGGGGAAAAAAGAATTCTTCCCTCGTTTCTAAGACTGGCGTTGTTTCTGCAGAATAGAAGAATTCAGATGAAAAGATGTGATTTTTTTTTTTAGGGATACCCCTAAAGACCCCCACTAAAGCAAAGCAGAAGCATCTGACAAATTTCTGTGGTGCATCACAGGTGTTCCTTTTCAGAACAAGTTCTTAAACTAAAATTCAGATGCCTCAGCTCACTGGGACAAACCCCAGCACCTCGGGGTTTAGTTTGCAGTGGAGACACTAAAATCAGTGTTTTGTTGGGATAGGGCCTCACTTTGGGGATCTCTGGGCCAGATGGGAAGCAGCAGGTACCAAATAATCAGTTGACTCCTATGAAGCTGAGGTTTTGAGGGCTTGAGAGGAGAAGATGTCTCTGTGCAGTGCTCTCACCAGCAGGAATCACTTTACTGGGAATTTGGGCTCCATTTATCAAGGCCCTTTAACCCAGTGAAAGGCTGGGGGATAGTTTCAGTTTTAGGGCATTTTGAAGTTTGACATTCCCTTAAATCCAGAATGTTTTGGAGGGGATGATGGGCTTGGCTTTACAAAACAACAGCTTTTATTATTTAACAGGCGACAGCAACACTCAGTCTCAGAGTGAACAGGATTTTCACCGCTGCTGTCTGTGCCCCAGCAGGAAACATCCAGAAGGGTCAGTGGTGACTCTGAACATCCAGAGGTGCCCCCAAAGTCACAGCCAGTGTCACACAGCGTCATCAGTGACGAGTTCTTCGCCTTTACCCATCCCTCTTCTTGCCCAAACAGCTCCCACAGGTGTGGGGTGCTTGGCACAGGCCCCGAGTGAAATCCCAGCTCAGCTAGGACACTCCTGCAAAAGCAAACTGGTTTAAAAAGAAACACAGCCCTTCAAGAGTTTGGGAAGTTGATTTTCAGCCCAAACAAATTACAGGGAGAAAGAGGGGCTGGGGAGGGCATGAAGGAGAAAAAGAAGCCAAGCTCTGGAAGCACTGAGTTACCCTCAGACCTCGGAGCCCGGCCAAGGCAGCATACGAACGATTGCCCAGACAGTTCCAAAAATGACACATCACCCTCTGCTGCCTCACTCGTGGCAAACCCACAGCAATGAGCTGGTTTTTTTTTTTTTTTTAGTTCCTTGTAATGGCCCAGAACTGCCATGAAAGCAGCGAAAGGAGCCAAAGCAAGAGGAGCTGAGGTGGTCAAACATCGCAGTAGCGCCCCGTATTTGAACACCTCTCTGCATTCCCAAACGTGATCCCGGCCAGGGGCAGCCCTTTGCCCAATGCCGTCTTTCAAAATAGAAGCCCAGCAAAGGCTCTGACCTGTCAGCCCCACTAAGCGTTGATTTTATTTTTTATTTTTTTTTTAAACCTAACCTAGCTCTCAGATCCTCAGCCCCTCACAAAGGGGGTAAGTCTCTGCCTGGCGTTTTTTTGGAAGGCAAATGTGGCATGCACCTATTTTGTTTCATTCTGTGCCAGGACCTATAAAGTTACTGTGGGCTGCAGCTCCTGCCAAGTTCTAAAGGTGACAGGGCAATGGGCACCCAAAGGACGCTTCTATCAATGCCCTTTTATTTCCCTCTCTTTCCCCTTCCACCGAGCCTTTTTTTTCTAATAGAATTACTCTTATCTGCAAGTGATTTAAACTCTAAGGTTTACAGAAGATTTAAAGAGTGCGAACACAGTTGGAATGTTTTAAACTAACAGTACAAGTTGCATTTTAAGAAAATAATTAACTCCCAGGGGAGGTGTGGTTCTTGGAGTAATGACAGATTCAAGGCTGGCTTTCCCTATATGGAGTTTCCAAATAATAAAATATCTTCGGTTCCCTACTGGTGTCAGATGAGAACCTGTTAGTGTGCTAGTTGCTGGTGGACTGTCATGGGTTTGGGGTGCTTTTTTTTTTTGGTGTTTTTTTCTTTTTTCAGTGGGCCCATTAGTGTTTTAAAGACACAGTGCACAGTAGGTAACCTCCCATGCAAAGCTGCAGCACAAAGCCTTGTAAACGCAGGGAGTTTGTGTGTTTACAGCCTTTCTCCACCCCTTCTTCTTGCTAAAAAGGTTAAAAAATAAAATATTTTCTTCTTATTTTGCAGCTTTAATGTCTCTGTTCTTGCTGGGGACTTCTCATTGGAGGTGACAAGAACCAGCCCAGTGTAACTCCCAGCCTCCCTCTGCCCACTGAGGGTGGGGACAGGGCACGACCACCTGTCAGGGCACAAGAGCAGAGCAAAGCCTCCTGGTTTTAAAGATCAGCGCTCATTATTGGAGGAAAGCCTGCTAAGAAGATCCAACAACGAGCAACTCCTTCTCAAAGCACCACTCAGCTGCTTCAGCAGTGCCTCAGCCAGCAAAGACCTTTTGCAGGAAAATGAGCTGAGATGTTGGGCAGAATTTAAAGTTGATTTTGTTTGATCTGAGCCATCTCCTTTTGAACTGTGGCCACAATAATTGAAGGGAAATTCCGTGGCCTCTCAGGTTCCTGAAGGATGGCACAAAGGCTTAGATAAAGAAGAGAATGATTTCACAGAAAGCAGAATGGTTGGCAGATAAGAAGATTCACTCTGACTTGTGCACAAACCCTAAAATGATGCACTTATTGCAAAGCCACATCTTAGGAGTGGCCTACAGCATACACAAGGTCCATGCCTTCTCTTTGTAAAGCGTGAGTAATTGCACGTGTAATTTACACATGAGATTCCCAGCTTGGATACATTAAACAATTTTCTATGTGCGTGAGTTACATCTCACGTCAAGTGTACTCGTGTCATTTATTTTGCCCAGTGAAAAAAAACCCAGAGGGTTATAATCATAATTTCATAACATTTTGTTACTAAATTCATCAAACACAAGCACAGCAGTGTGTGTAACTCAAGAATAAGTTAAAAGAGCTCTGCACTGATGAATATCAGCCCCATCCCTGTTCCTCACAGCTCTCCTACTCAGGTTTAAGACTCCAGAACACACAGGCACCAGCCTGTTCTCAGGAACACTCCTAGCCTCTCAGGGACAGCACTTTCCACAAATTTAATTACTTGCAAAACCTTTGGTCATTAACACCCAACCTAAATTCTATTGCAGGTCACAGGCTATTAAAAAAATGAAGTGTCCACGCTCCCCAAACAATGATTTGTTTAACTGGAGCTTGGGTTAAACCCAAAGCCACAACAGCACAGGAATCCCATTGCCAGTGTCCTCACCCTGTTCCAACACCTGCTGGAAGCCTTAGGAGGGAATTATTTCTTCCTGAGCCTTTCCACGATGCTCCACAATTCCTTCTCCAAGGCCAAGTTGGGCTTGGAGCACCCTGGGATAGTGGAAGGTGTCCCTGCCGTGGTAGGGGGATGAGCTTTAAGGCCCCATCCGACTCAAAGCATCCAATGATTCCATGATTCCACCCTGTTTTCCATCCCTCAGGCCACTGAGTGTCTGTCTGGGTGGATAAAAGGGCCAAAACACCTCATTCCAAACAGGAAACACCATGAGCCACGTGCCTGTTGTTAATGATGAGCATCACAGACCTCGCAGGGCACCTCTGCTCCCTGAAGGTCTCTTCACCACCCTGGCACAAAATTCCACAGGGCTGGAGCAGCTTTAGATGCCCAGGACAAGCTCCATGGGTGGAGGGAGGTGTTTGTCACCACCCTTGGGGAGGCCCAGGCTCTATCAGGGACACACAGCCCTGCTGCTGCTCCTGACCCTTCCCTGCAGAGCCCAGGTCTGGCTCTCCTGGAATGAGGCTGGAGAGTGACACGGAACCAAATCCGAGTGTGTGTACTCCCAGAGGCAGAGCCCCAGCTCCTGCCTGCAGCAGGGATAGTTTATTGCTTTCATAATATTTTCCGGGTTTTGAAACACAAACCACATGTTTAATAGGTTGGTTTTTTTCCCAAAATTTACACATTGCACTTGCTGGAGAGTTTTCATTCCAGCACCCACAGCCCCAGACCCTTCCCAAAAACAAGGAGAGGGAGGAGAAAGAGACACTTTGAAACTTGCTGTCACAGCTCTGGAACAGCCCAAAATCACTGCTCCTCCCCTACCTTGATTTTACAGGGCAATAGAGAGGTAGTTTGGATTGTTTTGTCATCAAGGAAATCAGTATCATCCAAACAAAGGAGAGGAGTGTGACAGCTTGGTGCACACGGAAGGGGAGAGAGCAAACAGTCAGGAAATGCTCTCAGCCAAGTTCACCTGGGGTGTAAAAACCCTTAAAATTTCTTCAGTTCCACCACAGGCCAGCTTGGCCATGAGCAGAATAAGCCCCTCTTAGTGAGGAGTTGAGGCAAGCCCTAAACTTTTGAATATTGTTCCAGAAGACAGTGGGATGATTCCCACATTTTTGAAGCTATCTGTTTAAAAATAAATGCAAGCATTTTTCAAAGCCAAGCTCTACTTGGAACCCCTTGGATCATCCCTTCAGCAAAATTGTGTTTGCTGGTGTGGGTGTTGAGAAAACAAAGGAATGTCACTGTCCCCGGTGCCTTGAGGACAGTGACAGCAAATTGTGCTCATGGTCACACCCAAGGTGCTGTCAGTGGGACCCACAGGTGGGAAAACCTCTGGGAATCATGTCCTGGAAGTGGAGACCAATTCTCCATGTGGAATCCATGGCAGTTAGAGACCCAAGAGCTCTGGAAAATCCTGTAAAGTAGCTGTTGCATCCTTTAAAATTGATCACTCTCCACTTGAGTGTGACCGTTGTGGAATCGAGGCCTGGATGGGAGAGGTGAGGGAAAAATCCCAAATAAAAATCCCAAAAACTCCCAAAGTTTGTGAGTACCCACACAAACAGGACCCACGCCTCAGAGTCCGAAGGGAACCTCACTGTAACATGAGGTGTTCCATGCAGGGACAGGCTGGGAATGGTCCTGGAACACCATGGGAGAGTCACCGAGTCCCTCTCTGATCCCTCTTCGTTGGTGCCAAATCAATCCCTGAAGAATGCTATATATTCATTGCAGAAAATGCCAATATTGGACATGCAATGATCAATCAAAATATCAGGAAATTCTGTCTGTTGGGACATATTTTAATGAGCAGGAACTCTGTGACCCCCAGGCAGGCCCAGTCCACACTGTGCTGCGTGTTTCCTTCATTAGGACTCATTTTAATGGGATAACAGGTTAAAAATACACATAAAACTCCCCTAAAGGACCTACATTTGTGTGTCAGGGCCACTGCAACGTGACACTTTCACAGCCACCTCCCTTTACTCTCGTTTCTTTACAAAACGAAACTTAATTGACAGTTTTTTATCAACTCCTGCCACGCTGCAGCATCCCCCAAACCCTGCAGTTGTTGTCAGAGGCACACTTGGATCCTGCAGAGGGAGAAGGCTCCCTGACAGATGAACAGCATCATCTAGGGGCCGGAGATCAGCACTGGGAATCACACACATGGCCGGGAAACTCAGGGAATCTTCTCCTCAGCAGGCAAGGCAGTCATCAGTGAGAGGCCGCTGCTTTACTCCTATTTGAAACAACACCCTGTGTCCCCCACAAACCCAAAACGCAGCTGAGCTGGTTTAGTGTTACAAATCATCTTTATTTTGGTGGGTTTCCAGCAGAATGAAATCACCCTGGACCAAAGAAAGCAGCCCAGAGCTCTGCCCTCGGAGCAGCAGGGATGCACAGCACCTTTTTCAGGTGGCAAAATCACAGTAACATCACTGAAGTTGCTGAAAAAAACCTCAGGAGATGTGGTCAGGGTGAGTGTAAGACACCCAAATTGGAGCTGGCACACCCTGGGCCTGCTCAGTCCCTGTGCCACCAACTTTGTCCCTCGAGGGGACACCTAAATGACCAAGCAAGGCCCACTCTGGGCCTAAAGGCACCCGGAGTTATAAATATAACCTCTCCTGAGGGCACAGACACTGAAATCAGCACAAAAATTCCTCTCCTGAGGTCAGCAGGGCCCAACGTGGCTCAGGAAATGAGGCAGAGCAGGTTGTGGCCACCAGCTCTCAGTGCCGCAGCCACAACTCCCTGGCCCTTGGCAATCCTGGTCTCCTGCAAGCTGGAACTGGACTCTAAAGCCAACAGATTTCTGTAAAAAAACCAAAACACCCTTAAAAATGGTGATTCTAAATCATATTGTGGCCAGAGGGGAGTGGCAGTCAAAGAAAATTGCTAAAAAGAAATAAATCCCATCCCCAGGAGACAATTCCAGCCCATTGCTCTTGGGTTTACACCCCGTTTACTGCCAAGAAATTTGGGCTTTTGGGAATTACACGTGGAATAATCCCTGTGAGGCAGGGATGTCCTAGATGATAGCAAATTTTCTTGTATGAAATTATGATTTGGGGCTAAAATTCTCACCCTGAGACCAGGAATTTGTGCAAACTTCTGCTGACAGGGATCCCGTGGTCACTTGAGCCACTGGTTTGCCATCACCAATTGAGGATATTTTATGAGTGAGCTCTTGTATCACAACAACACGATGAAACGTCATTTCCTTGTCTTGTCACAGCAGGGACAAAGGATTTTGCTGGGTAGATGATCATGCTTGTGGAGAACAAAAACCTCTCAAACATGGTTAATTGATGTGTCATGAAATGTGTTGTCCAAAAAAGCCCAGAAACATCTCCAAGGCAAACAAAGTGATATCAATAGTTATTTTAGAGACTTAAAAATGACCATTTTCTGCAAGGTGCTGTCAGCTGGGAGCAAAAAAAAGGCAAAAAAAAACCACGCAAAGAAGGGACCTGGGCTTGTGTAAAGCCCAGCCTAAGTGTAAGTGCTTTGCTAAACTGGGGGTTAACAGAAGAGAAGCTGCTAGAAAATGACCCCCAAAAAATCAATGGGTGAACTCGGAGAAGGTTCTTCCCTTCAGATTCGCAGCTTGGCCATGGAGTGGCTGAAGAGGGCACTTGAGCTGCTCCAGGAGGGCAGCTCCAGACTACAAAGACACCCTGGACACAAAGGAAACTGCACCAGAAGAGTGTTTAATGTCCCTAAACCCGCCCCAATAGAAAATAAATGAATGATGAAACAACAGAGGGCCCGACAGGCCCTGCTTCCAAACGTGGAGTTTTGGGGCAATCCCTGGCTATTATTTTCACAATACCTTGCATTCATTACTTTATTTAAAAACGGTGTACTGTGTCTGGAAAACAGGAAGTAAGCCATAAATCTCTAGTTTAAAAGCCATCTGAAGCCTGTGGACCAGATATGTTCTCAATCAGTAGTCAGGCAGTAAATAAACATTTATATACAGCAACTGCTCTCAAGCAGCCTGACCTCCGGCTATTACAGGGCACATAAAGAGGAAATTTGTTTAGTCCCATAAAAGCCCAGGCAATATATCAATAGATTATTAAAAATGGAAACAATGTAGGCTAATGGATTATATTGATTTTAATAAACATAAGTATATGGGATTCAAAGATAAGAGTCAGATATGACATCCTTCCAAGCTCACCTTTCAGGGTATCTCCTAAAATCAGCCAAACTCCAGCTGTCAGGAGTAGCAGGAGCTGCTATTTTTTGCTTTGCAAATCGACATATTTTTGGCTGAAGGACTTCAATTGGAGGGTTTGCATTTTTATTTCTGTTTGTGAACGATGAATGCAGTCAAAAAATAAAACTTGCACATCTTTTAATGTCGCTGCCGTTAAAAGAAAAAAAATCTCAAGCAATTGCAGGCTCTCCTCAGGCATCTTGGCTGGGAGTGCACAGATGCTGCTGGGCTGGAGTTTTTAGGATTTGCTACACTTTTGCTACAGCAAATACTGGTGCAGACACTGAAGGCTGCATCTCTGATGCTCTGGATGCACCTGGCAGGGTGCTCAGGCAGCCCCAGCACATCGCTCTGACTTCTTCCAAGCCTGAAACTTGTCTTAGTGTTTTAAAGAGTTGTTGTGGGCCCTGAAGACTTGGCTACTTGTCAGAATCCCAATATTTGTCCGCTGCTGGGGTCTTTTTTCCCTCTTCTCTTCTCTTCTCTTCTCTTCTCTTCTCTTCTCTTCTCTTCTCTTCTCTTCTCCTCTGCCTTGGAGAGATCCCTTCCCTTCATTCCCCATGAGTTCAGCATCGCTGTGAAAAATAACTCTTGTGTTTGACTTCAGGAGAAGATTTGTGGGATAGTCCCATTCACCAGCCAGGAGTTCTCAGGGATGAGGGGAGAGAGAAACTGCAAAACCAGGCCAGGGCAGATCAAATTGCATCAGTGACTGTGACACCACTGTCACAACTGGAGGGAGCTGTGAAGTCACTGAACAGTTCCACACGTCCAGGGGAGGGAAGCAGAGTGTTCTGAATGATAATTGGGTCAATGTGATTACGAGTTTAATTCACCTCAGCAAGCAGGCTACGTTAAAGCAACTCTTGGTGCTAAAGAATGGAACCACAGACAAAAATCTAAGCTGCTTTTCCATTGTTTTTTCCATTCGTTCTCCAGCAGCAGCAAGGCATAAATGCACGCCTCCCCAATTATTTACCCAAACTCATCCCTCTCAAAGATTCTATGAAGTAAATTCAAGTCCTTAATTATGAACATCCTTCAAATTTGGACTAAGTCAGCTTTGAGTTCTGTGGAAGATTAGGACACTTGCCTGGTTTAGGGTAAGAACGTGAGCCCTGCCTTTTATTCTGCCAACCAAATGCTGCTTGGAAGCAAATGAGCTCAGAGCTGGCCTCAGACACTCCTGATGCACCCCCAGGAGCTGAGCACTGATTCCAGAGCCCTTTTGCACTGCCCAGGTCTGGCGACATCAAAGAATGGTTACAAGAAATTATTTATTCTATAAAAAATGGAAAATAAAGGAACCAAATAAGTTCCTTTCACTAAATTGCCAGAGATGAGCAGAAAGTTCTGATCCAAAG
The DNA here is from genome assembly GCA_013397935.1 of Dasyornis broadbenti. NCBI lineage: Eukaryota > Metazoa > Chordata > Aves > Passeriformes > Dasyornithidae > Dasyornis > Dasyornis broadbenti. The sequence goes on from VZRN01002233.1 coordinate 626,187, forward strand.
GACAGACCCGTCCTCCTCTGGGCATCACCTGCCTTTGGCATTATCTGAAAACCCTGAAGGAAGATGCCTCGTTCTTCTCCTCTACATGTTTTTAATTAAAACAAGCAAATCCTCATTAAGGGTTTGAAGCACCAGGAGTGGCTTAGAGAGCTGGAGGGCTCAGCCTGGGGAAAAGGAGGCTCAGGGGGAGCCTTCTGGCTCTCCACAGCTCCCTGACAGGAGGGGGCAGCCAGGGGAGGTCAGGCTCTGCTCCCAGGGAACACGGGACAGGATGAGAGGAAACTGCCCAAAACTGCACCAGGGGAGATTTCGGATGGATGTTAGGAAAGACCTTTCCATGGAAAGGGTTGTAAAGCATTAGAACAGACTGCCCAGGGCAGTGGTGGGAATCACCATCCCTGGAGATGTTCAACAAACGTGCGGATGTGGTACCCGGGGACACGGGTGCAAGGGGAGCATGGCGGTGGCGCTGGTTTGACAACTGGACTTGATGATTTTAAATGTCTCTTCCACCCTTACTGATTCCTTGATTCTGCGAGTCCTTTTCTTGCAAAAGGAGGGACCAAAACCAGGACCTGGAAAGGTCTGGGCTCCCCCCAAGCCAAATTCAGTTCAATATTTATTGGGGCGTTTTTTCTGATCACAAACCAGAGGCTGAAGTCTTCATTTAGTGTCAATTGGTGGCTAAAGAAGAACAAATGACTAAACTTACAGAAATTTCTCCCACCACTCATTAGCCCCCAACAGCAGAAATAACACCCTTGCTAAATCCTGAATCCGCCACAAATTACAGTAATCTGCAATTATAAACTCCGGTGTTAATGAGCTTTGATTGCCCCTTCTTTGTGATGCCACCTCTAAATGCCACTTACAGCAGGGCTAACAATCTGCTCGGGGAAGATCGCTAAGAGAACTCAAATGGACTTTTAGGAGCACCTTTGGTGGTGGCAATTTGTTACCTGGAAACCAAACACAGCCACCAGGGCTTCACCCTCCTCCTCAGGACCCACATCCCCTCCATCCATCCTCCCCATCTCGGATTTCCCCCCCCCCGGCCCCGGGACTGATACTGATCTTTATGCAGGAGGGTTGGCTCTCGTAATTAAGGAGAGCAGCATCTGAATTTTTCTGCTTGACCTTTAATCAGCTGCGTTTTGGGAAGTCTCTAAGAGGCCTAATTGTGGCATTCGTACACTTCAGGGATAACGCGCCTCGCGGAGCGGCACCGAGGGCAATAAACAGCTTTTACAAGAGATTAAACGCCCGAGCAGAGCCAAGGCATTGAGATAACTGCAAAAGCCATTTATTGACACTGCCCTGATGCCCAAACCCACCTGCCTCAGACAGAAAAAAGCAGCAACCCCGTCTCAGAGCCATTCCTTGTCTCCCTTCCTAAGAGTTCTCTGTGCTTTTTCCCCAGTTGTATTCCTTCAGCAAATCTAAGCAACTTTTTGGGGGAGGTTTGTTTAAGAAAGGAAAGCAAAGCTCTGAAGATGACTGAGAAAAATGTTACTTTCAGACAGTGGATTCGATTGCGATAACATGGGAAATATTTGACCCAAATCAAAGCTGTGTTTGTGTTTCCTTGCACAGGAGTTGATCCAATCAATCAGAACGGACCTGGAATGTCCCTACCAAGGAGTGACAGCAATGTTTAGGGTGCCTGGGGAGCCAGTGAACGCAATTATCCATGGATTTGGGGAGCAGAGTTAAACAATTTGGTAGGAAAACACGAAGCTAAGCTGCTGTAGAAAGGAGGGAATGAAAGCCCAGGAAAATCTAACGTCTGATTTAATTTCTGCATTTCGCCAGGCTGGGCTCCCAGCACTCGTGAGCAGCAGCCTCACAGCTGGGGATCCCTCAAACTCCACGTTTCCCCTGGGATCCCTGAACGCTGCCCAGGGAACGGGGAAGGTCAGGGAGGGCTCTTGAAGAACCTCAGCGCCTGCAGTGTCACACCCATGGAAGGTGTCCCTACAAGATCTGAGCTCCAGTTCCTTTGGGGTGTCATGAATCAAGTCTAAAACAGATGGAAAAACTGAATTTCCCCCCTCTCCCAAGAGCGCAGGAAAAAAAATAGGTTTTTTCTTTTTTCTCTTTTTTCTCTTTTTTTCTTTTCTTTTCTTTTCCTTTTCTTTTCTTTTCTTTTCTTTTCTTTTCTTTTCTTTTCTTTTCTTTTCTTTTCTTTTCTTTTCTTTTCTTTTCTTTTCTTTTCTTTTCTTTTCTTTTCTTTTCTTTTCTTTTCTTTTTTTTTTTTTTCTTTTTTCTTTTCTTTTCTTTTTTCTTTTCTTCTTTTTTCTTTCCTTTCTTTTCTTTTCCCTCCTCTTCATTTTTTCCCTTCTTTTTTCACCTCTTTTTCACTTATTTTTTCCTCCTCTTTTTTCCTCCTCTGTTTTTCTCTCTTTTTTTCTTTCTTCTTTTTTTTTCTTCTTCGGTTTTCTTGTTTTGTTTTGTTTTGTTTTGTTTTGTTTTGTTTTGTTTTGTTTTGTTTTGTTTTGTTTTTTGTTTTGTTTTGTTTTGTTTTGTTTTGTTTTGTTTTGTTTTGTTTTGAAATGCTTCTGAATTCCAGCCACCAGACTTTAAAACTATCAACTAAAAAGCCTGGACAGCCACGAGAGCTCAGTATAAAACGTTCCCGGTGCCATCTCTCCTGGAGTTTTTCTCTAAATCAAAGGGAACCTTTCCTGGGTGGAAGAAGGAGACCCAAGGCAGGCGAAGATGTTGAAGGTGTTTGAAGTTCAGAGTGCAGAAAGAGAAATAAACCATTTTTTTGGTTTATTTTTTTTGGTGCTGTGTGTTATTGTCTCTCCCGTGACAGATAATTCCCAGTAAACACCGACACGGGGAATCCAAACCCAGCACTGCACCTGGGAACAGAATTCCCAGAAAGGTCCAGGAGAAGAGTCAGGAATAAGCTGCCTGGATTTAACCGCTTCCCTCACTTTCATCCTGCTTCCCATCGGGATGTTGCCTGGGTTTCCAGGGAATGGGAAACCAGCTGCCAGAGCTCCAGGAGCGTTTGGACAGCACTGCCAGGGATGCCCAGGCTGGGGTTGTTGGGGTGTCTGTGCAGGGCCAGGAGCTGGGCTGGGTGATCCTGTGGATCCCTCCCAGCTCAGGATATTCTCTGACTCTCTGATTCTGTGATTTAATTCAGATTTTTCTCCATCCCCACCAAGTCCTCAGTGTGTGTGTCCCAGGGGGCAGGGACAGAGGGACAGGACAGAGGAGACCGAGCAGCATCACCTGGCACTGGAATTAAAGCACCAGTCCCTGCTCACCGGCTGCCCTGAGCTGCTCTTGTGTCATTACAAGCCACTGAGTGGGAGCCAAGAGCCCAGCACTGGAGGGGAATATTAAAGTGATATTATGAACGTCGCTAAGAAAAAGAGAGCTCAGGAAGAAGAGGAAGGGCTCTGGCAGTTCAATTTTTTGAAGATCTATGGGAGAGAAGAATGAGAAACTCCAAAAAACAATGCTTGAGATGTTCTTTTATCTAAAGCACAACCAGTTAATCCCAGGGTGGAATTGTTGAGGTGTCTGTGCAGGGCCTGGAGCCGGACTTGGATGATCCTTGTGGGTCCCTTCCAGCTCAGCATATTCCATAATTCCTGCTCTACCAACACCTGACATCCCTCCAGCTACCAGTGTCCTGAGAAAACCACGATATTGCTGAGTCCCACAGAGGCAAATACCTCCTGTACGTGGCAGAGGGAATGAGATACTCAAATTAATGCATTTCTTAATTTTCCTGCCACAAACCCCATCTGCATTTACCCTCCAGACCTCTGGGAAATCCGTCTTCCTTTCACAGGTTCCTGCCAGTCCGTCACAGCCAGGAGAGAAGAATTAATGTGTCTCCCACACGAGTTAAGTACATAAACTGTCACAAAATATTAACACAGATATGAAGCTATTAGGACAAACCCCACTCCATAAACAGACTTCAGATAGGGGCAACCAAGATAACAGCAGAATAAAAGGACGCATTAAAGTTATATCCCTTTAAAAAATTAAACAAATCACTTTGATAGCGATAGGCACTTCAGAAAGCTTAGCTGGGGAGTCTGAGGGCAGTCAATAAGGCAGAGCTAATTGGAGAACAAATTGACATTCATGAGCTGGCACTGAACAGGGCCACGGTAAACAAGGTAATAGAGAGTTAATGCAGGGAACGAGGGCGGGGAGCAGGAGCCATCCAGCCTCAATAATGGAAAGGGCCCAATTGAGCAAATTCGAAGTGCAAACACTCTGATCTCAGCCCGCTCAGCAGGGCTGGCCCAGCAGCTCCCGGCCCTAATAGACTCGTTTGGGTTGTTGTCTTTAGAGAATGAGTGTGTCAACTGAGAGCAGCCACGAAATCTCCATAATGGCAAACGAATCCGGGTTACGGAGTGCGGGCACTGATAAGGCTCAGGTGGATAAATACTGAGGGCTGCCTGGCACTGAGGGAGGGCTGGAATAAAAAGCAAGCAGCCAGCCAGCTCTGGTGGCTGTCCGGACTTTTTAGTTGTCAGCGTTAAAGTCTGATGGCTGGAATTCAGAATCATTTGGGG
>VZRN01002233.1:638008-666843 GCA_013397935.1 Dasyornis broadbenti
ATTAACCTTAAAAGTTACGGGAAGCGTAAAGAGGTGGATATGGACACACCATGGAAGGGGTAAATGTTTAGGGAAAAGCACATTTGTGTACTCCTGGACTTTCTGTGTATTTCTTTTTAGAAAGTCTCAGGACACAGCATAAATATAAACCCTGTGTTAAGAAGGTCTGTGAGAATTAGCAAAAAGCAGAACGCCTTTCAGATTTTGTTTTGCCTAATTGCAGAGTTTTAGGCAACATTTAAAAACACCAAGTTAAGGAAAAATAAATTATTTAGGCTCATTACTAAGGGCCACAATTGCTTTTATCGAAAGGCGTATCCTCGCATCGCAGATATTAATGAGGCTGATGACTGAGACTCTCTCAGATTTTCCTCTCCCACAATTTCACATTTATTTCACTCTGCGCTTCGACAATTTCCCTCCAGTTTAATTCCCACAGTTTTCAGCTGTGTTTAACTCTGTCAAATCACAGTTGCAACGCTGCACACAGTGCTGAAAATCTCAGTTGGTGATATTCATCATGTTTATAACACATGGAGCAGCCTTTTGGGTGCAACAGGTCGTGTGGAGCACTGGAAATGCAGTATGGGGAGATTATTGTTGAAATTGCCGCAAGATCATGGAACAAAACTGTCACAGAAGTAGAATAAAGGGATTCAAAGGATCATGTTTTATATCAGCCTAATTTCGAATGAGATTATCTAGATTTGTGAGCAGTTTGATTTAAACAATGGATTAACAGCAGAAGGAAATACCTAACTTGAGGCTGGCTGTACTTTACGACACTGGAAATCTTTGTATCTCTTCCTTTCCCTTTTCCACAGTTGGGAGTGATGCTGTTTTCAGCCCTTTTCAGTTCCCTGAAAATCATTTTCTCTCACCAGTTCCCAAATGGTTTGAGAAGCCAAACCCTCCCAGGGCTGCTCCCCCAGGCATTGGGGCTGAGCTGAGATTTTTGGGGCTGCTGAAAGCTGAGCCCAGCTTCAGTGGAAGTTCCTTTCCAATACAGCAAAGTCCAGGCAGACTTTCAGTGAACCCCAGACAAATTTCAAGCCCCCAAACCACGCGCGCTGGGCGATGTTCAGTGCGGGATTTTAGGCTTCATTAGCACAGTGAAAGACCTAAGAAATGGGCTGAACTCCCTGAAATCTGGCCCAACCTCCTCCCACACTGCTCCAGCCCCTACCTGCCCAGGTGAGACCCATTTCCCATCTTTTTAAACTCCATTTTTTTGGTGCAGCCCCACTCCCTGCATCCCTGCTCCCCTCAATGCCAGGCAAACGGAGCGGGAATCTCTGCATGAGACGCCCTAATTGGCAGCAGAGCCCTGGCCCGGCCAACATCTGCAGCTGGTTTTGGTGATAATAAATCAGGGCTGGGGGGTTTTGGCGTGGCAAGCTGCCAGGGAGCTTTCCTTCCCCCAGTTAGCCAAGAAATGGGAAGACAGCAGTGAGGACTGGGGCAGCTCTGGGTGGTTAGAGAGGGGAAAAAACCAATTTCATATTATCCATAACCAGCAGTGAGCCTCGGCTCCGAGCTTTCCAAGGAACAAGCTGGAGCAGACAGCAAATGCCTTTCTTCATCACTGAGCAGCAACTTGTCCAGGAAACCTCAAAAACATCATTAAAACAAGGGCACAAACGCTGCAGCAATTGCTTCCCAAGGAATGAAGGTTCCTAGCCCGCTCCTGGGAGGATCTGGGAGCTGCCCGGGCTGGTGGTGTGCTGTGATCACCCAACACTCACTGCAAACACCTCCCCAGGTACGTTTGCAATCAGCAGGTTGGATGCTCTGGGTCTCTCCAAATGCCTGGAGCTCTGACAGCTCAGCCCCTCACTGGAAATCCAGGGCAAACAGAAACCCTGGATGTGAGGTAATCCCGATTCTGAACGGGGAAGTTCAGACTGGGGAAAAGAAATAATAATCAAAGGCTGGAAGGGTTGGCTGAAACCACCAAGAGAGCGAAATTCGTAGCTGACAGAACTGTTAATTTAAATGTTGCTGAGTCCTTCCTGCTGAGCGTGGCAGCACAGATTAGTACAGAGTTTTGGAGCGAGCTTTTTTACAATCAGATTGCTGTGGCACTGAGGGATGGAGCAGAGGCCAAGGCTCTGAGCTCTGCTTGGGGCACGTCCGCACCAGTCCATGAGCAGGAATTGCAGGCTCTGCCTTCTGAGGTGGCTGGTGCTGGATCAGTTCCATTTGGCAGATCATTTCCCATATTTTCATGCCCAGAGCGAGCCAAAGCCCTGCCCCTCCAGGCTGCCTTCACACCAAGCCTCTCTTTGCACTGGAGCATCTCTGCACCCTCAGATATTGAAATCATTTTTGGATCTTCATTCACCCATCGCATCCAGGTCCCTCCCAGTCCTTCCCTCAGCCTTTCCCACCTCACAGTGCTGTCTCCTGTTGTTGAAAATTCCCTTTTCCCTACAACAGCCTCCGCTTCCCCAAGAGCTGTCTTCCACAGGAAACATCCTCCTCATTTGCAAGGTCACAGCTATTTTAGCCCGAATCCAGTTATTGAAGAAACCACCCCCTCTCCAGTGCCAAATCCCCAAAGAATGGTGACAAGTGATGATCTTGTGTGAGGATCCAGTGCTTTAAAGACAGCAATAATAATTAGCACAGTTAAGAATGCCTCTGATGCCGCCTTCAACAACCACAGGCAGGTATTGCACTGCTTGGAAGTGGTGATCCCATGTTTGCCAATGGAATATCTGGCAGTCGGGATTTCCGGAGCTTATTTAAGCTTTAAAGCCTGTGGAAGGAGCTGTGCACAATATCCTGTTTGAAGGCATTTCTAATTTAAATTAATGACCTGAAGGCTATCTCGAGGCAATAATGATCTTATTGTACCAAATCCCGCCATAGCTGAGGTGAATTATAAATTCCTGGGGCTGATTTCATGGTTAGCATTCCAAATCCCAGCTATCCAGCGTGGTGCTGGGAGTTCCAGGAACAGATTAGATGAAACCACACAGGCTGTCTTCAGCCTGGGTTGGAACAGGCAGGGAAAAAATGTTCAGTGGGAAGCAGAAAAGCCATGGGGGTGGTGATTTTGGAGTTCTCACTTTCTCTAGGCACTTTATTCCCAAAATCTTGCTCAGCAGAAATGCTGAAGCATCCAGGCACCAGGTAGGAAGGTGAACTCACCAACGAGGAGAGACCCGCTCCCCCCAGAGACAGCTGGAGGGTTGTCACAGACTTTATAAAAAGCACAATTGGGCTAAATGAGAAAAATGCACATTTTCCTCCTGAAACTCCCCAAATGCACCTTGCTCCCAGCACCGCCGATGGGCAGGGTCGCCCTGGCCCTGGTGACGAGTTGCACATTTGTAGGCCCATATGTCACCTGTAAACAGAACCCAGCAAAAACACGGTGGGTGAAATTCCCCTTTGAAAAGGCAGGGAACTAAAATTGCCCCTAAAAAGGGGCTTTCAGCAGCTGAGAAAAGCAGGCTGTTATTTCGCTCACGTGGAGCCACAGGGCAGGACTTGCATTTCAGGCCTGTTCCAGGGACACAGATCTTCCCCGCTGCACAATCCAAGGGATTTCTGCACGGCGATTTTATCCATCACCTGCATTTTCTCACATTTTGCCGTTTCTTAGTCCATGCAGGATGCCATAAACAAAGCACTCAGTCCGAACAGGGCTCAGTTTTAAGCTCTAAAGATGTTACTAGTGGTAAGTTTTGTGCTCTGCTGTGATGGTAAATGACAGGCCAAGCTGTGAAACGGGGCTCACTAAAAGTATTAGCAAATCCACAATTTCCAAGTGAAATCTCCTCGGGTTTAGTTGTTGGAAAACCTGGGTAGGAGGAAGTCAGTGTTTCCTTTGGATTTGTTGGAACCCCTAATTCAAACCACAGCTTGAAGTTTCTCAGTCCAGGTGGAAAAAAAAACCAACAAACAAAAGCCCAAAACAAACAAGCAAATAAACAAACCAAACCAAAAAACCAAAACCAAACACACAAAAATCCCAAAGAAACAAAACAAAACAACGACAACAAAACCAATCCCCCCCCCCCAAAAAAAAACCCAAAACCCCAGAAATCCCCAAACAAAACCCAAAAAATCCAAACAAAACAAAACAAAACAAAAAACCCCTAAAAATACCCCAAATGCAAAACAAAAACCACAACCCCACTGGCACAAGTGTAAATCAACCACCTTAGTAATCTTAATAATGAATTATTAACAAGGACCTTGGAGAAGGGGAATGACTGAGCTGCAGGAACGCTGGGTATGATCATCCTACAGGACATTCCAAAATCGAGTAGAAACCTCATTCCCAACATGCTCCAACATGGAATAAAGTCAAAATATGGGGACACTGGTATTGTCCTGCTGCTAATGGGCAATTTATTCCCCTCACCCCTCTCCTTCCCAGGGCACACTTTATTATTTTAAAGCCCTTTTGCTCAGGGACGGACTTTGCCTCCCATTATTTCTAGCTCATACCTGGTGTTGAAAGCCTGAAAAAAAAATGATAAATTAAATGAGAAGGAAATGTTTAAGGGTTCCTACTCATAACAAAAATACTTAAAGGCAGCTTGGGCCATGAATCTTCCCCCAGCGAGCTGAGATGTGCATAAAGGCCCTGATTCAGGGGAGAAGCTGCTGCTCCGGGGATTTATGGGGTAGGAGCTGCTATGGGGGAGAGTCCAGGTAATAATTAGTTCCTTGCAGAGCTCAGGATGGAGTTGGCTTTTCCCAGTTGTTCAAAGGCTTTTCCCCCCGAGCCATGGGGCAGCGCGAGGCAGGGCCGCTCCACGTGGGCTGGGGGCTGCTCTCTCCACCCGTGGCCTCTGGTGTGCGAAGATTAATGAGGGACCAAGCCCCGCTTTTCTGTCAGCACGGACACGTGCATCCAATTAAAGGATTCAGGAACCTGGCACACAAGTCCCAAGGTGTGTTTTCCAAAGCCACCCAAAGTTTTTTTGCTGGGTTTAATTTCCCAGTTCTGCCCAGTTAATAGGGATTAACTTGCAAACCTCATTTGGCTTTTTCTCTGTGTGTCAGCTCTGGGGTGAACGTGGCCGGGAAAGCGCTGGGTCCATAAATCCTGTGGGCTGGAATCATGGAACAGGAACAGGCCTGGGCTGTGGCAGAGAGGTGCCCCTGTCATCGTGTCTCAGTGACACACGGGACCACCTTTTGGGGTAAATCCCCATCATCTGCCCTCCCAGCTCCGAGATTTCCAATAAATAGCAATTCCTGCCCACAAACCAAGGTTCTGGGGCTTTTTTTCAGCCACGAGCTGAACCAGGATCACCCCTTCTTTTTTTGCCGTAGCAAACAAAACCGAACAGAGATTCCACCAGAGCTGGTGGGATGCGGACAGAAATGTTTACACTTGGTTTTGCAGGCAGCTGAGGCTCCAGCCACAGGTGCATCTCCACAGATCGGAAAGGTTCTGCTCCCAGCGCTCCCCACAGGAGGGAAGCTCCTTCCCCTTGGCACAACTCCTTCCACAGCAATGGAATAACACGTTTTCGTGGGCAGTTCACCCCGAACTGCAGCAACATAAAGCCTGAGCAGCCAAAGTGCAGCTCAGGAGAGCAGAGCTGTGGGTGACAGCCCGGCAGTGCTGGAGAACCAGAACTGGGAATAAATTAAGCACACATTAATCAGCCACATCTGGGGAATAAAACAAACCTTTAAGCCTTGCATGAAATGCTGGAACATTTTCATCTCTTCATCCTTAATTTGAGCCACCTCAACACTTGTGAGCACCAAGACCTTCCCGTGCAGTGTCCCCCAGCATCCAAATTTGCCTGGACTTTCAATTATCCAGACAATAATGAAAACATGTCGGCCAGGCGAGCGCTCAGGTTACAATCACAAATTCTTGCTTCAATAACAGCCATAAAACAGAGACCCAAAGCATGTTTTGTGCTTTTTTTCCAAACATTAGCAACTCATCTGATACTTAGGCCACGGATCCAGTTTCCTGCAAGCTGATGACATGTGAGACCACAACCCTGAGGCTGATATTAAATTATACATATATACATATATAAATATACAGAGAGAAAACCTGTGAAATTACAGACACAGATGTGTTATTGGTGTCATAATTTTTTTCCATTAAACACCGTATTAGGTTTATCCCCTCTCTATACTCGAAAATCTTCACATATAAAAGATGAATGGCAACTTCTCCAGGGGATCCCTGTGGTTTAACCTCGTTACAGGAGGTCAGACACAACACACAAACTCTGTTGGTACAAAGGTGGCTGTAAAATGGGATTTTCCAGATTGCCTCTCCCGTCCAGTGGAGAGGAAGCCAACTTTCCCATCCCTGAGCCACTCCAAGGACTCGTGGCGCTGCTCTCAGAGAAGCCTGAGGAGCACCTTTGGCGGAGGAAGAACCAACCAGAGCTCGACTGGCAGCGTAATCACTGCTGAAATACTGAGCCGCGATGATGAGGTATGGGGCTGGAATGAAGTTTCTCAGCCCAGGTGGAAAAAGGAACAAAACCGAAAATCCAAAACAAACAAGCAAATTAATAAACCAAGCCAAAAAACCCCAAAATAACGAACAAACTAAAAGCCCGAGGAAACAAAACCAACCAACCAACCAACCAAAAAAAATCAAAAAAAAAACCAAACAAAAAAAAAAACCAAGAAACAAACCAACCAAACAAAAAACCACCAAAAAAACAACAACAACAACAACAACAAAAAATCCAAACAAAACAAAACAAAACCCCAAAAAAACCCCGAACACACACCAAAAACCGCAACCCCACTAGGCTGGGTCAGGGCAGATTCCCATGTTTTCACTGCTGACCCCATTTTGAATCGCTCCCTGCTCCTCTCACATGCCCAGGCTGAGCTGTTGGGCGCTGACAGCTCTCTGCTCTTCTGGGTGGAAAAAGATGAGTCCTTTAAATCCAAAAACAAACAAATAAATCACCATAATAAGCAGAGGTGGTGAGAAAGGGAGGTGGAAAAAGAACTCAGCTCCCTGCCCTTCCTCAGCCACCCTGCCAGCCCTGTTTTCCCCCCAAACACAGCCCAGCAAGGAGAATCTCTATTTTCACCCACCCGGTTTTTCTAAAACTCCTGCTCTGAGCCCGTGTTCCAGCTCTTACATCTCTACCATGACCCATGAGTTCATAAAAAGGGACTTGATGAACACAGCAGAATAATTCCTACGGCATCTGGGGTGGTTTTCTTGGACCCCAACCCTTGTGGGAATACACTTCCCTGTACCAGGAGGGTTTAGCTGCTGCCTGGGAGCCCCAGAAGTGCCCATTTCTAGAAGAACAGTTTCATGTTTAGGTTCTTTTCTTGAAAAAGCTGGGTTAGGGGTTGGGAAGGACCTGCAAAATGTTCCCTCTCACTTTCCCATCTTCCCAAATCTCCCTGTGCCCACGGGGCCCAGGCAGCAAAACACACAATTCCCATCCCAAGCAGCTCCAGAGAAGGAAAATCCGTCCCCACAGGAACCACTGGACACAGAGCAAACCCCTCAAAATATCTTTCTTCAGAGGGGAAGCTGTTAAGGAAGCCAAGGGTGCTGCTCCAATCCCAGAGGAAAGGCCTGGATGCACCAGGAAGAGAGAAACCAGCACTGAGGAGCAATTGGGCACACGTTGAATTTACAAATTCATTTCCCGTCTCTGTCAAAACAACGCTGATAACGCTGTTATAATAAGGGGGGATTATTGCAGACAAGTGGAAGCCCTGCTGTGTAATTTGGGACATTCCTGATGCTCTAAACCCTCTTCTCCCAGGGATTCAGTGCGAGCCTGCGCTCCAGGTTTAGAGCAGGCTCTCCCGGGGGTTTTTTTTGGGAGATGTTGCAAGCCAGGACCGAAGCCTTTAGCAAGGACGCCTCACCAGCAGCCAGGCCCAGGATGTCAATGCCACCACTGCAATGAATGCCTCCAGATAGGACAGATAAAGAGAAATATCAAATCCTTGTTTTCTCCAGCGTTGTATCCATTGGGATTTCACGAGGAAAAGCCTCCTTCTCCCCCAGCTGCTCGGCAGGCAGGACATCTGCAGCCCTCATGAATCCCACACAGAGCATCCCAGCTTCCAAAGGAAGACACCAGCAGCAGCAGCAGCAGCAGCACAGTAAAGATCTTCATTATTTCTCCCTGACGTTTTCATGACAGAATTCATGTAGGACATAAAGAAAGCACAAGGCATGTTTACTGGGGGTTTTACAGCTCCATAAAACATAAATAAACAGCTTTTTAGATCAAAGCTGCAGGAATAAGGAAGCACTGTGGCTTCTGAGGCCTGACCAATTTATCACATCATCTGAAGTTGAAAGGAGCACTCCTGGCACTCCTGGTTTCCTCTGGAGCGATCCCACCTTAAAGGCACAGTGCCCAACACACGAGTACGGCTGAGGTGCTTTGGCTTCCAGAGCAGCCCCTCTGTCTGGTGGAGCCTTTTGGGATGAGATTTTTGGGGTTCTATAAATAAATTAACAAAAAAAGGAGCAAACAGGAGCAGTTCCAAGTGGGTTCAGGGTTGATTTTCCGTGTGTACAGCTCTGCAGCTCATCCCACAGCATCAGGATCTGTCAAAAAATCCAGCTTTCCTTGAAGGTGGTGGAAACTGTGGGTATCCATCAGCTCTGGACCCAGCTCTGGCATTCCTGAGCTGTGCGAGTCTCTCTAAATCCCACATGAAACAAGAAGAAATGAGAATTCTCCTGAAACTTTCTCCCTCCTGGTGGATCCACACCTCCCATCCCAGCCTTTTCTCCCTCCTGGATGCAAACCTGAACCTGCAGACAGGAGAACGCCCGGGGATCTCCCTGGTTTTACTCACTCCGCTCATCACACACCTGTGAGGATTTGTGGGATTGTGATTCCATGTGGTGCCGTCAACCCTTGGGAACATTTAGGGACCAATGTCCAAACCCAAAGCCTGATGTTGTCTGGTCACCACCCTAAAAAACCTTTCCCATGCCAGTTCCAGCAATCAGCACGTGGGATTCTGGTGCAAACTCAGCATTTACCTGCACATATTCCAAGACCTTCTGTGATTCACTTTTCCTTTCCTGTCAGAAGATGTGAGGATGCTGACTTTTGAGCATTGTGGATGCTCCTGCCTGGCTCAGTTTCCTGCTCTGCAGTTTCCATTGGGTTCCTTGCAGGACTGTGGGCACTTGCAGTTATTTTGGAACTGCATCTCCTAATATGGGGCGGTGGGAGCAGCAAATCCCACACGGAACTGTTCATCTTGGGATGGATTTATTCATCTGATGCCAGGCCACTCCTAAAAATAGTCACGTGCCCATCAAGGCACCCCTTAAAGAGAAGAAAAGAAAGCAAAATCCCCCCACACAGGGACCTTCACCTTTCTGTGTCCAGGAGCTGCTCCAGCCTCAAGGATTCCCAGGTCACACTGGCTCCCATGGACCAATGGAAAGAGCATTTCCCTGCCCCTGTGGTGACTGTGCCCAGCACCTGAAGGCCAGGCTGGGCTTTTTCTGCCTCACACATCATCACCCTGGGCCTGAATGAGCTGGCAAGGCTGGTGATGATGCGTGAGGCCAAACAGAATCCAGCCCGAGCTGCCAGGGATGCCGTGGCTGCGGGTGCTGACAGGGCTGGAAAAAAACTGCAGGCCAGGCTGGGAGAGCTGGATCCAGAGTCCCTCCAGGGAGTCTGAGCTGCAGGAACAGACCTGGGGCAGGATCAGAGATGGAGCAGGACCAGAGATGGAGCAGGATCAGAGATGGGGCAGGACCAGAGATGGAGCAGGACCAGAGATGGAGCAGGATCAGAGATGGAGCAGGACCAGAGATGGGGCAGGATCAGACCTGGAGCAGGACCAGACCTGGGGCAGGACCAGACCTGGGGCAGGACCAGCAATGGCCAGAAGGTGTTGGGAGCCCAGGGGATGGCCCAGCTGTGGCCTGGCAGTGTCAGTCACTGTCCGTCACTTTTCCTGCAGCCTTGCCCGGGGTGAGGGGACGGGAGGGCCCCTCCGCTGCCTGGACCCCCCCGTTTCCCAGCCCCTTTCCCCTCCGTGGTGATGTCAGGGTGTGTTTGTGTTCAGTGCTGCCTGTTCCAAAGGACAAACCCTGCGCTGCTCAGCGCTCAGGTGGGCGCTGGTTCTCCCCTGAGCCTGGCTCTGGGAATGCACACGGGCACAGAGGAGATGCAGGTCCTGCCATCGTGCAGGAGGAGAAGGCTTCCACCCTCTCCTCAGTGTCCCTGGGCCAGACCATGGTGCTGGAGCAGCCTCCGTGCAAGGAGGGGCATTCCCCTGCCACCCCCAGTGCCACAGACACACCAGGTTGTCTGTGAGCACTCCAGAGTGGGTAATTTTATCCCAAATGTGCCTGTCTAAAAATATCTCACTTTTGTGTTTTTTGACCATATGCCCAGGACCATGAAAATTTTTCCGTAGGAAAAAAAAAAAAAAAAAAAGCTGAAAAAAACCCTTAAACCCATAACATCTTGGAATGATTTGACCACTTTCTTCTCAGGACATTCTCTCCTTTTTTATACCATGATGGGGTTTCTCCTGAATTTAAAACATCAATTTGGCCTAACATGAGGAGAGTGTTCATTCTTCCAAACCATAAAGATCAGAGACTATAAACTGTTGTTCCTTAAATGTTTCATGGCAAAAGGCATTCAAAGCGTAACATTAACACAAAGTTTTTCTGTAAAACAATCTGGGAAGTGTAATCTCTGTAAGAGGTTTTTTATGCACCATGGCTAATTGTTCCTGACAGTATGATTTTACATCAGGCATTTTTTGTAAATTCAACACCATTCGAACTTTATGGCAGGTAATATTCCTTACAGCTCCTCAAATCCTGCCCATGTCTAAATTACTGTTGCAGAGTGATGTTTGGGGGGCTTTTTTTATGTTGTTTTTTTTTTTAAGCTGCAAAATATTGGGAGCAAATTCTCTCTTGTCTCACATTTGTGGCACTGGGAACAACTTTATGGAATTCTTCCACTCCTCCCCATGGAGTCAGGAGTTTTCACACCTTTCGCACACATCAAAGTGCACCACGGTGGGCCCAGGGCTCGTGCCCTGGGGGCACAGCAGGCCTGTGGTCACCTCTGGATGGAGGAGGATGGAGACATTCCCAGCAAACCTGTGAGTCCTTAAAATTCGGATTTTAAACCTGTTTCAGATGGCTGTGTTTGAAATGTCAGGGTTTTACAGAGCCTGGCTCAGGGGCAACTCACCTGGTGCTCACCTGAGGGTATCAGGCGGTGGCATTCCATGGAATCATGGAATGGTTTGGGTCACAAAGGACCTTAGAGACCATTTATTCCACCCCGTGTAATAAAGGGATATGGATACCTTCCACATCCCAGGCTGCTCCACGCCCTGCCCAGTGTGGTTTTAGACACCCCTGATGCCTCTCTCAGCAGTGCCCGAACCATTCCCACGAGTTTTTCCTTTCATCCATGCCTTTGGATGAGACTTCCACACCAACAGTGGTCCAGCCTCCTTCGCCAGGCCAAGTGACCCATGTGTGAGTCTGACCCACGTGCGCGCACACATGAAAAAACTCCTTTTGACCAACTCATTCTACCTTATAAAATATGGGTTATAAAAAGTTTATGGAGCCCGTTCCTCCGAGGGGCTCATTCCAAAGCGCACTACGCAAAACCCGGCTCGTTTATGGCATGGCAGAAAAAGGGGCTCAGTCTGTGCCCTCCCGGGATTCAGGGACGGGACTGGGCTTCCAAATGGACCACACAGCCCTGCCCGGGTTGCTCCGAGGGCAGCACAGGGATTTGTGCCTGAGGTTCATGGACAAGTGAGGAAACACTGGTTCTTTCTGCTGGAAACTCCCCCTCGCCCCAGCCACAAGCGGCTCCACCAGAAAGGTCAAAAAGGAGGCAACGGAATCGAGTGTGGGCCTTCAACAGGGACCTCAGGGGCACAGAGAGTCCAGAAAAACCAACCTGGAGCTGCCTTTGCCAGGGACAAAGGTCCTGTCTGAGGTGGCTTCACCCAGCTCGGGTCACTCAGAGGAGGGAAGGAAGGGGCAGAGGATGGTTAGGAGCACATGGACTGATCTCCTCCTGAAAAATGGAATTACACCCCTGGAAGCCCCTATACCTGAGCACAGCAAGGGCAGCAAGAACTGCCCAGAGTGTGACATTTATGAAAATTAGAGAGTAAATTGGGGTCAATGCTGTGAGCATATAACGCCCTTTGTGTGGAGGCTCAGACCAAATCAAAACACTTTTCACTGCACCCATCCCCTAAACACTTCCACTGAGGTTCCATCTCCTGCCCCACTCTTTGTTCTCCCTGGAACTCCCCCACCTCCTGCCCTTTGAGCCTTTCCAAGGATGACCTTGACCTGCTGGAGAGACCCTGCTGCCCTCCCTGCTTTCAAGTTTTTGCCTCAGCAATTGAACTCCACTCCTGGTTTGAAGATCTAACAGGAAGGTTTTCCTGCAGGTGTAGCTGCTTCCAAAACGCCCCTGACTGGTCCTGAAATAATTTATTTAATTGAATTTTATTTCATTTACAGTGTTATCTGCACAATGTAATAGAGACTCGCTACTGGCTCATGTCGTGGGGTTATTCTGGGATAACTGAGGCATTTCTTTCTGAAGAGAACAAATGTGGGCCCTGTCCTGCAGGCAAACCAGCGGCAAAGCTCTCCTGGCACAGGATTTAATCTCTCTGCTTTTCGTGGGGCTGCAGCTCACACCTGACCTTGCTGAGGGGGGCTGCAGCAGGAACTGGGAGAAGAATTCCTGACTCTGAACTGTGACACAAATTAAAGAACACCAGCATCTTCTCCAGGGTCACCTGGCTGTGCTCTCTACAAAGGTAATGGAAAATTCTTCAGGGCAATATGGACACAGAGTCCCAAAAGCTGCTGAATTCTGGGGCTGTTCTGGTGATTTTTGCTCAGTGTTCGTTTCTTTGAACTGAGATTTGATGCCAGCCTGCAGTTAGGGCCCTCCCTGCCCCACCACATCGCCTCAGCTCAGAGCTACCAGCCCGTGGCGATGCTCCCTCCTGCCCCATCTCCTGAGCAACCAGACTGGAAGAATTTAAGAATTTTAAGATTTTCCTCTGGTGGGCTCCTAAAGGACTCACAATGAGCAACATCCTCAGGATCCTGTGGCACCACGACACTAAATGAGATCAACAACAACAACAGAGATAACAACAACTTCACAGAGGCTGTCACGCTTTACTCCCATCATTCCTGATCCAAACTCTTAATTTAGGTGATCTGGACCAATTCACCCCCAGATTTATTCCATGTGTTCAGCAAATCAGTTTCCTTGGCGCAGAGTTGAATTATTCATTACACCTTTTTTTCTTTTTTCTAGGATGCAGAAGTTACTAAAAGGTTCCTCTCTTGTATAAAGCATTTTCATGTTTGAGTATTAATTTTTAAAATCTCCTGCAAATCCACAGTACTTTGCAGTTGTTTGCTTTAGCCCTTTCCAAATTTGTCATTAAGGCTTGTGATTGTGCACGCACAGGCACACACAGAGAGATAAACTTATACAAGCAGATGTTCACAAGTTCAATGCTGCTTTTTTTTCTTTTTTTTTTCACTCTGGCTTGCCAGGCATTTGTGTCAGCCTTGCAGCCTGGGTTTGGGTCCGTCCTTGCTGAGAAGAGGACTCAGAGTCTGCTGAGCTGAAGGTGGACAAGAACTCTGTGATTTAAGTGCTGGACAAATCGAGGGAAAAATCCTTTACAAGTCCAGAGGTGCCTCCAGCGTCACCAGATGCCACCAGGGCGGCATCCCTGGCACCTCCTTTCTGAAGGAGATAACCCCATTTTCGGTGGTGCGATAACAAAACCCATCAAACACAACATTCCCACTGTGGGCAGAGTTGAGCCCATCCCGATTTCTTGGTCGGGCAGCACACAAACCTCCCGCTTCTATCTGCTCCTCCTGCTCTGTGTGCCCACTTCTGCTGGGAAATGGAGTATTTTAAAAGCTTCAGCAGCTCCATGAGGTCACTGTAGCTACAGAAAGCTGTAAAAATTGCCTGGGTTGATGGCTCAAGCAGCCACAGGTCTTTTTCATTATAGAACAGATATAACTCTATGAAATTATTATAATAATAACATCATTTATTTCAACAGGACTGAAGCAAAAAAGCTTTATGATAGTGTTTTATATGCAACATGTGCACCATAAATATTTCCATAAAAACATGCATTAAAATATAAAGTTGGCAGAAAGAAATCAAAAGTCAGGAGGAAAAAAAAAAAAATCCAGTTAAAGAAGCATTAAACCATAAGCCACGGAGCAGGGAGCAGGGAGCCCCTGCCAGTCAGGGCAGCAGGCTGCTCTTTCTCTGGTTTCAGCTACTTCCCAGCACAAAGGAACGAGCCAAGTGGCCCTGGAGAGAGTCCCTGATAAACTCACACTCACTTCCCCAGCCTGGCACTCCTTCCTCCTGGGAAGGTCAGCACAGGCATCCCAGAATCCCAGAACGGTTTGGGTTGGAAGGGACCTTAAAGATCATCACGTTCCACCCCTGTGGGCAGGGACACCTTCCACTGCCCCAGGTGCTCCACGCCCCGTCCAACCTGGCCTCGGACACTGCCAGGGGTGGGGAGTCTCAGGCAGGGGCAGGAGGCTGAGGCTGAAGTTGAACCCAGAGCTCAGGGAGCCCCAGGAGAGTCTCCAGGGCTGCCCTTTGCCCTCCCCTGACCCGGGACTGCGGGGCTGGGGTCAGGGCTCTGCTCCTCACACAGCACCTGTGGTGATTCCTGTGATCTCTGAGGGGAATACTCTGATTTTATGGTCCTGCTCAGGCAGAGAGCCCAGCACTGCACCAGGCCTCTCTCCAGCTCTCCCTGCCTCTCTTTAAACCCAACTTTAAGGGGTCGCAGTCCTTTCTGGTCCCTTCTGATCTCAAACATAGAACCAGGGAACATCCTGAGCTGGGAGGGACCCACAGGATCACCCAGCCCAGCTCCTGGCCCTGCCCAGACACCCCAACAACCCCACCCTGTGCAGCCCTGGCAGCGCTGTCCAAACGCTCCTGGAGCTCTGGCAGATTTGGGAATGTCACCGTTCCCTGGGGAGCCTGGGCAGTGCCCAGCACCCTCTGGGGAAAGACCCTTTCCCTAAAATCCACCCTAAACCTCCCCTGGCCCAGCTCCAGCCATTCCCTGGTCCTGTCCCTGTCCCAGAGAGCAGAGATCGGAGCTGCCCCTCGGGAGGAGCTGCAGCCCCTGAGGTCTCCCCTGTCTGCCCTCAGTCTCCTCCTGGATCTCCAAACTCCTGAGCAGGAAATACACGGATAAATCCAACAAAGGGATGGAAAGCAGCCACGGATCTTCTGAAGAAGCCCAGGAGTTCTCAGGTATCAGCCCAGCCTCAGCTCCTGGCCCTGCTGCCAGCCCCAGGCACTGTTTACACCACGAGCACCCACACAACAAAATTCTGCTTCCCAGGCCAATTCTGCTGTAATCCATCATCCCCCAGCAGACTTGTCAGATTGGTTTGTCTACAAATATGTTCACACTTGGAAATATCTCCCTTCTGTGAGCAGCAAGCCATTAAACATGCATTTCTCTGGTTTTCCCATCTTGCTCTCTGTACATAAAATCAGTTCTCTGCTTTTGTCCCCAGTAAATGCCTATTTCACATTTTTGCATGTTTTAAATATTCACGCATACGAAAGAAGCTGTAAAAACATTGCATGGGCTTATTTATTATTTAGTGCACACACTTTTTGCTGCGGAATACCAAAATAAAAAGACATTTTAGTCAATTTTTTTTCATTTCCTTTGTATTTCATTTCCATTACTCCGCTCGTTAAAGTTTAAAAACGACTTTGTTTCCTGACAGCGGGGATTGCTGTGGCTCTGGGTCGGGGACGACATTTGTACCTGCAGGCAGGGGTGGGGGGGAAATGCTCAGGGAACTTTTGGTTCATCGTCTCAGAGTCCAGAGGGTACCGGGGAAGCTCAAATCACCCTGGCAGTGGAGAATTCACCCCATCCCTCAGGACACAACCCCAGTGTTAAACCATCTCCATCCTCAGGCACCTGCACTCCCGTTCCTTTGATTTTTTGCAACCGCTCCACGCTCCGCAAACTCCTCATTCACTCCAGGAACGACCTGTGCAGAAAATCCCCGTGTGGCTGGGCCTGGCCCTGGCGTCAGGGAGTGGATGCAGCTTTTCCAAGCGTCTCAAACAACTCTTTCTCTGGAAAGGGCTGGATCTTGTGGCTGGTGCCATGAAAACTGACTCGGTTTTTAGGGAATTTTGGATATTCCTCACTCCTGGATCAGGTGGCTGCTCCCAGGGCCAGGCTTCAGCGCGGCAGTGAGACATGGAGAAAGGCAGACAGGCAATACAACAAGTTTTTAGCATATTTATGTGCTATTTTATAACACAGAAGTTCAACAGCACCTCGTAAAACCCCTTAAAATGTTCTGCACAAACACTGCATTGTTATATATTGTGGGATATCATCTTGTCTTGCCAGGGAGCTACAGTGGGGAACTTAAAATA
The DNA here is from genome assembly GCA_013397935.1 of Dasyornis broadbenti. Classification (NCBI taxonomy): domain Eukaryota; kingdom Metazoa; phylum Chordata; class Aves; order Passeriformes; family Dasyornithidae; genus Dasyornis; species Dasyornis broadbenti. Next base: position 654,484 of record VZRN01002233.1, read on the forward strand.
CATTTATTATGTTGTTTTATTTGGGTTTTTTTCACCATTTCCTCCCAAGATTTTGAGTATCCTCTCTATTTCTGGCTTTGAGGTGTGCACACATCCCTCTGCAACTGCAAATATTAAATCCTTGCCCCCTCTCCCAGAAAGAAGGGAATGAATTTTCCTCACCTTCCTGCAGCAAGGGAGCACCATGGTGTCAGGCAATTCAGATGGACTGATAGGACAGAATTCACTCCAACTCCCCAGCCTGGAAGAGGACATAACCAACTCCACTGATTTCAAGGAATGCCATTATGAAATCCAGGGGGCTGAGCCTGAAACGGGGGAGAGTTCTCCTGATCCCACGTCCCGTGCCCAAAGAACAAAATGCATTTCCTGGGGGATATTCCTCACTTCTGCCTTTCTGATTTACCTGGAGGGTTCAGGACCCCAAACTGTGGGGACAGAATCCTGCACAGCGTTAATTGCAAATGGCAATCACATCACTGATTACCCAGGGACAGGGTAATTACATATTAATTAATGCACTGAGGTGTTTAGAAGCTGGGATGTCAGGAGTTCTGGGCACTGTTGCTGCTGGACACCCTCCAAGCTCCTCCATGAGTGGAAAAAACTCTTCTCTTGACAGCCTTGTAACTCAGGGGTTACACCGAGGCTGCTACAGATCAAAGCAGGAGTAAGGGACTGTCCCTGAGCCTGGCAGCTCCCCTCAGGTCAGAAGCACACACTGACCCTGCTGCCCGCTCTGGGATGCTGAATTTAGGGTTTCGAGGCCGGACTCGTTCCTAATTACGGGTTTGTGGTGGTCAAACCAGTGTAAAAGCCATGGGGAAAAAAAAAAAAAAGCTGAAATATTGCTCTGTGTGTGCATGAGCGTGTGTGAGAGTGCTCTGAATGCCCTGAAGGATCAGGTAATCCTGGAAGACAGAAAGAATAGAACACCACAACAGGATTCTGGAACATTTCAGTGTCCTGTTGACTCACAAGATTGGAGCAGACAGGTACAGCCCAAAGACAGCGTGATCTAAATGTGGGCCAAGCTCTAACACACAGCAGGAATGTCTAATTTTAGTCTGTCCACTTTTGGCAATGTCACCTTTAATTGCACGGCTCATTTGAATTGTAAAACACCTTTAAAAGCTAACTAGTAAAAGGAAATAGGCCATATTTTCTAGACTAACAGTCATATTCAATTTTAACTGCAGCAAAATTGGGTTTAAACAGTTAATGCACATCAGGACTTGAGTTTCCAGGGGGAAACCACGGCCTGCAAACACACAGGAAAAGTTTCAGGCCTTGGACTGGGACTGCACTGGGTTCACTTTGTTCTGCTAACGGTTTGCATGACCCACAATTCTCTGGGATGGATTTTTCGTGGAGATTTCCACACTGTGTGTGCTGTGGTGAAGTGCATTTCAGGTTTTCACACACAGTTCTTCTCAAATCGTCCTCAGATCCTGAGGAGCAGGAGAGCCAGGCCAGTCCCACCAGTTTCCTGAGGCACAGGATGCATGGAATGGCTCAGTGAGCAGTGTCCTGGATGAGTGTAATTCTCAATAAATTATTTTCAGTAAAACACAAGGCCTCAACAGGCACACAAATACATCCAAAAAATCTGGGTGTTAAGTAAAATCTGTTTAGTGACTGGGTTGTTGCGCCAGTTTAAAATAACACAACCAAAGGTGCTGCAGGAGAGAAGATTTCATGCAATCTTGGGCTGAAGCTCATCAACTCCTGCGAGGCTGGATTTTATCTCCCATTGAATACAGGGTGCGACTCCCAAAATTTGTGATTTTATGGGTAAGAAAGCACCTGGTGGAATCACTGAATCCACGTGGGAAGACGTTCCCAGCGAACAGCTCCTGGTCAGCGGAGGAAGGAGAAACATTTGAGGAGGGCATTTAAATAATCCTCACACGTGTGAAATAATTCGCCCACCCCGTCCTGGGAGCCCAGAGGGGAGGGCTGGGACCACTTTGTTATGACTTCCAGTCCTGATTAGCCCGAAATTCCGAGCCAGCTTCCCAAAGCACCCCCCGGTTGTGCCCTCCCAGGGCTGCAATCGCGGAGCTGCAATCGCAGGGAAAGCGCTGGACGGCTCCTGCAAGAGCCAAATCCTGCTGAGCCAGTGATGGAGGTGAATATTTAAGGACTTTACCACTGGCATAACCTGTGCTGCCACCTGAAACACACTCGACAAAGAACATTTTTATTTTTTCTTGCTGCTGCTGCTGATTGTGCTGCTCCCACAAGCCGGAGATGATTCCAGGAGCAGCAGCGCTCTGCCTCCCTCTAGAGCGGCTGCGATGGTACTCGCACTGCAAATTCCTTTTTCTGCCTCTGTGCCATGCAGTCAATGGGATTTTACTCGCTCTTTAGGGCTTCCTAAAAATTTTTAAGCAGTGCAGGTCTGGTAATGCAGCAGCTGAGCTCTGCCAGCACACGCAGGGATGTGGCCCAAGCAGGGATAAACTTGGTGTCCTCAGAGAAGGCCCAGAACTGCCAAATCCCTGTCCCCAAACAGAACATGTCTGTTCATAGGAAGGGTTTTAACTCTGTATCTGCCCACCAGCAGAATTCTGACTTTCTTAAATATTCTGAAATATATTTGTGACATCTGGGCATTTATGTCCGGGGTGGAAAACCCCTCCCTGCTGCACAGGCATTTTCACAGGTGGAGTTTGCTGTCAGAGACCCCATGGCTGCACCCTTGGAGCCCCAAACGGGCAGTGCTGGGATGGGCAGTGGGTTCAGTAAAACCCCAAATGGGCAGTGGGTTGTGTAAAACTCCAAATGGGCAGAGGGTTCAGTAAATCCTAAATGGGCAGTGGGTTCAGTAAAACCCAAATGGGCAGTGGGTTCAGTAAAACCCCAAATGGGCAGTGGGTTCAGTAAAACCCAAATGGGCAGAGGGTTCAGCAAACCCCAAATGGGCAGAGGGTTCAGTAAAACCCCAAATGGGCATCATTCCCTTTTATTCCAGAGCAGAGACCAGCAGGTGCCCTCACATGCCGCAGACAGCAAAGCACAAAGCCCACAAAAAGAATTTGTAACCAAAAACGTCACCTTTTATTCCCTCCAGCCCTGATTTCACAAGGATTTTAAGGACACATCTAAACTTAATCCTCAGAACTCTGAAATGATCCCAGGAGATCCATTTACACATGAAAGGTCACACATACATCTACATCTTACAAAAAACAAAAAAACCATCTTGATTGAACTTCTCATTAGAGATAATTGTTCAAATAATTAATAAACAATACTTGGCCTGCAGCTCTCTTAAAAATTTTTGGTTTGTTTTGCTTTGAATATCCCCAACCCTTGAAATCTGAAGTTTCCTCTCAGATTTTTCCTCCCTTAATGTATCACTTCCCTTCTGAGGTGTCCAAAACTTGATGCAAGATCTTTGTTGGACTAAATTCTGTTCTTTCCCCTTAAGCCTAATGAGTCATTAAAGACGGCAAGTGGGAAATCGCCTGGCAATTAAAAACAGAATATGGAGGGAAAAATGAAAGTAATGCATCCTTGGACTGTAATTTAGAGAATTTATTGGTCATAAAACCTTGATGAGTTATTCTCATGGCAAAACCTGTAATAAGAAGGGAAAAAAATGATAAAAATAATGAACACATTTGTATGACAGAAATTGTGGCAAGTGTAGGGAGTGACAGAGGCCTCCTTGGGAAGGGTTTAGCTCCGTAATTGCAATCACAGGGATATATCTTCATGCCATTATTTCGATAATATATTGTCCGTTTTGCCTTGGAAACCTTTCCTGCTCAAACTGCTCGATTTTATCTTTCAAGAGGAAACACGTGTTTTGAAACAAACGGCTGGGAGCTGTGCGAGAACATTCCCTAAGAAAACTGGGGAGTGACGGGATTTGCTGGCAGGCTTGGGGAGATCCCTGTCTGTGGATGGGGCTGGAAGACACCCACAAAAGTGGTTTATGAATTTGGGTGCAAAATCAGGGTGGGAAGGGCGTTGTGAGGGTGTCCCAACAAAAGCAGGAGATGGAAGTCACTGGGAAAAACAACCGCAGGGGTTCAGCTGGCAAATTCTCTTACTAATTGGGAGAAATAATGGGCAAAACAAGTATTAAGCTATGCTTTTACGTAGAATGATAGGTGGAAATCCGTGTTGTAGTGAAGGGCCGAGGGGTGGACTCTGTGTACTTTCTCTTTTTGTCTTGTGTTACGATGTTATTTATGGGTTTGATATAGGGGACTTCTTTTTGTTCTTTCCTTTCTGTTTAGTTTAGTTGTTCTTTTGGGGTTTTGTTGTTGCAAGTGAAAATTGTATGTTGAATGTGGATTTTAATGATTATTCCATCCCAGCCCCTCAGGGAGCACCCAGGGCTGCAGGATCAGACCTTGCAGTGCCCAGGACACGTTTGCCCATCAGCACAAGGCACATCCCAGCCACGGTCCTGGTCCCCGGGGCAGGGCTGAGGGGTGCAACCCCCCCAAACTGGGCTCACCAAACACCGCCTGAGCCTGAGCTCCTTGTCCTGGTGCCAGTGCCCAGCCCGGCTCAGGGGTTGTCCTGCACAGAGGGACCTGCTGAGCCTGGGGACACCCCTGGGGACACCCAGCACAGTCCCTGGGGTCCCTTCTCTTCAAACACCGCAGGAAGCAGGAAAGGAAAGGTTTGGATTGGACCCTGCGGGTGGAATTTCAGAATTAGCAACCAGGTCCTTCCGAAATCCCGCCTGCAAACCAACCCTGAGCTGTGGGGCTCAGATTTAATGCGTGGCTTCCCCCCAAACTGCTTCCTGCCCATGACATTTTTTTGTGCATCTCCGCAGGAGTCAGGCTCAGAGTCTGAGCTGCTCCAACAGGGAAGGAAGCCCATGAGCAAACAAAAACTAGCAGGCAATAAAGAGAGGGACCTGCAGCAGCCAACACCAGGCCAGTGTCTGTGCCAAGGCTCATTTCACTCCCCAGGCAGGCAGTGTCCTGACAGGAGGCTGAGTAACACCTATGAGGTGTTTGATGTATTTAATGGGAGCCTCTGAGCTGCTGGGGTCCTCCCCACACCGTGTGATCTCTTCCAGAAATAACCCTCCGTTGGAACGGGAGGGCTGTGATAGGCACAATCTGTTAGCAGCAAATTGAGCTGTCACCCTTGTATGTCATGTTCATTTGGCTGATTAAGGAGATATTAATCTACTGCCATTGTTACAGTATCTGTCATCCCGGGGTGGAAAAAAACCCAACAAGGATATGCAGGCAGCTTTTCTGGAGATATATTTATACAGCCAGGGAGAGAGGAGAAAGCAGAAGTGTGCAGAATACAAATGAAACTCTAATCGGCCACAAATATTGAACCAAGTGCCATTGATTACAGATGCACGGGCAGAGCAAACGGCGGCTCCTGCTGCAGGTGATGCTCAGCCTGGGTTTGGGCTGGTCCTGACTCCCCTGCAGGGCACTGAGACCAACCCTGTGGCTCCTCAGGGCACAAACCAGTCTGTCATGGGCACGGGGTGTCCTGGTGAGGAGTTTCTGACACCGCGTTTCGTTATTTCAGGAGGCAGCGTCGGATGCCTTCATTGCTGGTTTTGGCAAAGGACTGGAGACTCCCCAGGAATTTCTGCTGAGTGGTTTCAAGGCAGGAAGCTCCTGAAATACTGAATAAACCTTGGATTGAGGTCAATACCTGATGGCTGGGCTTGGTGATCTTAGAGGTCTTTTCCAACTTTAACAATCCTGTGATTCTGTGATTTAAGGCATTTTGTGTTCCTCAAATACCAGAACCTGTTTGTGGGACCCACAGCACCGAACGCCCTTTAAGCACCCCCAGAGCAAACTTCCATTTTACCTTTCATTCAGGAGCACTGCAAAACCAATCCCAGCTCATCTGCCAGACAATCCCTTCCTTCCTTGTGTTTCGTGCCTTCCTTACCTGTTTGCATTTCCCCACTGGAGCAGCTCCTTCGTGCTCTTCTCAGCGCCGTCCTCTCCCCATTTTATCTGGAAGGAGAGGAACACTGAGCCATTTTGTTCTTTGGGGAGCCAAGGTGGGGCTGTGCAAGATGTGAAGATGCCACCTCTGCTATGCCATAACAGAGCACTGAATGTGGCCCGAGGATTAAACAAAAAACGCCTCCAATTAAGGATAATTAAGGGAAATGTTGAGTTACAGCAGCGTGTATTTGGTGAGTGAGCACTGACTACAGATCTCGGCAGAGACAATCATACAGGAACAAACTCAGCTCTGGTGTCCATAGGTACATGTCCCACTGACTTTCACTTGAAAACTCTGGTAAATAAATACAAACTTTGGGCAGTTTCCAGTGGATATAGTTCATGGTCCCCCAGTCAGTGCTGGTCACAGAACCCTTCAACCAGAGCCAGGCTACCACAGCTTTTATTTCAGAGCACAGCTGCTATTAAAACAGAATTTTAATGAATATGCACGTGCAAAATCTTGTCTGCGTAGGGTCTTTCTCATTTTTGTAGTGGGAGCATTAACACAACCTGAAAAGCCCCAGAATCCATCGTTAAAAATGAGCTGTTGGCTTCACATTTTCCTGGATGAGGAAATGTATGCCAGGCCCCTCCAGCCCCCCCCTTACTTTTGCCACAGTCCTCATAGTTTATGTTTGAATCAATAACTATTTTAATACGGGGAGTTTAGAAAAGTTTGATTCAAATTCCTTTGACACAGTTCCATCAACATCCAGTTATAGAGCCATTCTGCATATGACTCATTAAATATTTAAAAGATTCCTATTATTGAATTAACTATTTATTGATTTATAATTTAAAAGATTTATGCTCGGCCATTAAAAAAAATTCCGAGCTGACTTTCACTTAAAGAGATGTCAGGTGCCATTTGCTGCTGGTGAATGTCTAATGTACCCTTTTCACCCCCGGAGTGGAGAAAGGACAATTACTCAAGGACCTCTGGTTCAATATTCGGGCTGCTCGGATGCTGAGGTCGGTGCTTGCTGATTTTTCCTGCGGCGTTAGGTCGTGTTCAGCAGCCTCCATCCATCCCACAGAACCTCCCTGGAAATGCACAGCTTGTGGTTTCTCTCCTGCTCCATTTATTGATTTGCATCCCGGGTGGATTTTGTCCCGGTTCCCGTTTTCCTGTGGCTTCCCCGAGCCAAGGGTGCTCTTGCTGAGGTCACACGTGCAGAGGGATGGACACACACAGATCCTCCTCTTCTGTCACTGCTCTTCTAGGGCCTGGCTCAAACAGCTCCTCAGACTGGGAGCCCTCACCTGTGGGGGAGAAAAAAATGGGCATTGCAAAATTAAAAATGGATTTCAGAGCTCTGCTGAATCGGCAGCATAAAAATTAAAATACACTCTGAGGCTTGCAGCAACTCCCGGCTTTAAACCAGCACTTCCCATGCTGATGCTTTGCTCTTTCTGGAGTAAAAAATATCAGTTTGATGCCTTTCTTTAGTACCTTTAATCTGAGGCTCACAAACTGCTTTAGCCCCATTAGTTATTGAAATCTGGGAGAGCCCCCAGGGGTGTCTATTATTCTAATATTCCTTTTACAAATGACTAAACTGATGCACAGGAAAGTCAAGTGACTCTTTGAAGGCCACACAAAGTCCAGGTCCAGCTTTCCAAAGAGCAGGAAAATGGGATAGAGCGGGAAGAATGCACTGTCTGCCCTAACTGTACAAAATTAAGGTATTTTCAAATACACACAGAAACACTAAAGGAGGGGGAAAAGAAGCACAAAACACGGGAGGGGCTTTTTTTCTGTACACAGCAAGCGAGGGCCTGCTTCAGATAATGATCTCTCCCTGTTTGTTTTACTTTTGACTTCGGGGACCTGAGTTTTAGCGATACACATTTTTCTACAACCCATTCTTGGCTCTCTATCAAACCCACACAGAGTAATTAGCACAGGTCTGTCAGACACAGCTACAGCAGAGTCATGCATTACACCCTAAAATTGTTGCTCCAGCTTCTCCAATCCATGAATTATAAATAAAGACTTGAAAAGGCTGCTTGCTCCAAGTAGTAACTATTTCAAGCCTGCCATACAGCTCTCCCAGTGGTATTGCTGGGGGTTAGGGATTAACCCTGGAAAAATAATTTTGGAATATCAGACAGAAAACTGTAATAAACTGAGTTGGAATTGATATAGGAAGGGAAAAAAGGGGTATTACGGAGCGAGGGAGAGGGAAGCTCACGCCAGTGTGATACGGGAGAATACTTAAACAAATAGAGGTACACACACATGTGGATATATGTGCTTGTCTTGCCTTTATTCCTCATTAATGGGCATCGGGAAGCAACACCGGGGCTCTGGCAAAGGTACAGAGGGCAGCTCAAACTGGGAAGTGAAAAGGTGGGGCTCAGCCCAGAGAACAGCACAGATATTCATGAGCAGGGAAATCCAAAAGTGGCGTTGCTGCTGCAGTTGTTCAGGCCGATGTCTTGGGATGCAAACCCCCCCGACCCACCCGTGCTGTGCTGCAGAATCCCTGCTGGCCTCAGCCAGGTCACTTTGGCCCCCAGATCCCCTCGGATCAGCCTGGCAGGGCCCCACTGACAGCACACAAATCCTGTGCAGATCTCCTTTCCCTTCTCCGCTGCAAGGTGGGAGCAGCAGCTCCCACCAGAAGTGCAGCCTGGCCTCGGCTGGGTTATAAATGTGCATTTCTGTGAATTAAAGAGCTGTAGACGGCCCACGTGTGGCCGCACAAAATAACTCCCCACTGGCCCCGGCTGCCAGGGGTTTGTTTCCATTTTTCCTTCCTGGGTGATGGATCCAGGACAATGTTTGCTGTGGTGGCTCTTCCCCAGCAGTGGGGCAGAGCTGTTCACAACACAAATCTTTGGATTCACATTTTCCTGGATGAGGAAATGTATGCCAAGCCCCCCCCAGCCCCACCCCCCTTACTTGGACCCACTCAGAAAATGATGGTCAGGGATTTCTTTGGAGCACCAAGCACCTGGGAAGAGCTTTGTCCCAGAGCTGCTGTGCAGTGCCAGGAGGGGCTGTGGGGCAGGGACTGGCAGGGCTGGGAAGCTGTGATCCAGCTGTGATCCAGCTGTGATCCAGCCCCCAGGGGAGCTCCCCCTCGCCTGGTGCCCAGCGCGATCTGAAAAGCGTGAGCAGAGGTTGTGTGTGAGCACAGGGAGGGATGAGGATTCTCCCGCAGGGGACAGTGGTGACAGACAGGCGCCTCATCGGCTCTGGCACCTGAAATGGACTGGAAAGGGAAAGCCCGAGCCCAAAGGAGCATCAGCCTCTCTCTGCAGAGCAGCAACTCCCAGGCAGGCAAAGCTAAACCCTGCCCTGCCAGCCCTCATTAGCAGCTGCCTCCTCACGACTTGTTGGCTGTCCCAGGCAGGAGAATGCTCCGAGAGCAGAATCCCACTGGAATTTCCAGAAAGCCTTCCCCATTCCGGCACCATGTTCCACAGAGCCACAAGCTGAGCAGCCTGAGCAGTGAATCCAACACCCAGGAACAGTTTAAAATGTGGGTGGCACCAATTCCAGAGGCAGAGCGGAGCCATGGGCAGTTTGGACACCCACAGAAAATTTAGAGGCTCCTCAGAACTTCTCTGACAAACCCGGCCCCAATCAGGGAACAGGCTCCTTCTGTTCAGGGGAACAAAATATTCACAGAATCACAGAACGGGTCAGGGAGGCAAGGACCACACTGGGTCCCCTGTTCCCACCTCCCTGCCCAAGCAGGGTCATCCCAGAGCACAGGATTGTGTCCAGGCGGTTCTACAAAGTTTCTGGTAAGGGAGACTCCACAGCCTCCACAGCCTCTGGAGCTGCGGGCAGGTTCTCAGTGATGAGGAGGCACTTCCAGTGCTGCCCACACCCCTCAGGAATGCCCTCCCTAAAGGGAACTCCTTCCCCCTGCTCACAGGCTTTGCCTGACCGAAGATCCAGAAGTCACTGCCAAGCTGTGAGTGTGCAATCTGACCTTTGGTGATACGCATCTTCGCAAAGAACTGGCATCTGAGCATGGCATAACCCAAAATACTTTCATTTATAGCCAGGTCGAAATAGCCTCCCTCATTTGCAAGTTTTTAAATATTAATCCTAGACAGCCATCACACCCGCGAATAGTGTGCCATGTTTCACCCGAAAATCCAACCCCGAATTTTATGGGACAGCTCCCAAGGCTCGGTTATCCCCGTGCAATCCCCCAGAATGATCAGGAACACAGGCAGGGAGCAGCAGCTCCACCGCTTTGATATTTAAGCACCTGCGAATTACAGCATCGCTATGTAAATCCACGCACGGAGGGAGCCGGGCGGGCTGGAAAGGATACACCCCTGAATAGGCTAATTCAAAATGAGTGCGGGCAAAATGAATTATTCACTGGAGGTTTTTTATCTGCATTATTCACACGATGCACTGGAACGCAATTACCCACTTGGTCAGCAGAGCTCTGCCCAAAGTTTGCTCCGCCGAAGAGACGAGAAAGGGCTGGTTCACAAATTGAGGCTCAGCCCAGCTCTGAATTCAGCAGTAATCACTGCACACCGAGATTAATAGAACATCAGTCAGTGGCTGAGAAAGCAAGTTATGATGAAGAAGCTGTTGAAACAGGAAACAGTTGATTTCCCAGGAGCCCCGTAAATCCACCCCTGATGTCCTTTCGAATTCTCTGTTATTGCTGCAAAAATTTTAAACACCAGTAAGGGGGTGAAGCAGCTGCCACACTCATTTACCGGGAGAAGAATTGTGCTGTGGGCCTGCCTTTGCAAACTGCTTCAACGTGCTGGGCAGATACAGCAAAAACCAGTGACCTCCTCCTCTTCCTCCTCCTTCTCCTCCTCCTCCTTCTCCTCCTCCTCCTGCTCCTCGCACCCAGGATCACCACAATTCAGCACCTCCCTGTCTTTGTTTCTCCCTCCTGCTGCCTCCCATCACCCTCTTCCTCTCCCAGAGCATTTTTCCGCTTCAACATCTTATGTTCGGGGTCTCCAAACTCTCACACGCCTGTAACATGGGAGAATCCCGGAATGACTGTGCTGGCCATTCCTTCCGACACCCGCGCCATAAATCTTGGTGATCCAGCCAAAGGAAGCCTAATGCCATAGGATTTATTTTATTTTATTCTGTTTATTTAAAGTCGACTCATTTCGTTCTAAATGAGGGCTGTTCTGGGTGTTTTGCCAACCTTTAAACTGAGCCACCCAAGAAGAGGAGGGCAGGTCCCATCTCACAGTGAGCTCCCCTGAGCTGTGAGTGGATAAAAGCAGCTCCAGAATCGGGAGGTAACGCCATGCAGAATTATAATTTTTGTCTCAAAATCTACCATTTTCCCCAATTTCGTGATCCATAATTAAGGCCACTACAGCTGTCAGCAGCACCATGGCCCATCAAAACAACCCAGAAAACAGGATTTTGCTGCTTCAGACCCTCAGAGTGGGGAATCTGGGTTCAATTTCCAGCTCTGTTCCAGCTGTAGCTCCTCTCTGAAGAAAAGTGCCCCTCTCTGTGACTCTGCTGATGAGTTCACAGCTCCTTGCCGGCCTCGTACCCCATTTAGATTCAAGGTAACACCACAGCAAGCATTTTCCACCCTAAGGATCCCTTGACAGAAATGTCTCACCAGGACATTAAAAATGACGGTGTTGAGAAACTGATAACCAGCATGTGATTCGTGAGGAGTCGCAGAGCGTGGTGTCCACACATGGACTTTGTTTGCTGCTGTGCTGAGAAACCAATTTTTCAATATCAAAAAATCCCCTTTCCTCCATCTGCTGAAGCATTATTAATTTCTAACTGTGTTCTTTAATTCTTTCCATGAAAGAACCAAAAGAAAAAAAAAAAAAATAGATTTAAATCCACTGTTGCTCATCATTTTGCTCTGCTTTGGTCCCTGTTTGCTACTCTTGAAAATCATTTTGCACATAAAAAAGTGCTGCTTCACAACAGTATCAGCAAGTCAAAACCTCTGCTCCTCCAGGAAGAAAATCTCTTTCCAAGCCTCAGATTGAGATTCTTCCCAACAGGATGCATTCTGGCACCCACACCACCAGCACCTCCAATATTTCTGTGCTGGGGAAAGAGACACTTCAAGCCCAGCTTTCACAGCCAGGCTTTAGATTTAGGAATTCCATGGACCAAAAAAAAAAAAAAGAATACTTCCTGCCCTTTCCATGTCCTTGCTGCTCCGTGGTGATGCCACCTCTGCATCCAGTGGTCCTGGGACCAGCTGCTCCTGCCATCCAACACCCCCAGTTTTAGGAACACAAACCACATTTTAACCAACAGGTCCCATTTCCCAAATCCCAGCCATGCATGACTTCCCTGTGTGAGCAGCCAAATCTTATGTTTCTTCATCAAGGAGTTTTTTCTTCCTGCTTTCTCAGCTGTACAGTGTCTCTGGATTTTATTTTTTTTTTTTTT
>VZRN01002233.1:666864-696801 GCA_013397935.1 Dasyornis broadbenti
TTTGGCTTGAGGTCTCTGCCTAATTATCTGTAACCTTCTGTTCGAAGATCGCTGTCCTGGCCTGATAAAAACCAGTAACTTTGAAAACAAACTGGGCCTTAATTTTCCTTGACAGCCCTTCTTTAAACATGTGGGCAAAGCCCCGGCTTAATTAAATGCACATTCGTATTCCAAACAAATTAAGTACAATTAAGGACTCTGAGTTATGGGTATCTATCACTCGGCGATGTTTTTGTAAAAATTACCACATTTAGATCAAACACAGAGGACCCTTTGCTTAATTGCTTCATTAGGGCCCGATGCAATAGGCTTCATAAATACAGGGTCTGATGTCTCTCTGGGAATTGCCCCAAAAGACGGCTCTTAAAGTAATTGCTTCCACATTTGCGCCCGTGCAGCGCTGCTGTGCTCACCCATGGCACTGATGGCTCTCAGGCAGGGCAGGCGCTGGGGGTGTCCCCAGCTCGGGGACTCCTGGGGCCTTTGGGCCCCTGCTGGCCCCTGTTCCGAGAGGAGCTGGACAAACCCTGGCTGCAGCAGGCTGGGAGCACAGCACTTCCCTCACCCAGAGATCCCACAGTCAGGATGCTTTAGGGGATTTCTTTCTCCAGGAGTTGCTCTGAAACAATACCAAACTCCCAGAAAACGTTGGACGGGCCTGTGCCGGGGATTTCATTAATTTTATCCCTTTAGCTCCTACAAACGCAGCTGGTTTAATCCTCCAAAGAGAGATTTGGTTTACAGTGATTGCTTTAGCTGAACACACCCAAATTTCGATTAAATTAAATAAATCTTCCTTCAAACACACCTCGAGTGAGGAATCCAGTTCGAGGGAGCCCAGATGTAACCCTTACCCAGATTAATGCCACTCAGTGCTTGTGGATAATGTGGCTGCAGAAAGGGACCAGGGCACGGGGGATTTTTTTCTGATGAGATGTCAAAAGAGCAGCAATGCCATTCCCTCCCTTTTGCATTTGTTCCTGGCTTAGTGACAGGCTCGGGAGCTCTGCATTTTCACTGAGGAAGCCGAAACAACCGGTGCGCACCCAGAAGCAACAAAAGTGATTGCAGCAAAGCTCAGAGGGAGTGGGAGCTGCCGTGACAGGGCGCTGAGAAATGGCATGTCACTCCCAAATGAAAGCTTTGCAGCATTTCTGGATTGCTGTTCAAATATTCCCCTTCTTTACCGAGGAAAAGAAGTGTAACTAAAATGGTTTCAGTTCTTTCGTTTCCAACTTCCTTTGTATCCATCCTCTTTTTTTTTATTATTTTTTCAATTTTTGCTTGCTCTTGAAAACAGACAAATGGAAAGATAAAACAAGGGGAAAGGAAAACCATCTTCTCCAAAGAAAATGCTTCCAAGTTTGTATCTCACGCCAAAAATACCCAGAAAGACATTGCTTCTTCGATGAAATATTTGAGTTTCCTGAAAAGTGCAGTTTTTCCATGGAGATCATCAGTGGTCGCACAGAACTTTTATCAATTTAAACCCATGCCGGTGACAATGGCTTTACAGAGGCTGAGCTGTTTCAGTTATGAATAACGTTATTTCAGCATGTGAATGTAAATTCACCCTGGCATGATCAGTGCTGACAAAGCTGGAGAGAGATGCAGCAGAAAAAGAGTAGAAAAGAGGTGACAGAATTATTACCACTGCTGCCGTGGGGACAGGAGCTCCCCAAAGCCCGAGACAAGGGGAGGTACATCCCTTGTACTGCCCTGATCAAAGAGATGTAAAATCCTCCAGAACTGAGCTTTCCATACCTCAATCAGCTGATGGACTTTGGGGCTGGAATCCTCCCCCTGCCAATCCCTGGAGCCTCCAGGGCTCAGCTCCTGCCACCACCGACCCAACCTCAACACGGGGCCTGACCACCAACCCTGGGAGCCCCAGCAGCCCCCGCACCTGCAGATTTGCAGATTTCTCCTGCAGATGGACACCAGGATACAGAATTTAGCAGCCAAGGAACGTGCTCAGGGCACACAAACAGAAGCCAGCCTGATTTCCACCACTTACACAAGTCCATCAACCTACAGTGGCCAGACAAACAGAGCTGCTTATTTTCCAACTGCTTTATTCTCCAGACCAATTTTCCTCAATGCTAAAGCACCAAAAAAAAAAAAAAAAAAGCACAGCAGATTGTCCAGTTCATGACGGGATGGCTGGCAACAGAAATCCTATTTCCAAACTGACCCCTGCTTTCCTGCATGGCATTCATTAATTCCACAGGCTCACATTTCTGGGAAGATGTCAGTCATGTCTGTGATTTTTCTATCAGCTATTAATGCCAGATCACAAGGTGAGAAGGCAGGGGTTTTAATCTCAGGACCCTCAGGAGATGGAGCTGCATACATTTGGTGTGAGCCATGTGTCTGGAAATGTCAAGGACAAATATTTTTAAAGTAAGGAGTGAGTGTTCGTATCCATGTGCAGACTGAATTCCTACACAAGTGATCCAAACCAGCCCTTTTCTCCCTCCTGAAGGCAGGATTTGAGTTTAGATGCCCTAACTAAGCACCTCTGCATTTAAAAATTTGCATTTTTATGCTGAGTGACATTTTCAGCCTCTCCCAAAGGCACTGCCCATGGCACTGTTCACTGTTCTATTCAGAGAAAAGTTTCTCTGTAGGAACAGCGAAAGTTCCCTATCTCCAGAAATTGTTCCTTCATTCTAAATATGAGGTTATTTCCTCACTTCTGGTTTTGGGTTTTTTTCATTCCCCATTAGATGATTTTCCCCCAAATTTTCCCTGATTATGCAAAATCAGGCACTGAGTTTGTTACAAAATCCCTGGTTTTAGACTTAATTACATATCCCACCTCAGAAATGCACAAAATCTCCTTTTCTTCCCATCCTGAGCTCAGCTAAATGATAACTTTGAGTCCCGTCATAGTCCAGGTGTCAGCACATAAATCCACAGCTCTGCAGGGAGAAAAGTAACCCCACTACTGAGAAATACCCAGAAACCCCATTAAAATGCCGTTTAGGCACACTTATTTCTACCTTAATGTACAAAGAACTAACACTGCGCTTTACTTTTTCTTTTACAAGTTCCACTAAAAAAACCCCAACTCTGTCAGAGGTTCCCTCAGAACTGTGGGAACTGCTTCTCAGAAAAGCGGGAAAAGAGGCCGAATTTCTCCTCTTTTTTTGGTAAATAATAGACTTGCTCAAGAAATACCACAGCGGAGGGTGGGAACAGAGCAGATGCTCATCCCTAGGAGGACTCTTGGCCCTGAGTCGCTGGGAATTTCAGTGGGAGCACGAGGGAAGTGGGAGAAACAGGAGTTCCATCCAAGCACTGCCTCCCCAGCTGGGGAAAAGCCTCTGCTGACACCTATTTCACAGCCCGCTGCCCGCTGCTGCCACCCTGGAATGCTACTGAGCTCCGAAGGGTCGCAAACAGTTACTCATTTGCCCTTCACACGCTGGCACTGGTTTTTCTTTCTGCGGGCCCTCCTTACCCCTGACCACTCAAGCTCGAGCCCAAAGGGTGTAAAAACTGTAAA
This sequence comes from Dasyornis broadbenti, assembly GCA_013397935.1. NCBI lineage: Eukaryota > Metazoa > Chordata > Aves > Passeriformes > Dasyornithidae > Dasyornis > Dasyornis broadbenti. Next base: position 670,376 of record VZRN01002233.1, read on the forward strand.
AACTGTAAAAACTGTAAAAACTGTAAAAACTGTAAAAACTGCCGGCCTCGCTGGTGATGCGAACCAGGTGAGGGAGAAGCGCGGGGGAAAAGAGAGGAGTCTTTGAAGGAACTCCGATTGTTTGCATCCTTTGCTTGAAGCATGGATCTGCCCCCGCTTTCAGCTGCTAACTGCCACCTAACATATTATCCTGCTTATTGCACCCAGCTCCAAACGTCTTGGATGTGGGAGCGACAAAGGAGAAGGCTCCTTTATCAAGTCAATCTCCAAGCCCCATTATGTTCCCCTACAACAGTTTCCGTAAACATTCAGCAATTTTCGGTGTCTGGGCCGCGCAGCTGAAGAGGTGCATAAACAGGCTCCAGTGAAATGTGAAGATGACTGATAATGTACTAACATTGAGACCCCTTGCTGGGATTATTACCCCCTGAGTGCTCCTTACAGAATGTGCCTCTTATCTCACACTGACAACGCTAATAGAATATGCATAGGCCTATTAGCATACAAGATAATAGCACCCTGGAGGGGACAGAGCCATAAAACTTTAAGTAGAAATCAAAACAGAAGGAGGAAGAAAAAGGGAACATTGTCACAAACCAAAAAGGGGGGGGAAAAAAAAAAGGAAAAAAAAAAAGAAGGGAGCCTGAGGGCAAATTTTGCTGCGGAAAACACACATAGTCATAATTCTTGTGCTAGTCACCATGCAAATGGTAATAGTCTTTAGTCCCATGAATACTATCAGTGCCATGTTTGCCGTGAAACATTAATTGAGATAATGTGCCCCTTTCGGATGCAGCGGGGAGCCGTATGTCAAATTGTACCACAACAAAATTACGGCAACATCTGCAAGAAATACACAGCAGCCATTGGGGTACCTTGCCTCGGATGAGTCCGACTGGGGCTTCGCCTGTGCAGATGGAGCGCGTGGAAGAGCGGGAGGGGAGGGAGCAGCTGACCCCGCACGTGTGGAGCTGTGGCTCAGCCGTGCCGGGGATGCTGCCCACCGCAAAGCCCCGCGGGCTGGGCGCGTTATCTCCTGTGTCACCGCCTGTTATCTCCTGACCCCGCTGCAGCCGCTGGATGGAACCCCCAGCAGCCCTTGGAGTGCCAGAGCCCCGCTTTAGTCACGTCTGGGCCCTGCATTCGCGTTTGTTCCCTGTCACCCCTCATTGTCCCGGGGCTTTCAGAGCTCACCCCCAGCTGGCAGCCGGCCATGCATTCATATGCTTTCCATCTTCCCGCAAGAGCCAAAGTAAATCTTTCAGTGCTTGGCACAAGAGTGTGAATTCAATAAAAAGGGCTTCAAACGAGTTTAAGATGGCTTGTCTCTAAACAAACGAGGAGCAGCGAGCTCTCTGAATGCTCATTGTGGTTCGGTTCCTGCCTCCAGCTAAATCCAGATAACCCCCCGCGGCACTGACAGCCCCGCACGCTGGAACAGTCACCTGTCAAAAATGGAAATGCCTCCACATCCCGGCTCCGAGGGGCTGCAGGGAGGTCACCTGCTGCTTTTCCGGGAGCTTCGACGGGGCACTCAAAGGTCCTCGCCACCTTCTTTGCGGGACGTGAAACTGCCCCATACTCTGAATGCCCAGCACTGCGCGGCAGTCCGTGCTCAGAGCCCTGGGTGCTTTTCCTTTCGAGAGCGCTGGTGGCAGGAGGTGACGAGCTCGGCATCCCCGGGGTGCATTTGGAAGCATCGTGCAAAGTTTTCTGGGATTCCTCCCGGCATTCACGGCGGGTTTCTATAGAGCCGAACTCTTTGTGCGGTGGCTTTGTGTTGCAAAGTTTTGCGGCTTGTGTGAGTCTGCCTCGCTTCACTTTGGTTGAGGGCACTTTGTGCCGAGGGTTTCAGCAATTAGGACACAGTCGGGAAAGGCTCTGGTAAAGAAAAGAGAGGCATTTTGGAACGGGAAAGTAAGGGGGAATTAGGGGAATGATTCCTGAATGTACCTCCACATATGTCCCCTGTGTGTGCTTGTGCGTGAATTCATCCTCCCATCCGTGTTAGCCCAGGGAAAACAGCTCATCTCAAAACCACCCTGATTTTAGAGATTGCTGAAGCATTTTGTTTAATGTTCTTCTGTGGTTGATTCAAACTCTGGGGTAACTTCTCCTTTCTTCCTGGAAAGATAACAGAACATTTTATGTGTCTAGCGTAGGAGCTGAAGTTACCTCACGTGAATCACAGCTGCACAACTCTCACAGGTTACCTCCATCCTAATTTTTTACGCTCTGACTCTCCGATCAGTCTTTTCATCAGGAATTAAACAATTGAACAAGGAAATGCTACTTCCACAGAAAGATATCCCAGTGTTGGCTAAGGAAATGCCTGGGCACCTACACCTGAAGAAACAGCGCTTTGTGAACACCTTCACTGGGCCCAAACAGGATCTGAGGGAGGTCCCCTGCCCAGGACAGAGTTTTGGAATGAGCTGATCTTTACCCTTGGAATATTTTTGTGGAAGTCAGTGAAGTTACCTGTGTGTAATTCTGGAACAATCCATGGCGGGCAGCTCTGGACCACTCGGATAAATGGGGAGTGCAGTGCAGGAGAGAATCAAATCCAGGCTCTCCTTGTGAATGCCCACAGCTGAAAGATCAGGTTAGCTGATCCTTCCAACCCAAAACATTGTGGGATTCTAGGATTCCATGTCTCCAGGACACAGAGGGGTGATTCAGCTGGAAAACCTCACTGAATGGTTGCTTGGTGTGTGGGGGGGGAATATTTTGTCAGTTGTGTGATGTGAAATCACCCATGTTCAATTGCCTTCCGTGTACAAAAAAGAAAATACTAAAGATGCTGACATTTGGAAAAAACTTTAGAAATGTTAAACTATGAGAACAGAGAAAGGTTTGTGCACTTCAGGTGAAAGTGAGACACCTCCATGGCAGGAGGATCTACCTGAACCTGGCATCTCTCCTTCCACCTGTACCATTTTTTGCTCTCTCCCCCTTCATTGTCTCCTCCATAGGGCCCAACCTCTGGATTTGCTCTCGCTGAGCTCACTGAATCCCCTCAGTTCAACGGGCATCTCACACTGACTTCTCTCTTAAATCTGGCCTAATAGAGCCAAGGCTCTGCCCGTGGACATTTTGTGGCTGCAGCTGCAGCAGACAACAGCAGACAGGTAAAAAATGGTGAGTTGTGTATTCCTTACGTATTCATCCTGAGGAGTTTGGTGCTCCAACACAGCCACGATCAGGGAGAGGGAAACAGAGCAAACAGGATTATCAGCCAGCTCATTCCATGCCATTAATTATCCCAGGATAAATATCTGTTTTCCTTACATGAAGGCTTAACTTTCATTTAGCAGCCATTATCTCCAAGGATCCCGAGGAGCCCAGGACACGGCAATGCCGCGCAGCCTGGATGTTGTTATGTATTTATTAAGTTGTATCAGGGCCCATTTAGCAGCAGCTCTGCAGTTTATCACGTAAATATCGAATGCCAAATACAAAAGAGAAGAAAATAGCAACATAAAAAATTTATCTTTGGGGGGAGGAGAGGGAGAAAGGGAGAGAGAATGGTGCTGATAATGTGATTGTGCCTTCAGCAATAGTGGCTAATATCCTTCTGCCAGGGGTGCGGTGTGAAAATATTCCAGGGCTGGGGGAGGAGGAGGAGGAGGAGAGGGGAGCTGGGCTGGTGTTTGTTTGTTTTAAAGTGTATTCTGGTTGCAGGCTAGGTCAGCGGGTGGCCAGACTGAGAAAATGAGTCCCCCGGGCTGTAATAATTGTAACTGTCAGGGAAAAAAAGTCAAGGTCTTAGATAGCAGTGGTCTGCTCTGACTTCTGACCATGGAGAAATATAGATGAAAACTATTGCCTGGGGCACTCTGCGAAGAAACCAAGAGGTTTTTAACTCGTGGTGGCTTGTGCTTATGAATTGGAAAGCTCATTTTGCACCTTGGTGGTTTGTATCTTTATGATTATTTTCATTTGCAGCGTAAATGAAGCTCGAGGTATTCCTGATGCCCAAATTTGTGTTTCAGTGAACAATTCCTGTTACGAGAGCAGCTTTGCACTTCTGAGCCCCAAACAGCACAGGGGTTTATCCCTGATCTTTCAGCTGTGGGCATTCACAAGGAGAGCCTGGATTTGATTCTCTCCTGCACTGCACTCCCCATTTATCCGAGTGGTCCAGAGCTGCCCGCCATGGATTGTTCCAGAATTACACACAGGTAACTTCACTGACTTCCACAAAAATATTCCAAGGGTAAAAGCAGTGGGAGAGAGGGGTTGAAGAGTTTAAATCACACAAGATTAAACCTTGCAAAGAGGAGGAGGAGGAGGAGGGGGAAAGAAGCCATAAACCTCGTTTCTTCTTTTTTTTTTTTTTTATTATACAGCCAAGGACCAGTCACTGACAGGTCAGGCTTTTGTGAATCATCCATTTACCCCTTTATTTAAGGCAGAGTGGGAGCTCTGCTGAAAACTTGCAAAAAACCTGAGCCCAGGAAGTACCATTTTGGTTGTCTCTTAGGCAATATCAGGCACATTCCCTGCTTCAGCTGTGAGAGAGGTGAGAATGCAGCCCAGGCACCTCCCTTCCTTTGGCAGGGCTCAGCTGAGCACGGGAGCAGCTGAAAGCGAAGCTCAGACCCAGCCCTGCAAGGTCTGGAGACCTCGGACTTGTTTCTATTTGCATGGGGTGAAAACAAAATCACCTGTGCGGTGGCAGAGCTCACTCGTGTCCGGTCACCTCTTCCTTCAGTGTCCCTTTGTCTTTGGCTGGAGGAAACACTGATGCCCAGAAGCTTCCTCATCAAAATCTGTGTCCTTCTGCAAAACGTTCTGGCTCCAACGAAATATTATTTATTTTTCACTGCAAAATGCTTCTCTGACAGCCTTCTAATAGGAATTAATTAATAAATGTAATTCTTTTAATATTAATTAATGAGTGGAAATGGAAACATTTATATAGAGAGACCCAAATCAACTACACAAACATCAAAGAGCAACTAATCCCAGTCTGAGGGTGACAGCAGCATGCAAGGTTTTGCTGGTCAAAGAGGATAATTACTGCTGGGATGTGGTTTACTTGTTGAAAATCATTGTAATAGTGAGTTGGGTAACATTTATGGGCCCTGTGTGTACTTGGCTCTGCCTGTCTGTGTCCTGCGGAGGAAGCAGAGCAGGTGGGAAGGAGAAATGGTGGTGGTTGTGAGGAGCCAGGTCCGGCGGAGCAAACAGGAACACGTCTGAGGAAATTGTACAGAAATGGTGTTTGTGTTTCATTGTCATGTAAACAGCTCCCCTGCTCTGCCTCCCAGCAGCCCCAAACCCCAGGAATTCACGTCATTTGTTGCACTTTGTGGAGAGGCAGCAGAAAGCAGAGACACAGACTGTGGCACTGCTTTGGGGGCCTCTTCCAAGCTCCTCTGCCTCTGGCCCCAGGAAATGCTAACAAGAGCAGAGACTCAAAAGCCACAAAGAAGCGTCAGCTCCTCTGGCCTGGCTGGAGCAACAGAGCCCAGACACTGCCCCTCTTACCCTGCACTGGACCTGGAGAGTTTGGCTTGGAAAAAGGATATTTTCCATAATGGCATCCAGTCCCCATGGCACAGGACACCACTTCCGTGTGAGAGTTGCTCCAGCAGCTCAGGACATCCAGTGAGAACAATAATAAACCTTACTCGAATTTACTTTCTTACTACTGATGGGTTTTTGGGCTAATGTGACTTCTGCAGGAATTTTCTACCCGTGAAGATACTGATATATGTGATACAAGGATTGCCCCATGATCTTTGTTTTAGCCATAAATATTGGTTCATCCCAAAGCCCTGGCATGAGGAATGTGGTCACTGGGTAGGCAAAGCGCGCTTGAAACCCCTGCAGCCTCTAAAGCTTCGGCAACAGGAGAAGGAAACCAGAGTGGGAATCTCAGCTCTAAGGGACTTCCATGACTTTGAACCTCACTGAGCTTTCACTACGGGTTAGCTCAGCCTGGAGCCAGGCACGGGAACCCACAGGGCTCCCTCTTCCCAGAATTTCAGAAATTCCAGCTGGCTGCACTGTCCCCTGTGCAGAAAGGAGGCACAAGTGCAGGTCTGCATGCCCAGGGCTTGCAGCAGGTACCTGTGGCTCACCGATGCAGCAGTTCCAGGGATTTTCCATTTTAAGGTGAAGGTGGAACACGCCGAAGATCTCAATGTCACTGCAGAGCTGGGAGGGAGGGCTGCAAGGAGGAGGAGGAGGAGGAGGAAGGCAGGAACCCTCACAACTAATGTCAATTTTCTGCATCAAATATTTTGATAATTAAACAAAGCTGATCAAGAGAGGAAAACAGCATGTCTCCAGAGCTCCGGAAGCAGAGGCCCATTAAATAGAAGAGTCAGAAAGTGCCAGAGGCGGCAGCCTCAGATTAATGGCACTCCAGTAATAGATTTTCCCAGGCACAGTCACACAGGAGACAACTACTGTGCAGCCAGAGCAGCGATGAGGCCGTTAAAGCCACAGTAACATTAAATCACCTGGTTCCATGGGGCCGGCGGATGGATGGGAGCGCATCGGCCCCGGCGCCGCCGCCGAAGGTGGAGAGTTCAATCTGCTCCCAGGCACGGGGGCTGCATCCCAGCAGTCATTTCCAGCAGGGGAAGCTGGCAGCTGGGATGGAGGATGCATATGAAAACAGAGAAGCAGCAGTTTCCAGAAGGAGCGCAAACATCTCGTGGTGGAATGGAGGAAGGGGGACTGAGCATGGCAGCGTTTGGGTGACCGGGGCTGGTTTGGTTCAGTTCTTGGTCAATTCTCAAGTACAGGTTTTATCTCCAGTGTTCCTCCCCGTGACTTTTAGGGTGTGAAAATACCATTTTGAATTTGTTTAGATGCAGCCAAAGTCCAGGGAGGGAAGGGGAGAGTGGGAAATCAGCCCCGTGCTCTTATTGGCGAGTCAGTTTTATCTCAGCAGTGCCTGAGCTGATCTTCCTTGAAACGTCCATCCTGTCTGAAGCATTTCTATCCATTTTTATACAATAATAACAGAAACGAGGGGTTCTTCCAAGCCCAGGCTGGCATGGATTAGAGTCCACCGCAAGAGGACTTTGCTCCCAGCTGGGGTGGATGGAAACCAGATGAAGTGGCTGAAAATCGGAAACAACTTTGAGGCGTTCTTGAATCCTGATACGATCACATCACAGGGATGGGTTAAATTTATGATCCTATCTAGGATTTTTGTTTGTAATCAATCCCAGGCCCACTGGCTATCACTCACTATAAGCTTATGATTTCCTGGTGCTAACAAGGAAAAGTTGGGACATCAAACTCCGAGGGAGTGAAGCCAAGCTAGGATATTAACAGATAGGATCAGAACTGGAATGCAGCAACAACCAAAAAAACCCAGAAAACAAACCCCACACTACAAAAGAAAAGTGCCAGCCTCCTGCAGCGTCTGCTTTTCAGCCTTTGTCTCTTCTGGCCTTGTGCTTCAGGTGTGTGCATAAACCCCATTTCCCAGGCAGAAAGATCTGGGGATAAAAGCTACAAAACCCAGAAATTAAACAGGAATACCCCGAGATCAAAGCACAGCTTCAGCGTGCAGTACAGTGCATCCTTAATCCTGCATGTGCAGCGGGAAATGCAGCGAGATGCGCTGATTTCCTCAGTTTTCTCTGAATGAATATAGATAGGGAAATTGCAGGAATTTTTGGCATCTCCTCCCATTTTGATTCCAAAAGAGACCTGTTTGGATAAAAGAATAGGGCCAGTCTGAGCCAGGGCAGAAGTGCCCTCCCCTGAGCACTGTTTTCCCGGTTGATCACTGCTGAACAAGGGTTGGGTCTCTTGCACGTTCACCCTCAGCACCTCAAACTTTGGGGGTCTTCAGCTCTGACAAAGACCCAGCGGGATTTGGGCATTTCAGCCTAATTCTGTCACCCGAACTTGCTGGGACAGGACCCCTCAGGAATGGCAGGGAGCTCACACCCACATGCACCTGCACTGTTTCAACTGTTTCCCTTCCTCAGGCTCTTCCAGATCCCTTAACAGCTCTTCCCGCACCTTTTCCTGGGGTACATCCCGGTTCTCCATCAATGTGTGATGAAGAGAAATGGATTTACACGTCCAAGCTATTGTGCTCCACGACGGTTTTGTTCCACAAGATGTAGAGGATTTCCATGGCAGGTGATTTCCAGGTGCAAATCAGGATTTGGGTGTTTAGGAGGCTTTAGGAACATTCCTGCTCTGCACTCTGGACAGCGCTTCCCACAGCCAGGAGCTCCCAAATCCACCCTGAATTGCTTTCTTCCCAACTTTGCATGGATTAGCTGGGACTAACAGTGTGACAAATCTGTTAATGTTCCAACAGGCAGGCCCTAATTTCGTCCATACCCTTCAGTCATTTTCCATCTGGACATGGAAACTTGTTTTTTCTTTCACAAACAGGCTGTTAATATTTTCAATATAGGCATGGAAAGATGGTTGAGAGTGAAAAAGTTTCAATGGGAGGCATTCAGAGCGTTTCAAAAACTAGAATTATTGAGTAGTACCTATGAGTTTTTGTACAAAAAAACGAAGATATGTGCAGTATAAGTAGCATATATAAGCTTAGAGAAGAGGTTTAGCAGAGGATCGCTCCGGGCTGGAATGTAACCTACGGATCCCACGCTTCAAACCCAGTGCAAAGGGTTTTCCTCATCACTGCTGGAGCGTTTTCAAACCTGCATCTGCTCCAGGAGCTCCCAGCCAGCCCTACCCAAGCCGCAGCCAGCAGGATAATTCATCCCCCAGAGCAAACAGAGCTGTCCCAGGGAAAGCAGCAGGGCCAGGCTCTCTGTCATGGGTAAATCAGCTCCATAAATCAGGAGTGGCTCAGCTGGATTACTGGTGTTGCTCCCCTTGGGAAGGAATGGATCAGAACCACCCATTCCACACACATCTGAAAATCAAACGTGTGTGAGACTGGACCAGTAGCCTGGAATTTCTCCTAATTAGCCCCAAATGTGGAAGAGCTCATTACCTGGGCAAGGCAATAAGGGAGAGATGGCAGAAATGGAATATAAAGCACAATGAGAAACAGGAACAGCAAACAAGTTCCACGCACAGATAGGGATTGAGGTGTAACAGGCATTAAATAATAGCTATAAACTCTAATGCCTGTACACGAATCACAATATTATTTCTTCCCAGCTGATGATCACAGTGAAGGTGTGTGATGTTTTCCACTCTTGGTGTAAAAAAAGGTAAAAATGGCTCCTAAAATTAGCATGGAACAGGGTTTGTGTTGAGGAAACGTCTTGCAAATTTGTGCTGGTGCATACCGGGGACACAGATTTATGAATCTTTTGAACCTACCTGATTTTAAATCCAGCTGGAGAAACATTGAGTAACCCATGAGCTGAGGCACTCACCAAACCAGGTGCTCACCTCAGGGTCGATGTCCCTCCTGTCACCTAAAAAAGGATAAAATTTGGGAACTGCGACGGAATTTGAAAATAAAGACAGCCATGATATGATGAGCATGCAGTGTCAGGCAACCAGGTTCCTTGTTAATCTTCAGAAGAGAAAGTGCTTGAGGATTCTGATGTTTATTCAAGCAAACAAACGTAATAAATCCTGTTAAAGTGTTACCAAGAGTTTTGCTGCTCTACTTGAGATCCGTCCCCTCCAGTCGGAATGCTGGCCGAGGAGAGGAAGTGCCGTTAACTAACGCAGAAAATAAATCCTGCTCTATTCCCAGCAAATGCGACTTCTTGACGTTCCCAATGACAACAAACCAGAAGTTTGAATGATGCCACAAAAACAAGATTAACAAGGGGATGTTGGACATGACGGTCCTTGTGACTCCTTTCCAACTCAGGATATTCAGGATATTCTATGAAACTTTCTGTGGCCAAAATGCAGCAATTAAGCGGTGATAACTACCTGGATACATCTTCCTTCCTGAATTAACACAGAGGCTTTTAAAAAGCACATCCTGAGGGTAATTACATGGCTAATTAATGTGTCTGGCATACGTGGCAGGCCCAGGGCCGGGTTGCCCAGAGAAGCTGGGGCTGCCCCTGGATCCCTGGCAGTGTCCAAGGCCAGGCTGGACAGGGCTTGGAGCAGCCTGGCACAGTGGAAGGTGTCCCTGCCATGGCAGGGGTGGGATGGGATGATCCTTAATCTCATCACTCTGGTAAGAGGGAAACTCCCAATGCTTGTAGCTGTTGGAATGACCCTAATTTTATATTATGGTGAAATATTTTCAGCTATCACTGCCAAAAAAGGTCAGTTTGTGCTTCCAGAGGGGCTGTGTCACAGCTGGGAACACACGTTTCCTCCCTGCCAGCCTCGCGGGGAGGAAATCCCCTCAAAATCCTGGGGGGGTTGTTGGGTATTTTCCCAGGAAATTTTAAACCAGGAATTGTCCTTTGTGCAGCAGCCCCTGCATGCGGTCCCACCAGATGGGTTTGCACATCTGGACCTGTGGGCACAGCTGGGCTGTGGTCAGGCCACCAGGCTGCCAGTGAGGCCACCTGAGGTCAAACTCCCAAGGACAGAGGCACCAGTGTCGGGATCATGGAATCATGGAATCATGGAATGGTTTGGGTTGGAAGGGACCTTAAAGCTCATCCAGTGCCACCCCTGCCATGGGCAGGGACACCTTCCACTGTCCCAAGCTGCTCCAAGCCCTGTCCAACCTTGGACACTTGCAGGGATCCAGGGGCAGCCCCAGCTGCTCTGGGCACCCTGTGCCAGGGCCTCAGCACCCTCACAGGGAAGGATTCCTTCTGTATATCCAACCTAAACTTCCCCTCTTTCAATATGAACCCATTACTCCTTGTCCTGCCACTCCAGTTCCTGGTGCAGAGCCCCCTCTGGTCCCCTGTAGCCCTGTCAGACCCTGCAAGGTGTCGTGAGGTCTCCACACATCCTCCTCCATTAAAAAAAAAAGCTTCCCAAGCATAAGGATTCTAATTTTCCCCAGTTCCATCAGTGTTTCAGAAGTGTTTCGTATCTCATTTCTTGAGGTAATTCTTAGTCAAAAATCACACATAACCTGAGCCTGGGACCTTCCTGTGCTGAAAGACAACACCTCTGCAGTGCCTCAGGCTTCCCCCGTGCCAGTGACTGGCTGTGCACACTGAAAATCCCTGTTGTGCCCCAGAAATTCCCTGCCCACCCTCCAGCCAGCCTGGGACCAGACCCCAGTTCTCCTCCACCCACTGGTTCTCCCCACTCCGCGAGCTCTGCCCAGGGAGAAGGGCACAGGCTGGCCCCAGCTGGCCCCCTCCTTCCCATTCCCTGGGCCCTGTCAGGAATTTGAGCTGCCACACAAAATCCTGGGCTTGCCCTTCCCCTTTCATGCCTTTTCCAGCCTCTGTTTCCACACGGGTGGAAGGGACCTGCCTTTCCCTCCCTGTGACCAGGAGCAGCTTCCTGCAGCTCCCACCTCAGCACTTCCTTGGAGTCACCTCCCCTTGCTCTCGGGAAGGGAATTCCTGAACTCCAGCCACTGTGCTGACCTGTCTGATCATCTGGAGCTGTGTCAGGGCAGGTTTAGGGTGGATTTTAGGGGAAGGTTCTTCCCCCAGAGGGTGCTGGGCACTGCCCAGGCTCTCCAGGGAACGGTGACATTCCCAAATCTCCCAGAGCTCCAGGAGCGTTTGGACACCGCTCCCAGGGCTGCACAGGGTGGGATTGTTTGGGTGTCTGTGTAGGGCCAGGAGTTGGACTGATGATCCCTGTGGGTGCCTTCCTGCTCAGGAGATTCTGAGTCTCTCCTCATCATCCACATCCCAAAATTGTCCCTTCATCCCAACTTGAAGATATTAATTCGGAAAGCCAGGCTTCACCTTGCTGACACAACAATCTCCTGAGCTTCTGCAGATGGGCAAACTGGGCCACAAAGAGAGCAGAATGGTCTTTTTCCCTGAGATAATTCAGAAAAAGAGACCAGAGAGGAGGGTCCCAGGAGCTCCATTCACAATTCCCAGTTTGTTTCCCTCAGGGTTTTCAGGCCTGTGCCTGGCTGGGAGTCTCCAGATGAATAAACTGAGCCCAGGGAGAATCTCTGCTTAAAGGCAGGGAAATCCTCTAAGCAGGCATTTTGCCTTTGGAGATGGGCAGCCCTGCTTCAGGGGGAAAACTACTGTGTGAATTGACCCTAAAATTTAATTTTCCCTTTAAAACAAATCCCTGCACTGGCATTTTAAGCAGGCCCCGTAGTGATTTACAACATGGGGTGACATTTCAAAAAAAAAAAAAAAAAAAAAAGATAATGTGGGTAATGAATTATTTGCTGATCCAAAGGAACAATTGGACATACCTACTTTTGGTGGATTTAATCTTCGCCGAGGCGTTAGCTGGCAAGCATGAAATATCACTTTTCGGGGCATTCTGGTGCATTTATGCAGGGTCCAATTACATGAGGCAGCTTTATGACACATTGACTCGGCCGAGTGTGATGCAATGTAATACAAGCGAAGTAATCCGAGCTTTTAAATGCAACACGATGGCCAAAAAAATCCATCTCGGAGCTGATCTTTGTTTCATTTCTGATGCCAACTGTCGTAATTCACAGGGAGCCAAGCCCTGCCGGTTCTCTGGCAAAGCCAGTGGGATGTGCCCCTATCAGGGAGGCAACAACGCTCCAAGAGGGGTGACAACAAGGGGCTGGATCAGTGGCAATATCCGGGGTGCATCCTCTGGGACACGGGGAAATGAGCTGCAGCTCCCAGGGGGGACCAAGTGCCACGTTCAGAGCTGGCACAAAGCGTGCAGCACCTCTGGGTCCTGTTTGAAAGGCAGGACTTTGCTCCTCTCGTTGCCTCTCGCTGCACTGAGGAGGGATTTGGGATGCTCTGAATTCCCTGATCTATTCCTGCCCAACAGAGAAGATTTTACCGCAGCCCTGATAACAAGCAGCACCTGATAACACATTTCAGCACTTTCCTGTCAGCAGCGCCTCGGGCCTAAGTAGGAATGGTCAAAGCCAAGGAAGATTCAGGGAGAGGAGATGAATTTGTTCCCTTTTCCCGTCTCCCTGCATTTGTTTCCCCTCCTGTGACGTATTTCAGCTCTGCACTCCTGCCCATCAGGGCCGGACAGTAGACAGAAATGTGTCCCTTCCAATTCCGATCCTGATTCTGGGATAGTTCCAGCCCTCTCCATATCCTTGATAGATAATGGTTTAATAAGCGATCTGTTTTTTATTTAAAGGGTCGGTAGTAAAACCCAGATCACGTTTCTCACTTGGTGGGTTAAGAAACCGCTTACGCTCATTTCTGCAATGTAAAACGACACTATATCAAATCAAACATTTCCAGATGTGGCCAGCTTGCGGATGGAAGTGTGAGAGGAGCGAGCAGCCGTGGACAGGCTTTCCCAGGTTTTTTTAACAGGATTGGAACCCCACCTACTGGCAAAGAGTGTTATTGTGATGTCAAGGCAAGAAACCACACTGAAAACTACAGGCTTGCAGTGAGGTCCTAAATATTTATTGATTTCCATGCAGGCTGAGCATCACTGAAGTCAATATGGGCACCTCAGTGCCTGAAAACTATAAAAATCGCATCTTAAGTGTGTCCTAAATGCCAGTTGCAGTGGCAGACAAAAGGAAAAGCACAAATATCCCTTTAAAGCTGGTTTGTGTTGCCAACACTTATGGTACTTCAGAAAAAAATTCAGTGTAAATAAATAATCTTGTTCTTAATTTGGATAATCTGGGTCAAATCAGCTTTACACAGATCTTGTTTAGTTAATGATCCCAAAAGTCTGAAGTTGTATGTTCTAGGAAGGTAGAAGGATGAAATAAATTACATCCCTCTATGTTATACCTCTTATCACAGATCAAAAATTAAGACAGTTAGAAAATAGGATGGAAAAATCTCATTCTCAATGCCCACACCTGAATCAGACAACTTAGAAAGGAAGAGTTCTTATATTTCATTTTGAATTCACTAAAAAACTCCCCATCACTTCCTGTGCTACAACTTTCCATAAAAACAAAGATGAAGAAACCCATTCCTGGAGACCATTTCCGCAATCTTAGGTCCTGCTAAAACAGCTCAATTAGCAGCCTAAAAATTTACATTTTAACACATTTCAAAGTCAGGCAAATTTAAAGAAAAGAAGAAATTCACAGAAAGCAATTTTCTAGCACTCAGAAATCAATGTTTTAGCATTCCCAAATGGGACAATTGCCACTTGCAGCTGGAACAACAGCGCCTATTCCAAAGGCAGAAAGCCTGCACCTCGTGTTGCTCCATCGCTGCTGCTTTATTTGCATCAATTGCAGGTTGGATTTCACCACAGAATAAATTGTTGCAACATTTGCTCTCTGGAAATCACAAGCGAACACTGAGGAGAGAGCAAGGAGAGGGTGATACAGAGAAAAAAAAAAAATCACCCATTTCCAAAGGGACTCATAGGAAAACCACACTGGCATAATCAAACTATTCTACTTTTTTTGAGGGGGGGAGCAGAACAGTAAAAAGCTTTTAAGAATTACAGGCGTGCCTGGAGATGTGCCCTTTATCCTTGGGATGGGCTTACGTCTGGGAAGGAGGAGTTCCTGTAATGCTTGCCCTTAAATTCCCATTGAAAACGGGCACGAAGGTGCCCAGTTCTGAACAAATTATGGAGTGGGACCAGCTCCCCGACAGCTCCTTCTGTTCCTGTTATCCCTTCTGTACAGGGAATCCAGATCTGTCTGCCACTGGAATGACGCAGAAGGAAAATGCCCTGATGAAGAGAGGTTGGGCTATTCGTGGCAGCTGGAATATGCACCAGGCATGGCCAAATACGAAGAAAATCAATCTCTGTCCTGGGACAAAGTGCTGAGAAGGAGAAGAGGTTTCCACGAGTCAGAAAGACCTGGAAGGATTTTCCTTGCTGAGTTCATGATAGCAGAAGGATAAATTAAAGCATCAGATATGTGGATGGGGCTGAGGCAGAGCCACCCTGCCCCTGCAAGAGAAGGGAAATGAGAGGTTCAAGCTCAGAGAGAAGTGCCAGTCCCCAGGAGTTCCTGCTGCATACAGAGAAACGAATTCCTTGAAAAGTTGCATTTCCAGCACACTGGGAGTGGAATGGCAAACAGGGAATGGTTATACCTGGGCAGAAAGAGGACTCAGCAGGCACCGTCTGCTCCCCTGCCCCTCCTGGGAGCCCAAGCCGCTGGGATTAACAGAGAGGGTTCTGAATAAAAAACGGAGTTTGCGTCAGCACTGGGTCTGCTTGTTCTGCTGTCTGCTGTGATCAGAGAATGCAAACAGCTGCATGTCTCAGCTCCCTGGCAAGAAAAGCTGCAGCAGATCTGCTGTGTCCCCAGCCCGCAGCCATGGGGAAAGTGCAGCCACGGAGCGAGAGAGGAAAAGCCAGCGAACACCCAGGCTGTGTTTAGCCACACTCCGCGCCCTCCTGAACTGCAATCTCTTAAGTGCCACTTACTCAATTAATCCAAGCTCTTCTACTTTAAAAGCCAAGCTGTAGCACATTTAAACAGCTCAGAAACCCTGCCCAACAAGCCCCGCTCCGTATCTGATCCATCAGCTGCAGCAGTGACTGTGCATTAACTAAGAAAGCCCAAGGTTTGATTAACGCTTCCGCTGCCACTTTGCTGCTGCTGCTGCTCATTCCTGCTGGAATCCTGCTAAGGCTGCGATTTCTCAGCTTTTTTTAGTAGGGTGGATCTCATCTCAGTAGGGACTGTCTGTTGGACCAGCTCCTAGAACATCCTTGCAGCAGCTATAGTAACTATTTTTATAGGCAAGTTTTATTAGGAAAGTATTTTAAATGGCCTTTGAATGCAATTTAGCAGCTGGAAATGAGGCAGTTTGCCAGCATCATGTGAGCAGACAAGCTGTGGAGCACCAGCAAGTGCTACCAGAGATCTTCAGTCCTCTCCAGGCTGGGCATGGAAACCACAAGAGTTCAATGAGCCAGAAGGTGCCCTTAAACTGCAAATGCCTGAAAGGCTGAGCTGTGCTGTTCACAGGTCTCTCACTAGAAAAAACTATGCTTTTGGAGGCCTAAAGGACATATTTAGAGCTAAAGTAGGTCTGGAAACGGTGGTTTCCTTGCACAGCGGACGTCGGCTCACCGTAAATTCGTGTGAGGACATCAGCAGCACCACTTGCATTTCTCATGAGTGTGGAAAAGGAGTGAGTTCAGTGCTCAAGGGGTTGCTCCTGAGCAAAGGATCCAGGGTATGAAATGAAGTGGCCCAAACATGCAGGGCCCAATCCATTCATCTCCTGCCACGCAAAGAAACAGGAAAAGGCCTGGAATTGGCAAAGTGCGAGCAGACACAAGGCCCTGGTGCTGCAGCCAGACTCCCGCACGTGGCCACAGCGAGGGACCAGTTTGGCATCACTGGGAGCAAGTAGATGACTGGGAAAGCAAAAACAAAGCTTGAAAGAGCTGAAGACCCGGTTCCAACCTCAAGCCATGCTGGCACAGTCATGTGGGGAGTTACTGTGGTTTCAACTCATGCAAGTAAGAGTGGAAAGTGGCCTCCAGTACGAGCACACGCTGAGGGGAAAGGCAGCTTTGCTTTTAGACATGACTCCAATTGTACAGTCTGAGAGTCAGTTGAGCTTTACTTTCTCGATATCGCCTTCCAAATAAAGGCTTGGTTTGTGTGCTAGGCATTTTTAAAAATAAAATCAAACAAAATCATAGATTTGGCAGGTCCTGGGCATTCCTGCTACTAAATTGTTCTGTACTTTATGCAAAATCTCAATGTATTAAATAAAGAGAAGCGGAGTAGCCCCTTTGACCAGAGTCCAAGTGTTTAGAACTGTTAAATGTGAGTTTTCGCCCGTGTTTACATGTGGAATGGAACACAGCCACTCAACCACAAAACGTCCCCAAAGCAAACATCCAAAACCTGGTTGCTGGCAAGGGCCACTGACAGACTTGCCTGAAACCAGTCATTCACAGGATGCCAAAACAACAGATTAGCAGTGGGAAGGAGCGAGCCAGGTTGTTTTCTTACCTCCAGGGAAGAGGCCATGGCAAGTGACAGGAAACAGTGACTGGCAAAGCAGAATGTGGGCTCAGGGGGGTTCAGCTGTAGGAAGAAGGAAGATTGGTGTTGTTTCAGATGTGCAGAAAAGTGACCGTGGACACAGGAAAGTCCCCACGAGCCAAGGGGCCGTGTGAACCCTGTGAAGTGCAGGGTGAATGTTCTGCTAAGTCAACGCTGGCTAAGCTAGAGAATCCCAGAATCACAAAATGGATCGGATCAGAAGGGATCTTAAAGCTCATCCCATTCCACCCCTGCCATTGCAGGGACACCTCCCACTGTCCCAGGCTGCTCCAAGCCCTGTCCAGCCTGGCCTTGGACACTGCCAGGGATCCAGGGGCAGCCCCAGCTTCTCTGGGCACCCTTTGCCAGACGTCCTCCCCCTCCAATTCCTGATGAACAATCCCTCTCCCTGTAGGGCCCCTTCAGATCCTGGAACATTCCAAGGGGTCTCCACACAACCTCCTCTTCTCCAGGCTGAACAGCCCCAACATTCGCAGCCTGGATAAAGAATAAAGCAACAGAGAGAAAGGCAAACAGAGAGAAAGGAACTCCAGCAGGACACAGCAGCCCCAGATGTTGGTCAGAGGGGAGGGTGGGATCAGGAGGTGACCTGGGTTCCCTCAAACACAGGCCCAGGGTTTTGTGACAGCCCCTGGGTCGTGTCACTGTGGCTCTGTGATTATTCAGAGGAATGGAAATACAGCCCTGAAGCTGGCACACAAGGGAAGGAACATAACAAGGAGCTGAGATCACCCTCTGGGATGTTGCAAGAAGGGAGAAATCTATGAAATAGGGCAAGAAATTACATCCCTGCAAAAAATGTAAGCAACAGCTCAGGACGCTTCCAGGACCCTTCCAGGAGAGTGGAAGGGTCTTTTAGGGTGACTTCTAGAGACTGTGCTCTGTGCTGAGAGATCCACCTGCCCCTCATGCGTGTTCCAAACTCTTCCCAGGCCTGCACAACCCACGTGCCACAGGATCTCTCTCCTGCCTCCCAAAACGAGGTCAAGGCCACTTTCTGCCACCTCCATCTTCAACCCCTGCTCCCACCCCACCCATCTGAGCCTTCCAGCTGGCAGCAGCAGCCTGGGCTGTGCCCTGTGCCACGTTCCACCCCTCACCCTGCCTCTCTCACCTCTGGGAACTGGCCCATTGCTCACCAAGCAACAAATCCCAACGTTTCACCATGAGGTTTCCCTTTCTCCCTCGTGTTAACACCTCCCCAGCAGCTGAGTGATCCCCGCACGCCCCAAATTCGTGTTATTATTCCGCCTGTGCATTGACACCTTGTTGCCTGAGCCGTGTTGATGGGTTGCAGGCGCCCCTCGCCGTGAAACCGGCCAACAACCCACTCACAAATTTGCTCCACTTGTTAATATTAAAATCACATGGCCAACGCCTCCCCTAAATTGGTTCAGGCTTGAGGTCCTGCTGCTTCACAGTAGGAAGAGTGTTCCAACAGGCTTTCTGCAGGCCCTGCTATTTATGGTAAACGCTCCACTTTGTTGAAATAACATAAAATTTTGAGATAAACCCATTCTAGCAAAGGAAACGTTCAATGCCACCGTCTCTGCTTTCCAGCTTTGCAATAACTTGTGTTCGCAGCTGCCTCGTGGGGCTGGGGAAGACCTGAGCACCACATGTTCTCTGCTTAGCCCTTGGAGTCCAGGGAGATTTCTTTATTTTCTGGCTTTGCCTGGTTACAGAGCTGTCTGGGCAATGTCAGGCAGGGTTCTGCCTCTGGTGCTTGGGACAATGCGAGCTCTGTGGGATCAAGACTGCAAAGAGTGGTGGAAATTTTGCCAGGCAAAGATTAGCTTAGGTTCTGAAGATTCACTGCTTGCCGAGCCTGGAACAGTGGAGGGGAATATTTGCTGGTGCTCTATTATTTATTTATTTAGCAGAGGAGAGAGGGAAACTCTCTTTAAACTTTAATTTTGGGCTGATTTTTTATATAAATTGGCTAAAGAAAGAGTGATGCTGATTTTCACCTTCCCACACAACTTATTTTATTCTCCAGCATTTGTTTACAGGTCCCAATTATGATCTCTGGGGAGTTCAGCCACCCAAAATAAAATCAAAGCACCTTAGAAGCCCTCAAAGACAACGCAATATCCCAAATACTCCTGATGTGCTTTCCTTTCATACTTTGTTGTCTGAAAAATATTTTAACAGGTGGACTGGCAAGGATGTCAGAAGTGATTTGAACCCAGAAGCGTTGAGGTATTTCGGGAGATAAGCACCAAGCTGGGCTCCATTACCCCGCAGCGACACCGGGGGCTGGAGCTGTTCTAGAAACGGAGTCACCTGCCAGAGACGCAGGCAGGAAACACGGTCACTGTGAGAGCCAGAGCGCCCGGCCAGACCTGAGGAATTTGCCTGTTTTCTGCCAACTCCTTGCATGGAACAGAAAAACAAAGTAACGTGAAACATGGCCCTCGGTGTTGGCACCGGCCTAGGAAGGAGACCTTGCCAGCCAAAGCTGTTTCCTTCCTCTAAAAAAGGTGACCACCCTAATTTTTGGTCATTAAAATGTGTGCCTTTGTTGTACAGCCTGATTTGCAGGTCCTTGGCCACCCCAATGGTGCTCTGAGAAGCAAAGAAAAATGATGGAATTACCCCTGTTCTCTGATAATAATTCCAGTGAGAAAAGGTCTAGGGAAACAACCTGTGGAACAGAGCTCAGCCGGCCCCAGAACATCATTTATGACCTGCCATGGCCACTGTAAATCCAGCTGGAGCAGTGCTGTGGTTGTGAGTGTCAGTGAAATGCATCAGAAATCGGTGAGATTTTCCTGGAATTCCTATTTACATGTCAAAAATTAACAAAAAAAAAAAAAAATAGGAAGAGGGTGTAATTCTGCGACTCATAGACACTTTTAAAAGAGAGTTTTACATGCCTCCTTTATCTGCTCATAAAAATACTTCCAAGGAATGTGTTCCAAAGAATGAGTGACACTGACTGCTCCAGGATATCCTGCTAATCCCTCACAGAAGATCCTGTGGCTTTCTTCCATGGACACATTCTTCAAAGCTTTTGAGATTCCTTCCATCTGCATTTTCAATATTCAGGTTAGGGACAGATACGTTCAAGAGTCACGAATTTACTCTTTGCTGGCAGCAGAGTTGGGGATCTCATTTGGGATGAGTTCAGCCCTGGATTCAGGGAGTTTTTTTAACTGTGAATGCCAGGCAGGAAAGCAAATGGAGAATTTAAGGAGCAGAATCATTATCAGAACAAATCTGCTCGATGCTGGGAGCTGCTAACAGCATCAAAAAACAAATGTGTGCATCTTCCAGCGGGATTTTCCCAGAATAATGGCGTGCTCTGGCCCCGCACTGCTGGTGAAGGCCACCCCAGAAGTTGATGGTTTACGGTAGTTGAAGTGGGATTAGCCCTCATGAAAGACTCAGGAATACTTTTTCTCAGTGAAAGTTTACAATAATATTTTAAAGACTCTCAACCAACACCCACACTTAAGCTTTGAAAACAGATAATGCATTTTTAATGGGATTGCACATCTGACAAGGAATTTGACTAATTCCTCTGATAGCAGACAGCTTCCTCCCCATAATTCATCTCAAAAGGATCAAAAATCAAAACACTCCCCGCCATCTTTGGAATGGCCCCCTCCGCCCCGGCCGCCTGGAAAGGATCAGATCAATTCCAGCAGTCCAATGGCAGGAGAACGGAGCCACAGATACGTGACCTCCCTGTGGTCTGTCCTACCAAAATAAGGGCTGGAGTGGAGGAGGGAAAGAGGGAAAATCCTCCAGGACAGGGCTAGGTTGGGCTGCTGACACTGAGCCCATTGTTCCCATTTGGCCACCAGCACTTCGGCTCTCCCAGCGTTGGTGCAGCTCCCAACACCTTCAGAGCTGTTTGAATCCCACCATGTCTTTCTCTGGGAACTACCAGGGGTGAAGCACTGGGAGACGGCTGGATTTGAGGTGTTTTAAAGGGAAAAGCATGAGAGCTTTCTTTGGATTTTTTATTATTTGCCCAAATGAGGATTTGCTACTCATAATCGTGTGCTTTGCCATCACCAAAGCCCTCATGCAGGGGAAGGGACCAGCCAGTGCTGGCCACAATCACATGGCTGTGCCTTTAACACCACTCACAGCATAATCCCTTGTAGATGCTCCACAGCACAAACCCCAGCCAGGTCTGTCAAGGCATTTTTAGCATTTGTTCTGTTAAAAAACAAGAAAAAAAACCCTGAGGTATTAGGGTGCACTAATCTTTAGAAAGGTTAATTTATTCATAGGGATTTTGACAGAGATGTATGGCTAGGCTGGAGTCCCAGGCACTTCTTCCCAAGGGGAACTGCTTGTGCAGAGCCTGACAGGAGGAGAGAGAGGCTTCAGAACAGCCCCAAACCACATCAGTGAGGGGCTCCCAAGTGCTCTGAGCGCTGCCCTCACTGTGAGCAGCCCCTGCATCTCCCCCTGCTCCCACCACACCTCAGCTGCCTGTTGATGCAGCAGAGACACCCTGCAGAGCATGGCCACAGGACATCCAGACAGCAAAAGCATCTCTGTCTCTCCCAAAAATCATGGATAATGAACCTCTTTCCTCTTTCACAGCAGGTGAAAAGGCAGCTCGGGGTGGTGGGAGCTGTGTCCGCAGGGGCTGGACAGCACGCAGTGGTCAAAAAGAGCTCTTCTTTCAGACGTCTCAGCCCAGGCTCTGATTCTCCACAATCATGCTTTGGATTTCCAGACGTCTTAGACACCTGCTCTCAGGCTGATGCTCAGTGAGACTAAATGAAATGTGTTTTCCTGGATATTTGGGGATCTCTTCTCCAAAAACGCCAGAATATAAATCCGTGGATGCTCCAACGGGAGACGTCTGCTAAAATAAACTGTATCCTTGAAATAAACACATTAGAAAGGCGGGGAGGCATAATTTTAAAGTATCTGATCATGTCCCATTTTTTCCAGTGGGAACAGAGTCTGCTTCATAGCTGCACTGATCTCTTACAGATTAGAATCTCTTTACCATTTTAAATTTAGGCAGAGAGGATGTGGCAGGAACCAGCCAAACCCTGTCTGTGCAGAGGCCTCTGGGCCCTGTCAGGACACTGCAGGGAGCCAGCCTGATAACTGCTTTGGCTGCTTCTTTTTAATTTGCCTGGGGTCTGTGCAATTAAAACTAAAGTTTCCAGGGGCTGCAGAAGGACAGAGCCAATTTGTGACTGCCCTCCCCTTTCTGCAGCAATTCTTCAATGTCAGGAACACCTGAGCTGATTCATTCAGGCTCTTGACCCACAATGAAACTTAATCCTGCTGGCAGGTGGGTAGGGGAAGCTCATCCCAGGCTGTCCCAGTAAGGATGCAGGCAGCAGGGCCAGGAAAATGAGCCTTTCCCGCTTTTCCCTTTGGGTTTGGAGCACTGTGTCCAGCTTGGGGCTCACCAAAGGACTGAAAGGCCAAAGGACAGGGGCTGGAGTGTGACTCAGAGGGAGAACTGGAGAGAGGTGGCTCTTTTTGGCACAAGGAGAAGGCAAAGGGGAGAGCTCGGCGCTGGATCTGAGCAGAGGATGCAGAGATGGGACCAGGCTCTCCCTGGAGGACTCGGGCCATGGGGTGGGGGCACCAGGCACCAGCTGGAAGGTGGAATTCCCAAACCCAAACATCAGGACAGCAGTCAAATCCTAGCACAGGCTGCCCACGGAGGTGGTGCAGGCTCTGCCCTTGGGGATGTTCGAGCCACAGCCCTGAGCAACCCAACCTGGAGCTGCTTGACCAGCAGGTCAGGACAGAGCATCTCCAGAGCTCCACTCCAACCAGTGCTCTGGAATTCCATGATTTCTTTCAGGGGCTGTCCTGACCCGCTGGACACAAAAAACACCTCCTCATGCAGAGCCAAGCACTGCTGGGAGCTCTGCATATTCGAATTGTGCTGCAGCAAAGCTGCTGGTCATCCCTGGCTCAACCTCGTATTCCCACAAAAAAAGAGGATTTTGCCTGAGCTGCCTGTGCAGAGCCCTTGGCTGGACCAGGATCTCAAACCAGCAGAGGACACACTCCTGAATGAAGAGCTCACCCCAGAGCTCCCACCTCCCTCCTCTCACACAGTTTTCCCATCAGTCTCTTATTTCCACGTTAAACATTTCCCGATATCTCCCCCAGCACCAAAATCAGAAATGGCTCATCTGCAGCTCACCTGCTTTGGTCTCTTATTTCCACCTGCATTTCTGGCACTGCAAAGGACAAGGGACCGGCTCAGCTCGCCCGAGCCAAAAGCAATAATGCTCTGCTGACCAGAGCTAGTTAACTGCTAGTTTAGATTATTAACCTCTCGCACTTAATGAGAGTCCTGAGGCTGCTTAAGCCACAAGACTGAATTTCCCCTAACCACAAACATGGAATCCTCATTAATACGAATCCAAGACACTTTCCCAGGAAGAAATAATTTGTAGAATGTAGAATCTACTCAGAAGCAAACGATGCTGGATTTAGAAGTATGTTTGAAACTTCTGCAGTTCAGTTTAATTTGTCCCCAAGGAGAAGGAGGAAGGTCTGGATCATGAAGTGGATTTTTATTTTTAATTGCCAGGTGTCACCAGACCTTAGTAAGAAAGATTTCTGATGTTTTCCCCAACACCCCCAAATACGTGTAATTATTTTCTGGGGAATTTTACTTGAAAAACGATCTATTTCTAACTGAATTTAAGCCTGTGTTATGCAAACAGTAAACCAGCTTGTTTGAAAGTAATCTGTACCCAAGGGCTAGCAGAGGAATAAAAATAAATAAAGTACGAGAGGTTTTACAAAACCACAGACACCACCAGGTTTTCCAGGTCTAAGGGAAGAAAATCTCATTCTGCAGACTCCCTTTCACGTCTTGGCAAGCGGGAGATTTTAAGATGCGTTCCAATCGATCCCCAGCTTGGGTTTCGCAGCCATCAGCACCTGCTCCCTCTGAAGTGGAACGTGGCCGTGTCCAGCAGCAAAGCAGCGAGGACAGGAAGCCAAATTTAGTGCATTAATTTGGAACTACAGCAGGGGAGGGCTCAGCAGCGCAGGGCCGCTCGTTGTCGCTCCGTTGTGGGTGTCACCACCGCTCAGCACAACACCGAGGTACCAGGGTTTCCTTCGTGGCCATGAGTGCTCAAAGCTCCTCTATTTCCCCAGATGCCCAAAGGGTTAAACACAGCTCTGGCGCTGTCAGGACCATCAGCCCCATCCTCCTGAGCTCCTGCAGTGGTTCCTGATGAAACCTGGCAGCAGAGCAGGACCTGGAGGGGAGGCACATCCCGGCGAGGCGCTTTCATCTCCGCAGGTGTTCCGTGCAGCACCTTTGAAGTGCCAGGCCAGCCTTTCCCCGGGTGGGATTAAGCTGTAACAGGACCAGGGGGGTCACTTTGCCCATTGTCCTGCCCATTGTCCTGCCCATTGTCTGAAATCCAAGCCCCTCCTGGAACCTCAAAGGGCAGAAGTGCCGGGTGAAACCTGAGGCTCGCAGGAAGGTGGGGCCATTTCCCTGAACCAAGGCTGGATCTAAACTTTGCACTGCCAAGAGGAGAAACTGTGGATCGGGAACACGACCCCCCGATGGAATCCGGTGGAATCCACGTCCTGGAAAGCATCAGTGTGTAGTGCATTATCCCCTGGTGTCTGAGCTACTGTGCTGGCAAAAGCTTTCCCTAACGACAATCACATCCCGCACCCCCCTCACACACGCTGGTTTGCATTACACAAAACACGGAACAACAGAAAGCCAATTTCTCCGGGCTGCAATTGGGTTTGGATTTATTCCAGGCTGTCACTATCTCACAATCTCCTTCCAGGAGTTCCCACTCGCTCCTCCCGTATCAATCGACTTTGCTGTCGGTATCTTGTTTTAATCTCTTCTGTCACACGGGTGCAAGTGCAGCAGCGGGAGCACGTGCGGCTCACTTTTGTCAAGGCTGGGCCATGATGAAGTTCAAGAATTCTCTCGGGTATGTTTGGCTTCTACGTCATACACGGTGCTTTTCATCAGATCTATTTCTGGTTTGGTTGAAATTTGAAGGGTCAGCGGGGCAATTCTTCCTCTCTCTAATTTAACATAATTTTTTTCCAGACATAATAGCAAAGAGATGCCCGTCAGATTTTCACTTTTTTTTTTTTTTTTTTTAATCCTGTTAGAAATGGCTTTTTGATAAAACACAGATAAGTAAATCTTGATTCACAAAATAATTGCTTCATTATTGCTTGGCACTGGGATGTGTTGAATACCCCAAAACGTGGGAGCACCAAATTTCTGCCAGCGCTACCCATGGCGCTTCTTCTTTTGGGTAGGTCAGACCTGAGCCAAGGAAGGGCTGCTGCCATCCCTGATGGACAGCCCCTTCTGTCCATATAAATAAATATTATTCCAATCTTATTCCGCAGCCTGTTGACAAGGAGAATTCCACCAGCATGAAGTTCATGTCGAACCACACCACAGTGCAGCAGTGAACTTAAACAGGAGCCCCCACATGATGGCAAGCAATAATGGGCTCCGCAGGTTTCATTCCTGGTGGTCATCCCTGGCTCAAGTGGCAAATAAATTCCTCAGGCTCTCACCTCTTCCTGAAATCCAGGAGCTTCCAGGGATCAGCAAGGATCAGGACAAGCCATCGAGTGCTGCCCAGGCATCCCAGCCACGGGAGCTCTCAGCTTTCCCTCCCTCCCGGGGACACCGAGTGGTGTCACCCTGGCAGTTCTCTCCCTGGCACTGCCTCACATGTTTGAAATGTCATTTTGGTGTGAGTTCATCTCCCACAGTGGGACTTTGTCAGACTTCCCCTCGTTTGTCGGACGGTAAAAGCCACTTCCCAGCATCACTTAAGGTAAGCAGTTTTCACCAGCAAGGGGTAAAATCCCCTTGGTGCCATCCAGAACCTACAAGAGCTTAATATGTAAATAATCACAATAATCACAGCCCCTTTTCTGCCTCTTCAGATATCACTGTGCCCAAAACTTGATTTTTTTAACAGCATTTTTCATCCCTTTTAACCTTCTCCGGCTGATGTATCTGAGCAGTTACATCAGGAAATAAACTCTCTTTATTGCCTCGTAAACAAACTCTTTTTATAAGAATGAAACAACCATTTCCTCCACAGGTTCCTCCACCCCAGGCACAGGAGTGATGGAATCATGGAATATCCTGAATTGGAGGGACCCACCTGGATGATCGAAGTGCAGCTGCTGGCCCTGCACAGACGCCCCCAAACCCCTCCCTGTGCCTGAGAGCGTTGTCCAAGCACTTCTGGAACAGCCACTACTCCCAGCATTTAACAAAGCCCGTGGGACATTCCATGATCTGATACAGGGTCATAGACCCTCACCCACAGCTCTGATCCCTCCTCCTGACCTTTCTTCCTCTCTGAATACTGCAGAAAATAATGTTGGAGGTTCATTTTGCCATACATGTCTCAATAACAACTCCGATACCTCTTCGATTTTCGCTGTTTTATTTTTTTTCCCCCTTTTT